>JAVJGG010000082.1:15306944-15334817 GCA_035590195.1 Aviceda cuculoides | reverse complement strand
GAGAGGGTTGTAAGACATTGGAATAGGCTGCCCAGGGAGGTGGTTGAGTCACCATCCCTGGAGGTATTCAAAAAGTGTGTAGACAAGGCACTTCAGGACATGATTTAGTGGGCATGGTTGATGGTTGGACTCGGTGATCTTGAAGATCTTTTCCAACCTAAATGATTCTATGATTCTATGATACATACTTTACACTGCATAAAACAGACTACTACTACAATGACATTAACTGGTCGTATTTTAGTGCCAGCAACTGAAACAGGGATCTCACAATACAATTATTTGACTAACAAGAGCTTAATTGAGAGTACCCCAGAAGACTTAAAACCAAACTAGATGGGGCAGGGAAAACAAACAGTAGGAGATTGAGAAAGAGGAATTGATTTGCTGATGACCACACAGCAGATAGCTGCAAAAATCAGGAACCGGACAAGACAGACCAGAGAATTCACTTTACCATCTACTGTTTCCCAACAAATATTAATCATTCAAATGCCAGAAAGTCATTTTTTAAGTTAAAAGGCCCCTCAACGTCAGTTAATAGCCATTGCATTTCAACTTGGAGTGTACCTACCAAACAAACATACATGGCCCATGGAAATGTTCTTTAAAATGCAAAACATCGGCTGAAGCTTCATGTTTACCCTTTCAAGTCATGTAAACCCGAGAATAAACCTACCTGTTGCCCTTTCTTCAATGAAGTCACTAAAAAAACTTCCGTTTTATTTGCAAACAGCTTAGTGGCTACCAAAGAGCAGTTTCCAATAAACTTATCCCAAACAAAGATTAATTCCTGATTAATCATGGAGAAGGGTTAAATCAGCATTAAGGAAAATGCCAGCTACTGAAAAGTGAGATTTTTCTGTAGTAATTTATTAAACCTTTCCATGCTGAGGCTAACTAGAGTTGGTCAAAAGTAGATGTAAAAAATTGTGAAAAGTAAAGTGAAAGGCCATAAAACCTGAGAAAGTAAATAATACAGAACAACAAGATAGACAGGGAATCAGGAAAGGTAACAATAATGACATGACCAAAGAAAGTATACATATAGATAATAACCTGGTAATGGGAAGAAAGGAATAAAATTCAGCTCTATGAAAAGTCAGCTTTGGATAAGTAATTTGAAAAGAGCTGAATGCTATCCTGCTTTTTTTAATTAACAGTATATCAAATTTAAAGTAAAACAGATTTATTATCAATGATAAGACCATAATATCTTTAACAACCCATTTATTTTTCCTCAAAACATCCTACACAATTTTCCTATGATTTGCAAATCTATACTTTAAAATAAACAGTTGTTATGTGTTCCTTACTGTAAGTTCTGCCTGTAAAGAGTCTCAAAATGGACAGGGCAGCAATCTTCTAGCTATGTAGCGCACCCGCTTCACTGAGGGTACTTCTGACGTGTTCCTGAGAGAAACTCAAGACAAGCACCATAGAATGAACCCTCTGCCAGCTACACTGTAATAAATAACCAACGAGTTAGACTGAGGCTGGCAGAAGTTCAAATCCTCCTTCTTGTGCCTCAGGAGACAGGGGCACAGGAAGACAAACTCTGCACCGCAGCTTCTTTCTGGAGACAAGGGGGCAGCACAGGCTGACCCACAGCGCCAAAGAGGCAAGTGAGCAAGAACAATCCTCAGCAGATGGATGAGTTGCTGCATTATTGAGAACAGAGGATGGAGTACAGCTGGAGATGGGAGCGCACACAGCTTTCTCCGGGCTAAAATCTTCTGGTTTGAGGGAGTCAAAATGTATCCAAGGAAGTGGACGTTGAAAGAAGAAAGGCCTTCTTCCCAAATTCACATAGGGAAGCCCAAGTTCTTGTTAGGCAACAGCCTGGAGGGAAACTTTTTGACCTGGCCTAGCCCTAACCAGAGCTGGGTATGAAGTTCTTTTCTCTCCCCACCCAAATTTCAGAAATGACACCTTTAATAAACTATAAGGAATATAAACTAGCACAGATTTTAATGAAAAACAAAAACAACTATTGCCCTAGTCCAACAGCCTTGAGCTAAACATTTTACTTAAGTAACTCAATAGAATTATGCTTCTTGATCTCATTATTTAAGCAGAATCAAACCTTTTTAAAGTTAAAAAAAAATAAAAAGAGCAAGTGCCAACTAAATAAAAAGGGAAAAATACAAGATTGTGTTCTCCATGTTGATCAAGCATTATGAGCTGAGCTCTGGGTCTTTTTGGTAAAAGCAGTTCCATGAGCAACTGTTAGAGCTTCCCCATTGTGCTGCACCACTGTAAATTGAAGTGTTGGCTAACTACATAATATAATGTGGTGTTTGCAAAGCCACTGCGACTTGGCTTTACTCCGTTCCTGTTTACATCAATAGTAGTCTGACAATTCAATTCAATGGAAGAAAAGGTAAACTACAGAGTCCAGTTCTTTTTTTCCAGTATGGTCTCCTAAATAAGACTTGTTAACACTGTATAGACATTTATGGGATGTTGTTTGCTGGAGCAGATACAGTGACATGCTTATATTGTTTGTTATGAATTGAGCATAATGATAGACACATCTGTCTTAGGCAAGTAATGTTATTTCAGGATTGGAGAATGATGCCTTTTGCTTGAAGCATTTGCTCAAATGATGTGTTTTTCTCTGACTTCTTTCTAGTTTTAATAAGGCAAGGCAAGACCAGGAAGGGGAAAGAGGGAGAGAGAAAGAAAGAGAGAAAAGGAGGAAGAGGAAGAAAGAAAGAAAGAACAAGGAGAAAGCAAGAAAGTGCTAAGAGAAGAAGAAAGACAAAAGAAAGAAAAAGAAAGAGAAAGAAAAAGGAAGAAGGCAAGCAAAGCAAGCAGGTGGTGCTGAAAGTGAGCAAGACTCTCTCGCTCATTTTCTTCTGTCTTTTAATAAATCATTGTAGCAGCTTTGTGACAGGTCTCTGTTATCCATAATGCCCAAGCAAACAGCTTTTCTTTCAGCCTCTATTCAGTTGGCTGCCAGGGAAGCAGGACTGCAGGCAGGAAACTTCAGCGGCTCAGCCTGCTCCCCTGTAATTCAATTAGAAAAGCAAGCATGAAGTCAATATTCATTGCGCCAGGCCAGAACTGCACAGCACAATGAAATGATAATGAGAAAGTTCACAAAGGAGACGGGCTTAATGATAAGTTTTTAAAGAGGTGCTGCAGTGGGTGACACTCTGTACAACTGGCAAACACACACGGGCATATGGGTCTTTACCCTCAGGGATTTACTCTCAACCCTCACCATCTGTATCCAGGGCAGACGGCTGATTGTGAATCCAAGGGAATCTCATGATATACTGTCTTAGGTCACCCTATTCAGCTATTTTGCATCTCTGACGGGAAAGAAGACATGTTTCTTAAACACCCAGGCCCCAAGGGAACACATACAACTTGCTGGATCTCAGGCAATTGCAGTTTCAAGTGGCATGGAGCTATGACTCTTAAGCCCAACGGGCAGGTTGGGCCTGTGGGACACAGACCAAGGAAATCATGAGAGAGAACTTCCAACACTTTGTGGAAGTGCAGAAGAACTGCACCCTTGTGCTTTCAGACCAAGGCAGCACTTGGTCCCTACAACCGTGAGAACTTAAAGCATTTGTGCTCTAAACTGATCAGTACTGGGTAAATGCTGGACCCAATTCTACAGCTCCCTCTCAAAGAGATCTCCCACTGGAGAAGGTCTCTACATGATTTCCTTTCTTCTCATTTTAGCACTTTGCTGGTGACAATAAAATATGCAGTTATTTATTTTGTAAACATAATTGTATTTAGTTTTAAAAATAATGAATGATTGAAGTACTAATTAAAAAAACAGCATTGTGCGTACAAGCCCAGAGTTGCCTTGTTCTAATTTTGCTTTGGGATTCAACATTCCAGATATGACAGAATTTGTTCTTTTAAAATGACTTCTATGGTAAATCCCTTGGCCCCTCGCAAAGAGACTTGGGTCTCGTTCTTTTTGGTGCAGTGCAGAAAGAATGAGTGGCCCCGATTCTAAGCAGGCAAACATGAGAAACAGAAAGGTTTTCTTTTCTTCTCCTTTAACAAAAGGGAAACAGGGCACACAGAGCTTATATAAGTTCCCTAAGGTCACACAGGGTGTTACTGACAGAGTCACAAATTGAATGCAGAATCTCAGGCTCTCGGCCCCAGTTTGTGTCATATTGTAGTACAGGGAACTGCAAAGCTTTAATGTAATTTTCAGATATATGTTGTAATTTCCCTAAATTAATGTCTCAGCCTAATGTATATTAACATTCCACATACCCCCACCATAGGTAATGGCTGCTTAATAAGCTGGTAAATAATTAATAAAAGTATATTTTCTCAAAATCAAGAGGTATTTTTCAATATTGCTCATGACAACAGCCCATTTTTTACTTCAGAGCCCAAAAAAAAGGAAGTTAATTTTGCCATTCTTCCTGATTCAAAAAGCCTTCAACTGCTAATAATAGAAGTGGGTGGTGAATTGCTTCATCTGCAGTAGGAAGCTCTTCATGTCCTATTGGACCAGTTCTTCAGCTGCTATAAACCCACAGAGCTTCACTGGAGGCAATTCAGCTTTGTCAAGTCACACAAGCCAAGGGCAGACGTATTTGTGTTTCACTGCCCACTGAATCACTTAAGACTGATACAATATCTGCATGTCAAAGGGAGAATGAAGCACTGCCCACAAATGGAGCTATACCCAGGGATGTAACAGGTAGAACAGGCTGGCTGGATGCCTCTTACAGCTATCACTTCTTCAGAAATCCTTCGTGGAGAAAAGCAGAGGTAAATGCCATAAACAGCAAGCCTGTCCCAACAAGCCATGCCAACGTCCTGGACTAAACACCCACTCCTCTGGAACATAACACACGATAACAGCAAAGCATCTCAGAATGAGCTGCTTACTTCCAACATTGACCAAGAGATGTTATGTGAAAAAAGGGAAGAGTTTTATCTCTAAAGCTGCACACATTTCTGGCTGCTTCTACAGTTCACAGTTTTCAACAATTTTCTTGCCCTCACTGCAATTTTTTGACAGTATTTTGAAGGGTTACAGACCCTTGGTGGACATAAAAACCTTCTCCTGGCAGAAGAGATGAGGTGCTGAACAGATGCACATTCATATCTATATTGAATTATGCCAGCAAAGGGCCAGATCCCAGGATTTTTTCTTTTTGGTTAGTTAATGTACAGTGCAACTCTAAGAGACTAGAGAAAAAGGGGTAAGATAGCCACATCTTCCTTATGTATTTGTGTTCATTCTTGCTATTACATAAAAGGCCAGATAAGAGGTACTAGTCACTTTAGATATCAATACAGAACATAATTATACTCTTATCTTTTCACAGGTATATAAACTTCAATTTTCACAACTAAATGCAAATTTGGGGTACTCTCCAAAGGCCCAATATGTAAAACGGAGTCCTCGCTGCTCAAAACAACTGGAGGTCAAATGTTCCTGTGTAACTCCTGCATGTAGCTCTCAGAAGTGATCAAAATAACTTCCCATTTCTTATTTTAGAGGCAGCACTCTCACTCTTATGTAACAAAGGCAAAATCTGTTGAGGTCAGGGATTCAGAAACAGCAGCTTCATCCACTAAACAGCCTTTGTCTCTCAGCGACAGGCCCTGGGAAGTTCACAAGACACTGCAGGTATCTATCTCCCTTTAGTTATCACTCATTCATGTTAGACCCTACTATCCTGTTTTATGCTCTGTGCTTTGATGGGAGATGTTGTCTGCACAATATCCTCAGCTGAGAATTGTTTTTTCCTGGAGACATTAATGCATGTAATTGGCACATACTTTTCTGGAGTATTTCTATCACCTTTCAAAGATAGAGACAATCAAATCTCTTCTCTACTCATCAAGGAAATGCTTAAAGCATCAAGTGGGGAATTCCAGGCCAGCTTATAGCTGGTACTTACTTTACATTTTTTTCAAGCAGCAAGGTAATATGGGATGAGGACTGTCACAGTGTTTATTTTGAGTTCCCTGGTGAGAAAAACATTTTACACCTAACCTGTTGGTTGAAACCTTCCTCCCCTCCTGGGGAAGTCAGTCTCTCTCTGCCATTCGTATACAGCTGCTGTTACTTGATGTGACCTATCCCCACTGAACACACATCACAGAGAGGCATTGAAGCCAGTTATCCTAGGTCAGGCTCCAACCTTCACAGAGGTAAGGTAAAATAGAGCTCTTATCTCTAGCTAGGTCATAGTGCTCATTAGAGATGAGCTCAAAACTCAGAAGATCACCTTGAAGAAAAGTACTAGGAAGAGACCAAAATCCTTCTCAAAGTTCTGCATCTCTCTAGTTCCTGCCATACTGTTTTCAGTCCTGGACTAGGCCATTCAAAAAAGGAAGAATCAAAAAAAATACACTCAAGGGGGAAAAGGTGGTCCAGTAATTAAGCGATTAGTCTGACCAGGGTTTAATTTCAAACACTGACATAAGGCTGCTTTGTATCAATGGGCAGGTGGAGCTATGGGCTCTCTTCACTGTGCCATTTTAAGGATAAATGAGAGATGATAACACTTTTCTCCCATTCTTTGTTTTGATTGTCAGTGTTTAGAGGCAGATATTTTTTACTTGAACAGAAAGTAGCTTGCACCACAATCCTCTCATCTTCTCAGAGATCACTGTCACGATACATCTTTTATTTGTGCACTACAGAACACTCCCAGATGACAGGGAATGCAACGCACCTCTATGTTCCATGTATCCTTTCGGCAAAAGTTAATTTGGAGGTGGAGACACAGATGATCTAGGTACAGGTTATAGCTAAAGATCTACAAAGTTGCATGCCAAATTCAATCCAGCAGAGAAATTACAGAAACACAGAATAGAGAGTCTATATATGTTATTAATAATAAAGGTACTGCAACCAGTGAGTCCAGAGCTATGCAATTGCAAGGAGACATGCAGTGTACACAATCAGGAATCCTTATCAGATTGTTTGGTCTATCTTTTCCATTTAAAAAGTGATGTTTAAACTGTGTTTATAGACAAAAGAATTGATCAATGATTCTGTCATTTGGTCACGAGTAACATGGAAAAAATTAATCAGGTGATGAAAATACTGCTGTTTCTCCATTTGGGGAATAAATTTAAGATATCTCAAAAAGATTTCGTCAAAAATCTGGGGACATGTGCATCAGCAAAGTCAAATGCTACATCTTTGAAAATTTCCCACAAGCAAACACCTCTAAAGATATTCGGAAATGAGATTTTCCAAAGGTAAAATAGCTGGTAAAACCCAAAACAGATTTTTACTATTATTTAAGCTTTTCAGCTGCTCCCTAAGAAAATAAACTTGGAGTTAAACAAAAACTTCACTGTTTTCCTACAAAATAAATAACAGTAACATTATACCCACTAAACAGGAATCAGCTGTATAAACAGTTTACCTGCCTCTGGCAGCATCAACTATAGAGAGAATTTCTGGGCAACAATATTCAAAGAAGGAATAACCCAAGTTATGGCAACCATTGTGACCCAATGCATAATAAATATGAAGTAGCAAGTAGGAGAGAAAACCACCTAAAAACTTCATCATCTTGACTAAGCATCTTCAAATTTTATACTTAAAAAAGGTGACAGTCATGACACACTTCTCCTGCTTGTCACTTTAAGCTTGTCCAATAGTTGCCATCATAAGCCCTTGGTTCAAAATTTAACTGTCTTTAACCAGCTAATTTCAGTTCAGTCATTTCTGAAACTTGGGTGTCTGATTTTCCACATTCATTCTCTTCATCCACAAATATACAGACAGACATTTGCAATTTGAAAGTATTTTGCAGCACGGAAACAAATCCCTATTTTTCTGTCATGTAGTCCCCCTGGATACTTTGATTAATTTCAATGAACTAGATCTGAAGAGCTCACAGGCCTCACATGGCCCAAGAAAGGGAAGAAGAGAAAAAAAATCAATCATTTTCACAGTGTCATTTTCTGCAAACTTGAACTATAACAACTCAGTGATCAAACAATTTGCAGTTGTGAACATTAAGAAACGGGAGCCTTTGAAATATGTCAGTGTGGCAGAAACATATCTCCCCTCTAATCTCATCTTCCCACCAGCTCAGCATATGTAAACTTTTAGGTAGTGCATGTTCAAGTTGTTCCCACAATATACAACAGAAAAATGTATGCTGCTGCGAAACAGAGGCATTTTGTGTGCTCAAGGGCCTAGAAATAGGTTGTATGCTGCATGTGTATTAGAAACTTGTGTCAACATAGCTAGATCCATCAGGTGCATGAAGAGAAATGATCCTGACAGACACAGTTGCTTTTCAGAAGCTGCCTCAACAGCCTTATTTATAGCGGCAAAACTGCCCATGTTCTAGTTCAGCTCTCGACAAAAGGATATATAACAGAGCTTTGCTAATGGGGCTGCATCTACAGTAGGAGCACATCAGCTGTGGAACACACGATATTTGCAACTGATACAAATCACCCAGTACAAATCTGGTATGAGAACTAGGGACAGAAGGTGGATGTGGAGGGATTACGTCTAGCACTTTCTAAGACAGTGGTCTCTGAAGAATGAAAAGGGCTTGACTTTACCTTGCCCCAGATTTTGTGCTGTCATCCTCACCAAAGCATCCAAGATGAAAAACCTTCTCTCTTCACTCTTGGATAGTGGTACATTTCACACTACTTTGTGAACAGCTTTGTTTAGAAATGGAGTGCCTTGAAATAACAAACCTAAATCCTCTCATACAATTTCAGCTTTATCACGCCTGTAGTCATTTTTCTTTTAGGGGATTTGCGATAGGAACTGAATACTGAATTCCTCTTTGTGCTTCTTTGGACCAGATCCTTAGCTAGTACAAACTAACTTAACACCCACAGATGTCACAAAATCTTCCCATATTTATACCAGCTGAAGATCCAGCATTTGTTTGCCAATGAGGATGTTGCTCTACAGTAGTACTGCTTCTGGCCCAAGTAATTCCAACGTTATTGTAATTTACAACACTACCAGGCACAAAATGGGAAGAGTAACCACCAGGAACAAATCTTCTTTTCTGATTCTCTAGAATATGTGCATGTAGCTAATAGATGGTCAACAGAAAAAATACACGGATATGGCTGTAAAAATATCTTAACCTGCTGCTTTGGGACAGACTTCATTGTTCACTTCCCTCAGATGCTCTCCTGCCTCCTTCCTCACACCCTGAGTGCTGTCAGTTTGCTGTCAGCTTTACAGTATCAAGCGTGTGATCTCTCCATTGGTACTCTGTTCAGTGTCATTTAAGCTGGCCAGTCTGCAAGGCCACCAAGGTCAAGGAACTATCAGGAGTAAGGTTTCTTAAGTGCAACGTGTGAGACACCATCTGACACTGTTTATAGATAGAGTTAGCCTCTTATTGACCACAGGATAGAAGTTAAAAGCATTGCTTTGTGAGTTCAAATGTGTTAACCTCTGAAGTGACTGTTTGAGTTAGGGTTATAAAGGTCCTAAAGTTTTGATCAGAGGCTTGGAGAATAAAAAGGATTTGGAAAAATTTTAGAGCAGGATCAGAGTAGCTACACTGAGTACGCCAATTACTATATTATTGTTGATTTAATTGAGTCCATCTATCAGGTCTGTGCATTATGTGATCCAGTTCCAAAGATGTTTTCCTGCTGCAGCTGACAAAATACAGACTATACACTTCAAATGCAGTTGTCGGTCTTTAAAACGGGCAGTTACAAAACATGTTGGCTGCTCTAGCAATCAATAATGGGAAGGGCAGTATATGTTGGACTAAATCCCAAACAATTAAATACTTGCCAGTGTAAAGTAAAAAACGACATGAGACTGTGCCAAAAGCTTGTTCACTGTTTGGCAACCCACAGTATGACAAACACTGATGGTTAATAATCAGGCAAAATTAACAAAGCTGGAACAGTAGAAACATTTTCTGAGAAGTTTTCTGATGAATACACTGAAGACATAACAAATAGACCTTCCCTTGAGTTGTATCCACATGCCACCTGGAATTCCTGATGCAGTTTTCCTGGAAGCTGACTCATGGAGGGGGAGGTTAGATACCTGTCATGAATTGCATACACAAACTAGAAAGACATCACACCACCTTCAGCAAAAGAAGCAATGCCTCCTACCCAGAAAGGAGGCACCTAACAGCTTAAATGTTTTGGAACACTGGACCTGCATTCTGAAGACTGAGAATAAACAGTTCTTCCCAGCCCTGAGAACAAGTGAAGGAAAGTGCCATGTCAGGGTGCAGCAAGGGCCAGTTACTCCCTAAGGGACCAGGAGCTGAGCATGATGACACAGCCAGGGGACAGACCAGTGAGGTGAGCAGGGCAGGTCTAGGGTGACGGCTCAGGGGCAGCCCAGAGCCTGGACTACCAGCCAGCTTCTTGGAGTGCTGAGGCCAGGCCAGGACATTAGACTGTGGGTTGGGTCTGGTGCACCAGAGCCCGTGGCCAGGCAGGGCAGGGCTGTGACAGAGCTGGAGAGCAGCATCCTATGGCATCACTGGGGCAGCAAGTGATGGCCCCAGCTGGGCTGAGCTGGAGCCCTGAGCCATGCACAAGAATGTGAGTGGAAGCCCCAAGGGAGGCAGACAGGACCAATAAAATCTATTAGTGCCATTTTTTCATTAAGAATTTCAATGTTTTTCACTATTAAATTATCTTTGTTCCCATGCCTTGATTTCACCACAACAAAGTGTTAAATAGACTTTGAGCGCTGTTATTAATTTTTCCACATTTGTGATCTGTCTTACCAATACAGAAAAGAATCAGAAAGAGCACCACAACTACAGAGAAAGAATGGTAGAAAGGTCCATGCTATATGCTATTCCAATGGCTATGCTTAAAAAGTATGGACTTCCTTTTACTACTCCACAGTCCTGCAACAAGAATGTTATTCCTCTTCACCAGAATAATAAGGCTCAGGAACCCATGTTTTGGTTTACGGGTGGAAGGAGAGAGCCACTTAGAGGCCTACAGACAACCTCCCCCTTGTTATTAATGCCAGCCAATGTGGCATGTTTATTTGTCACCATGTAACATGAAGGTACATGGTTGTTTCTCTCAACCTCTCCATTCAGATAAGGGCTGGGCATAGCCCTGCTCTATTCTGAAGGACTGAGAGGGGTCTGCAGCCAAACTGGATAGGTGATGCTTGAGAGATGTTGTAGTGTCAGTCAATGGTTATTGCTCGTGTAGACAGAAACAGGGACCCTAACTGGCATTACAGAATAGTCGTGACTAGAAACAGGCCCTGCAGGCCATTCTTTTTCTGGACTTGTGCTAACAAACAGCTACAGCCTTGTTGCAAATCTCCTCAGTCTTTCAAAGTGTGGAAAATATGGTAGATTTTGCTATTATTTTCCTGAAACATAAACAGGAAATGCTATGTACTCAGCTATTCTTGCTGCTTGCTACTGCAGTGTACCCTTTCTATAGTGATGTTATAGGATATAAGATCCATACTCACCTTTTCTATCTCTATCAATTATCTGGGATAATAATCTCTTCATACTTTTTAATCCCCCCACTGCATAGCTGAGGAAATGATAAAGTATAGGTAGATGTCAACCTTGTGTTAAAGGTCATTTAGAATGCTCCCGTTATGCACGCACAAACCTCTGAGCTAGACTTAACTTCAAAGATATTTCTCTTTCAAAAGACGGTGCATTTACCTGGGACAGTGAACATTACTAGAAATCAAATATTCTGGTGCCCAAAATAACACAAAACAAGTTGGTTTCTCCAACTATCCTCCTCTCCCCCCCTCCCCCCACTACCCTTTCTATTTTCTTTCTTTTTCCCTTTCTCTCTTTCTGTCTTCTTTTCTTGATTTCTTAACTGTAGCACATGAAACTAACATGGGAGCAACTGGATATAGAAATAAATGCCTACAAGCTTTTATGTCTCTGGTAAAACATGGTACCTTGTGATTTCTAGGCATGTACAGAGAAAGATGAAACAAAGCAAAGTTACTTAGCAAGTGTCAGTCTTAATACCCCAAACTATCATTTCAGAGTGCTGCAGAATATAGTTCCATTTCTTTAACCCTGCAATAAAATGTGTGTCAAATCTCTGTAGACCAAGCCCCAAATAGTCCAAGTCCAAGGCTGTGCAACCCTTCCACCTGCCACCCAGCTATCAGTAAAAGACCTGTCCCACACGATGTGTAAACAAATTGTCAAAATACAGTAATCTGTAGCACCAAAGTCTCAGTGTAGACAAGAATCTCTGATTAATGAAAGAAAAAACTGATGTCAGCCACATCAAGAAGTCCTAGACCTGGAGATTGTACCAAAGGTATATCACAAAAAAATTCCCAGCTAACAATAAAGAAGGAAGGTAGTGACAGAGTGGTAAGTGGCATTTACTTCAGAAGTATCAGGAGGTGGATTCTTAAGCATAGTCCTATAGTTGTTCAGGTGAGGTGTGCTAGGAGCATGGGCTACCTAAGAAACTTTGACAATCTCACTAGATTATGAACCCAGTGTTACTTAGGCATCTTCCTTTTTTCACCCTTAATTTTTACTCTAAGGAAAAGGAAATGCTGTTAGAAAATGAATTCTGTTAGGACATAGTAGTTTGTAGCAGAAGATACAAAATTTTACTCAATGCTTTATAAGGAAATGCACTGATTTGCAATGCAGTCTAACTTAAATTGCCTGCTGGCAAACAGTTCGACTGAAACCCTGGGAAAACCAGACCAACACTATGTGACCTGTAGTAGAAAACCAAAATATAGTTCTAGAAGCTAATTCTGACCCCAAAAGCTTTTTTGAGCTCTCTGGTAATGCTAATAACTTTTTTCTAAGTCAGGAACATTTTAGATGGAGGTACAATCTGATCTGCAATTTGCAGGTATTCAGAGGACTTGCAATATCTCACTGACATTAAAATTGATACTTTGGCTGAGTATTCCATCCTAGAAGGAATCACCAAGTATTCAGAAGAGAAACCTCAGATCCTGATCACTACCCATTTGCAGAAATTGTGTAAAAAAATTATTAAAAAAGTTTGGTCTTGAAAATTCATAAAAATGCAAGCTTGAGCTTACATATTTTAAGAACGGACTAAAACATAAGTTGGTTGACTTAAGGTAATATTTTAACCAGAAAGCACAAGAAAAGAAACATCCTAATTGACTGAAAATCCAGCTGTGGACTTAAAATAGAATTTTAAAAAGTCACATTTTTCATGTTACTAAGTTCAGCACTGTCTAGTCTTTGAAGAAATGGATTGGCTCAATAGAGCTAGCTGGAGCACTCAGCATTCACACGGGAACTCTCTTCTGCTGTCAACTGGCCCAAAAGTATGGCTGTGAGACTTACCATATCCTGGCTGCTAGCTATTAAACATATCTGCTAGGGCCACCTTCGTGGCTGAAGGAGAGATTTAGAGATGGAACTTTTTAAGCTTTTTGTGGATGCTTTGTTCTGTTTAAAAACATCTTTGCCTTTACTGGAGAGATTTTCAAAGCTGAGGAAAGAATCTGTGGGCTGGATCCATTCCATTGTAGTAGTAATTAAACTCTGTATTCCTAAAGGCCCCGTCTAACTCTTAATGAAATAAACAGCATAGCTCCCATTGCTTTCTAGAGAGGCAGGATCCGGTTCCATCTACTTAGGGTTCTTCACATGAATGCTTCCTAACTGTGATCAAGACAGCAGCAGATAGAAATCAAAGTAGAGCAAAGTGTTTGTAATTATTATTTCTAGCACAATGATTAATCTGTGCCACATTTTCCACTATCAGTCCCTTAATGGAAACTCCAAAACCCATATCCACTGTCTGTTATATTAGCATTCTGTAGTCAAACCAACCACTTCATTCGTTGATTTCCATGTAACGCCCACCTCGTAACTATATACATTAAAATCCTGCAGTGCCAAGTGTTTCAGGGATCCTGAAATGAGTCCCTGCTAGCACTAACTTTTCCATCTTCAAGGCCTTTACCCTACCTACTGAACTCTCCCCCTATTTCCTTGCTGCCTCATGACTCAACGCTGAGCCATGCTGTCTGTGCAATGCAACCAAGCAATCTCTAGCCACCAAGCCCCAAAACCGTCCTCACTCAAAAGCAGTACATTAGCAGTGTTCCAAAATTCAGCTGAACTCACAGGGCTTCTGACTTCTCTTAGAACAGATACTGATTGGAAAAAGTGCTGATTTGGTGAAATCATGACATTCCACAGAATCATTTTTACTTCTCTTTTTTTTTTTTTTTTTTTAAATGAAGGAAAAAAAGCAAGAAACCTTTCAACCTGAAACCTCTTTAGTTTCCTGACAGCTCATCTATCCAGCACGTTGACAGCTCATCAGGTGGAGAGACATCCAGCATCTGCAGTTTATTACCCAGGTGGAGCCAGGGGACCTCAGGCTTCCAGTTGATCACTGGAAAGCTCTGTAGTAAGACATAGTATTTATCTCAATTTATAAGCTTCAGGGATGAGGTTCTTCAGAGAGTGAAAAAACAATGCAGCTGAACAGAAATTAGCAAAGGCCAGGGCATTTGCAGAAGCTGGGGATTCAGCCCCTGTTTGTAAAATTTGGTTAAAACAGACTTCCACATCCCAAATACTACACTGACAAAGTTGGATATCAACTGCATGAGCAGCTATGTGGGAAGAGGTGGAAAACTACTTTGTGTGAATGATTTTGTGCTCTGATCAATATTCTACAGTCTCCCCATGAACAAGTTACTGTTTCACAGAGGGTAACACAGTGGAAACAACAAGTGTCAAATCACTAGGGCACTGCCAGATTTCATGCTGCTACAATCCCATACTGCAAGCATTTGAAAGGCTGCCTGAAGCAAAATAATAGTAGTTGCACAAAACACATGCAAAAGAATCTCACTGTTCTATGAAATGTAGCATTTAATCACATGGGTTCTTGCTGTTTGGAGGATGAGAGGCAAAGAACTCCAATGAATATTCTTCAATAGGAAGTCAATCAGCCTATGGCTGTTCGTATCACATAAGGACTTGATCATATGTCTGACTCTCATTTGGTATTTTTTAAAGGATTAATGGTGTATAAATCACATGATTAAAGCCATTGCAGGTGTTTTATAACTGTAGAGTCTCTTTATAAACCATAAGCTTACTATGTGACCTAAACCTGGCTATGTTTTATAATTTTTTTTATTCAGTTGCCAAGAAATCAACTGGCAATGCTTCACTAATTGTCTGCATATACAACCAGAAGGTTTTCAAGAATTTCGCTTACTCAAATCTTTCTACCTACCTTCACTGAAATCCTGTGAAGCTCTGCTGATTAGCCAGAAAGACCTCCTCCTCAAACAGCCTGTCCCATCTGTGATTACAAACCTGTGTTGTTCTTTCCACTGGGACTTCACTGAGGCACCCACTCATGGGCTGAAAGTGCCAAACCTAAGCCTATAGTGGCCACAGATCTATACAGACACCCTCTGCTTGTCTGCCAATCACACATTATTTTTCTCATTCATTACTTTTTCCAAATCCCAGAAGCCTGTTCTAGGTATCTGATCAGTTAGTCTTTACCTCCTTATTTTAAGAGGTCTGGAAGAGAATGAAGAATGTTGTAACATGAAACATAGCCCACTAACATGAGAGTGGAAAAGATCTTTGACACTGTCAAAGCCACCTGTTAAAGCGAATATATTTAACAAAACCTTATCTCTCTTGCTGGCATGAAAAGCTAAGCACTTTAACCCAAAGTTTTTCTCTGGTCTCATTTTTTTTTTTCCAGATCAATTTCCAATTCTGGTATTTAAAGATGGCTTCAAAACCTCTTCTGCTTGTGTACTGTAGGAAATTGGAAAGGGTTAAATATCTGGGCAGTGGGGATTGTCCAACATAGGCCCAACAAGTCAGCAAAGCCCAGTCTTTTTTTTTTTTTTTTGACACAGGCAATACAGGAAGAGACTGATGATTAGAAGAATAGCAATGAATTTACTCTCACAGCCTAGGAGTAAAGAAGCCTGTGAAGGCAATCATAAATTAAAAGTTCAGAGCCCAAGTTCTTCATTCTGAAACTAGAAGACAGTTGAGGGAGAAGGGACATCTGTTCCTAGAACAAAAGGCCAAGAGGGACAGCATGGGGGGAGCTCAGCTTGTTGCAGCCCCCCGAGCTGCTACATAATTCCGTTTTAGCTGATACAATTTTTAGCTCTCTTCAGAAGATGCATGCATTTGACACTGTGCTTGTTCTACTTACTGTCACCACTAAACCCTTTTTATTCCTCTGCGGGGAAAGCTCAGTCACTGGATCTGTCTACTCCTTCTCCCATCTTCTCCCATCTCCTCCCCTCCCCTCCCCTCTGACCCTTAAAGCCAAGACATGAAGTTACATTTCTCTATTTCTTCCATCAGCTATTGTGGTATGAGAGTTCCACTAAGACATGGACATGTTCCAAAAATAACATGTGAATAAGGACTTCTGTGTTTTTAAGACCTGACCCAAAATATTTATTTATCCAGAAGTTGAAATTCTCACGAGCAATGGATGAAATTCTGAGGAGAGGAGATCTGCAGCAGGCCTGGACATAACACTAAATCTCAGGGCAACAAGTGCTATGATATAGGCAATGAAGGATAAGCCATAAACCAAGCAACAGCAGAAATCTATAGATTAACATCATTTCATAACTTGCATCAGTCACTTTTATATTAGAAAGGAGTGAGAATGAAAGCATAGGTACACTTAAATAACAATAGGGATTCCTACAAATCCTGGAATGATTTACTACTGACAGTGCAGTAATGGATTGCTTATGGCAAACAGGAGATTCACAGTTTCCCAGGAGGCTTATTCCCCCACTGCAGGATACAAATAATTCCCATTGACTTCAGTGCCTTTCCTGCTGTGAAGGACCAGGAATTTATTGGCTTCAGTGGGAGTTATGAATAACTTGCATGAGGAAAATAAAACCCTAAAGAAACAAATTAAGAATTACTCTGTCTACTTCTTAAATCTATTTCAAATATTTCTCTCTGTGTCAGCTGGAAAAAAAAACACACTCAGCTCAAACTTACCCATCTATAGAACCTAAAAATTCTAACAATATCTATAAACAAATGCATATGGTCAGTGTAGGGCAGAAGTAGCAACAAAAGCCATAAGAAGCTGAAAGATTTCTCATGGAAGAAGTTCTCTGTGAAGTATTTGTCTCCTGGGCAGATTTTACCAGCTAACAGCCAAGACACCTTCGCCCTGCAGATGCACACAGCATTCCCTTACTAACACTCTGTTGTCATCTTGCTGTAATCGTGCACTTTGTTTCATTTACCAGTGAAGAACAATTACATTAAAAAATCAACCCAAATAGTAGGTTCTACTTTTTGACAGTTTTATGCTTAAATTCCCATCCTGCCTGTCTGTACCACTTGTCTGACAGTATATCTGGTGCAGAAGAAGAAATGTTCTTCTTTGAGAACCATACTTTGAGAAAATTCATTGCTTTAAAGGAGACACAAGGGCTAATATTTAATCTGGTAGACCAGCAGATGGACAATCACGCAGCTGTTGGCCTACCTAGTCAGGTGTATTACATTTCCACAACAGAAGTGTTTTCAAGAAACCAGTGAAACGTGCATGTTTGGCACCTAAGTAGGTGAGCAAAGGACTGTTGCAGATTTCTTACCACCTCCTCGCAGACATCTAGCTGAGGCAACTACTCATGACAGGAAACATGGCCAGAGGATATGCTCTCGTATAGCAACTTGTATGGAAGGAGACCCTACCACAATCTCCACTGGAATGGCAGCACTGAAGGAATCACTCCTGGAAAGAGGAATTAATAAATTACTCTCAGACATCCTAGGAAGTCTTTCACTGACGTCAGTGAGACTATGGGCATAGGTGAGGGAGCAAACCTGAAAAGGCAGGGCTTTTCAACAAGAGGAAAATACATACAGTACTCTTTGTGCCTAAATCAGTAATTTTGTGTATGATATAGCATTTGGTTTCAGCTGAGCTTTTCTAAGCTAATGGAGACTTGCAGAACTGAGTAAACCATGGAAGTACGTCCTTGTAAATGTCACCTTTATGTAGCAGATAGAGATTATGCAATGTGTTTGTTATTTTCAACTTTCTGTTTAAAAATAAAAATTCTTTTATTTTGACAAACTCTACTGCCCTTGTGACATCCCCAAAAGATATCACTGTCAGGCGTCTCAGATTGTACCAGAGATGTCAGATGATTTCTAGTCACATAGTCCTCTAAATTGAGGCAAGGATTGTGTTATGGTAAAGTGGTTCACTACTACCATACAAAATCTACATCCAGCTGGAAAGGAAATAGCATCTCCAGAGTATTCAATACCATATATGCTGGCAGGACAGTTTGGGGACATAGGAATTGCTCCATATACTTATTTTCCTTGTAAGCAGAAACAAGGCCCTGCAAAAGCTAACAGTGTGTACACAAGATTATAAGCAATGTATCTTTTAGAATTGGCTTGCCTTTGCTGTTCAAAAAAGTGTGGATAGCCTGTACGACTAAGTAAGACAGGTTCTGCTGGAAGACGATGAAGTGAAGATGCAGTTTTGTAAAGGATTTTGAAGGAAGCAGGGAAAAAAGGGAAGCTCCATTCGCTACTTACTATTTTTTAAAATGCCTGCCATTCAATCAGTTCCTAAAGCTCCAAAAGAAAGTAACCTTCCAGAGTATTTTCATGGGCCCTGAGGCCAGGCAGTTGCTAATCTGGATGAGTCAAGAGTATCCACTAGAGAGGAAACAACAGCAGGAAGCATGGAAATCGTCTCAGGCTTCCCCTGGCTTTACTGACTTAATATGGAGACCCCACCTACATATTTAATAGGGTCAGAGCCATAACCCAAGGCTATAGGGTATACAGATTCTTGATCATTCCATTACAGTAAGGATGTACATTTCTAGTTAAACTCACAAACAATGCTGAATAGCCATGCAGAATTTTAACAGGACCTCCCACTTCATGGAAACAGTGACTGTTTACATAATACGTAATGACAGTAAATCATAACAAATCCTAGGAGAAAACTCCAGTGAGACACAAAATAACATGGCCTTCTGATTTTAACTCTTTTCTCAGTCTCACAGTCCATATCTTTATTCCCCCATCCTGTAAGGATTTCTGCATATGCTTAACTTTCAGCATATCAGTAGTCCCACAGGTTTCAATTAGTCTAATTAGCTGCAAAAAAAAAAAAAGTGCACACATAAGAGGATGTCCTGGTTTCCCTTTGCTTATGCAGTGACTAACATGGTAGGATCCCTCTCCATAGCTTGAGATCCCTACCACTGTGATATAAATAATACAATATGTTCCACTTCACAAGGTTAAGCAATTAGCATTCTAAATACAGGGCTCGTATAAAGTAGCACTACTATTGATCTCCATTTCTGTGCTGAGCTAGACCAGCTGAGGATCAGACCCTGCATAAGATGGTGAGTAGTTTGCAATTGTTTCTGAAACTCCTGTCAGTTGAAATTAATTACTGAAGAATGTCCTGCAATGAGAAATTCTTGGTTTATCATTTTGTATATTATAATACAACATAGCTTTTGCAAGACAAACAGACTTCATTACTTTTCCCCTGGGAACTGCTCCACTCTCTTTTTGTGCATGTGCATGTGAACAGATCCATAATTACACAACCAGAACTCATATTTGCTTAAAACAAACCATTCTAGTGCTTATTCCCCAACAGGACACTCCTGTGAAAAAAATACCTGTTCCCTGCTAAGACAACAGAGTCAAGGCAGGAAAAAAAAAATATTTAAAAGAAAATTTGTTTCTTTTCACATCTAGCATTTACTTATGCTGCACTTGCATCAAGAAGCTAGCATGTCAGGCCTGAAACCCAGTATGACTTGTGCTGTACCAACATGTGAAAAAAAAGACAGAGTCTACTCCTGAAGCTTTCCATCAGAAGTGTGTCTGCATTATATTACAATGCGTGACTTTTAAGGGAAGGGATTGCCTGTAGCAGATGTGCAAGGCTTGGTGCAAAAGGTCTGTATGCCTGCCAGGGGCTGCAGGAATACAAATCCTTCACATCAGTGCTAGAAGGGGGTGATGCACATCCTGAGAGCACTGTCTGCAGCCTTCTGCCAGCCCTCGTGACATGGCCAGGGTGTCTGACACAGACAAGTTGGAGAGTCCTCCTGCAGTCTCCCCACATGGTCAGCGGTGGGGAGAGGGTTCTAGCTGCTCCTTTAATATTATTAGTGATTTAATCATCCAATAAAGAAATAAAATTCAAAACAAGGACTCTCCCGTGTGAATTCACTACGCATCAGCACTTGCCCAGCTCCCATTCAATATGGCAGCTAAAAGATCCAATGGAAAAGAACAGACTTTAATGACCGTGCATCCTTGTGCTCTGGAGTGTGGGCTACAGCAACTAATAATAGATGAAGGTTTACATGTTTTTCTTGTGTTTCTGCTGGGGCTGCTGTGTCATTAATTCAGCTTGTGCCTGACTACTTATGTTAAACATTCCCTTTGTGGCTTTCTCTAAATCTTAAATTTTGCATGTGACCACATGTAAATGTAAATGTGTATTTTTATGGTCCTGTAATCTCAGTGCTTTTAAACCCAGTTGCCTGAAGGCATACAGGGAGCTGAAGCAGAAAAGCTTGGTCAGTTTTCGATCTTTTAGAGCTAGTTTATTTGCTCTTTCTGAGTGTATTCAGTTCCTGTAGAGCTTTTTGCCTTTTGTGTTATAAAGATAAGATCTAGGAACCTAATTAACCCTGCAGGGCCTGTGAACAAGGCTCATTAGAAAACAGTCAAACACATTTATATTTAAACACCTTATTTACAGGAATTCATATCATATTTCTGAACAGCAGATATACATGCCATACACTCATACCTTTAACCACTGTAAATCATCACCTTAAATAAAGCTGAAAAATGCACCAAGTCTGAGCTCAAAGTCATCTGGTTTGTACGTGTAAATAGCCTATAGTTTGAAAGAGTACCCAGTAATAAATTAAAGTCCTGTCTGCAGGACACTGCAAGCTGTAGTGTCCTTTCACGTGCATCTAAAAAAAAGTGTACATGTTCCACAAAACCAGCGTCACTGAAGCCCACATCCTGACCAGTAAATACCACTCTGCAACAGTTTCACTGGGGACTTTCCAACCTGTCCAAGGCAGCGACAGTAAGATATATGTGACCAGAGACATCTCTGAGGACTTCTGGAAAGACTTCATAGTCAGAATAAGGTTATTAAAAACCTCATTCTAAGGTTACTTCATGGCTCTGTAAATATCCTGGGTCAGACAGTAGCAAAGCATGGGTTCTGGTACTCAGTTCCTATGAATATGTATGTACTTGTCATACAGGTTCCAGTTATTTGAGAACAAAAGTATCCTCAGCAGTTCTGAGTGCTTCTTCTTTCCTAACCCTTCATTCCTTCCACCCCTCATACAGAGAGACCAGAAAAGCCAAGCAAAGAGAGATCTTTGGAAATGTCTGACCCAATTTTCTACTCTGAAGAAAGGTACGGGAAAAGACATGTTTATTCATGGACATGATTGGTAGTTCAAATCCACATCCTCAAAGTGCCAGCACTTGACATACGCTGTTGGTTGGGGACTTCAGGACCCAACAGCCTGATGCTTGTGATTATTAGCCCCTGCCTCATATGTCAGTGCATTACTGGGTGCAGCTCTACATCTGTACCGTGTGCATAGCAATTTAAAAGCCAGAAGAATTAGTCTTGCTTCTTGTGACATCTTACAGGGCAGCCTGGATTCAGAATTAGGTCTGGTCACTACTTAACTTTGTTGTGACTGCCTGACCAGCGAGTAGGATAAATGACATCACTGGGACTGAAATGTATCTTAAAATTAATTGTTTGCTTAATGGTTTTCCTGGAGAAGGATGGGTTTAAATACAAACTTAAGAGTATTTTCTGCTGCAAAGCTTGTGGGAGTGAAGATCCCACTGCAGAGAGATTCTAAGCAAGACAGACCTACACTGTGTTGTGGATATTTTAAAATCAAAGACATTACAATTTTTTTTTTTAGCTTCTGTATCCAGACACAATTGGTAAAAGCAACCAAATCTTTACACTGTAATTTCTTCAGGAAAGAAATTAGTTTTGTTTGGGATTTATATGGCACTTACTACAACAGGATTTGTAGTCTAGGGCTGGGGCAACTGCACTGTAATGCTATACAAATGAATATAATTGTGTTTTTTTAAAAATGCTTAGCTTAAAATTCTGCTTCAAAGGCCTGAAATTAATATTTCATTAGCCAGTTTAAAAGTGTGCTGTTTAAAAAAGACACGACCTCAACTGCTTCTATAAGTAGATTCATGATTTATATTGTGAATCGCTTTGGCAAGAGCAGGAAAATCCCAAATCAAGTTGCTCTTCAACCTGCACTAATAAATCCTGTGTTGACATGAATTCTTTTTTCAGTGCTTCATTTTCAAGGAGTCATGTGGTTTTTTAATAATCAGTCTTCTTGTTTCTTCTTCATCCTATTCACCAAAGCAGCAATAACTGCAAAAGCATCTTAGGCAACACACAGCAACTCAAACGCAGCACTGAGAAATATCTCTGTGAAATCAAGTTTAATGAGATATCAAAATATTACATCTGCAAGTCTTGGCTGCTGGACAGTACTTTGGAAAGCAAAGCCAGTTTCCCTAGTCCAGATTAGTCAACATCAGGTTCATTGGTCTAACATTTCACAAAATATTTTCCCACATTTGTCCAACCGCAGTTTGAAGGGTGTAGCTGACAACATAAATGTGCCCTTAGGTGAAAATCCCTAAACATTTCCCTTGGCGATCTTTGGGTCTGGACATTACCAATGCAGATGTCTGTAATCAAGAGATCTCTATGGACCTGCTAATTAATCCCTAGGCTTTTCCACTGGCAATAAAAATCCCATTTGTCGCAGCTTGTTTGCAGAACTGCTTCCATTTCCACAGTGGTGGCATTAATTAGCGAAAACCTGTGAAAATTGTTGGAGTTTATAGGTTCAAAAAAACTCACTAAGTAGTGCTCCTAAATATTCCTATAAATTCAGCCATGGCAACAAGTCCTGAAAGTCCAACTTTCTCAGTTGGAACAATTTTTCATGCTTGTAGCAATAAGTGGGAAATAATGGGGGTCTCAGATTCACATTAGGAAAGTTGCTTCTGTGACCTCTTCATGCAGATGGATGGTGAATTTCTCAGATAATAAATCAAAGTTTCCTGATGGTACAGTGGCATCTCTTGCTGAGGCCTGCAGAGCTGCTGGCTGCCCTCTATTCAAAGGCAGCAGGCTTCTACGCTGCAGGATGCTTTCTCTACAAATCCTTCAGTCACGATCAGGAGATATTAGGGCCTCTATAAACTGCCCAGGCATTTTGAGGAACAGCCAGCATCCTGCTGGGAAACGGACACCTTTCAACTTCATTGACATCTGTCACATATACAAAGAATAGAAAGTGATCAAGAAAAAAGCCACATTATGACTTTCCCATCAGCAGGGCCAGTTAAGTCTTTGTTCTTATAAGATATTTAAAAGGTTCATCAGAGCTACCTTGCTTAATAGTATCTTTACTAAGAGAATCTTACCTTTGGGGCTTTAATGACCATAGAAAGTTTCTCTATTTCTTGGTACTTTTTGCATTCGGCTAACTTTCCTGTAGGAATTTCAAACAAAACAAAAAAATAGCTGTGATGCTAGTTTTTTCCATTAAGTTTTTATTAACTTTCTTCCAAATAAGTCCCTGCAAGGAAAATTACACCGATTTTTATTATCAGAAATATATTTATTAAGTGACAATCTAACTCCCAGAATAGCAATGCATTCATTTTTTTGGAGTTAAAGCTTTTTCCAAAATGACCCTAAAATAAGCATGGGAAAGCAGTATTGTAAATACAGTAATGAATTTCAAGTGTATACACTTTTTTCCTCAATGTATTGTCCATATTAAACACCGTTTGGGGGATAGGGTTGTCAATTATTGTGCTTATATAACATAAGGATAAAACTTAAGATGATGCTCTCTTGCTATTTATAATCAATTTTAAGTGTCTTAAATGCAGACAACAAAATTTCAATAAGAATTTCCACGCCTCCGAGTGTGACATATATACACAACCATTTTTTCAGTTCCTTCTTTATGCAAGTATTTCCCTCAAAAATGAATAGAATCCAGTAGGTAAAGGCGCCTGGTAGGGAAACAAGAATTTTCAGCTGTAGCTCTGACACACTATGGGACTATGGGCATATTTCTGGGACTCAGTTTCTTCAAAAGCTGATGATGCAGAATGTAAGTGCTTTTATATGGCATTGTGATACCTAATGATAAAAAGAATTTTTAATTGCTTTTGCACTTATCACAGAAGTCAATATAATCTATTCATTCTGGGTTTTCTCTTTTGGCTTCAGCAGAATCAGTGTAGTTTATGTAATGGTAACTGAAAACAGGATTCAGCCAACTGGCTTCAGTCTTTTTACTAGTTCCACCCAAGTCAACTAAATTCAACAGTGAGGTGAGTGAGGCAAGCAGAACTGGGACATATTTTATACAAAGACAATGTTGAGCTTGATCTGGCAGAAGTATGGGAGATAATGTACTTACCCCCCCAAAAATGGGGGAAAAATCTCAACATGCCTGCTCAGCTACAATGACAAAGCCCTGGTTCTGCATAGGCGCCTGGGGAAAGGGATTTAGCTGCTGGTGGCTGGACAAAGAGGAGCAGTGACAGGCTGGGATCATCAGTCACTAAATGCTGACCATGGTATAATATTTGCAATTTAAGATTAGATGCAAGATTAGATGAGTAAATGATAAAGTGGGCTTAGAAATGGGTCCTGGTGAGGCTTACAGCAGACCACTAAGCCCAAAACCAGCTGGTGCACTGGTTTCCCAAAGCAGTGTGAGAGCCAGAGTCATACAAATGAGTCACACCTGCTTAAATCCGTCACAACAGAGAGCGATGAAGGGCAACCTGGTAACAGAAAGCAGTATGGACCCCTCCATTGGGTGATAGGTTTTTAATAACTTTTTCCCCCCCCTTTAGTTAGAAGACTTCTTTCTAAAGGCTGAGCCAGACTGAGCAAACTTAGCAGCAATGTCAAATTTAGCAGTCTTCAAAGTTTTAATGGAAAACACTATCAAATTCAGTTGGGCAGAAAATGTGTTTTTCATGAAGAAAACCTCTTTGTTAAAAATTAACATACTGAAAGCATTAACATAGTGTTTAAAAGACTAGGCTCATTCTGAACACCTTAAAACAAAAGTAACTACAACATTCCAGAAATAGGTTTTCATTCAGTCAGGAGTTTAACAGTTAAATACCTTTAAAGGTCCAAAGTTTAATGATTCAGAACCTGGAATGACTCTTTAAAACTGCCTAATTCTATTAAAAAATGTAATATTTTATAGCAAATGGACTTTTCTGAAATTAAGCTGCAACTTCCATCTTATTATGATTTCATGGACTACCCACAGAATGTAGTTCACTGCACACTTCAGTCCTGGGTGTATGTGAACATGGCATAAGGATGGAGCACAGTTTATCACCATCAGTGTTACTTGTGCTCAGAGCTCAGGTTTGGAGCACAAGGACAGCCCAGTGAAGTATTTAAGCTTACACTTCATATTCTAGGGTACAAACAGTGAAACCAAATCCAAAGAGTCTGTTCAAATGCTTAAAACTAGTCACAACCTCAAGCATTTTGCTAGATGAGCCTAAAGTGCTCCCCATTTTGCTGGATCAAACTCTGATGTAAGGGCAAAGAGGTGTAAAATTGCAACACAGTCAAATCAAGCCAAAGGAAGCACTGAAGTCAGTGGTCTTCCCAGTTCATACTAAAG
Source organism: Aviceda cuculoides (assembly GCA_035590195.1). Classification (NCBI taxonomy): domain Eukaryota; kingdom Metazoa; phylum Chordata; class Aves; order Accipitriformes; family Accipitridae; genus Aviceda; species Aviceda cuculoides. Next base: position 15,309,043 of record JAVJGG010000082.1, on the reverse strand, counting down.
CTACCCCATAAAAAAACAGTTAAAATGCCAATGCTTTAATTATGTATTGACTCTACTTTCAAAAAGGGAAATTATTCAAAATAATTTGAAAAGGATCTTTCTATTTTTGAACAGAGTTTAAATATTGCAAAACTGAGATTTTCAAAGTGTTGTTTTGTTTTCTGTTTATTTTCTAGAAACTGTCAAAGAAACTGTTCTACTATGCCTTCTATCAGGCTGTACCTTTTTCTGAACAGATGCATCTTTTAAAACTCTATATAGAGGGCATTTCACCAAGATTTGAAATAATCTAGATATTCTGGAATATAAATATTGAAGTAATAGAAGTGTCCTTATCAATCTGTAAGTATCAACATATACTAAAGAAGTGCATTTAATACTGATAATGAGTGCACAGCTAAAATCTTAAGGCAAACAGCACAAATTCTGAAACACAGGCATTTATGGGTTTTAATTTTATATCATCAGGTTCTCTTTCTAGCTTTATAATATAGCTTCAGAAATAATCTGATACTGTTGTTCCTATGTGCCCTGTATATAAGAAACTGCTATCCTTCTTTTACCTATTGTCTTATTCCATGGAGGGACTTCTGGGTTCTTGTTTTGTTTAGGAAAAACCTACAGAATGCTGCACATGCCTTACTGTCATTCAAGCACATTTAAAAGATAAGGGATGTCTCTCCTCTCCCTGGATCAAATAATTTCCTCATTGTAAACATGTTTAAAATTTTAAAACTCTTTTTACACATGAAAAAAATCTGGCAATCTTTCCCCCAGGATTTTCTGAACTAAATGTGAATACTTCATACTCTTGTGCTGTAAAGGGGAAAATTCATCCATCCTCTGACATTCATCCTTTGCAGTTACTGCAGAAGATAAGCTAATAACCCAAGATTTGCAAGGGGACTGCCCCATGCTGTGACTTCCAGCTTTGTAAAGGCCACATGGAAGGTTTCATTTGTCTCATTAACTTTCCCACTGTACCAACCAGAAGTTTATTATACAGTACTTTTCTCTTTCAACTTTTACTGTTCATATACCTCAGCAGGAGCCTGGACACAATGACCCAGGACGCCCCTTCCAGTCCTAGGTTCCTATGAGATGTGTGAAAACAAATCACAAAGATCCAAAGCAGTATTTTTAGAAACCCTAGATTAGATGAAGCACAACAATGGAACATATAATCACAACAACAACCTTCAAGGTAATATGACAGACACAAACCATACTGTGTTGTATATAAACTATACAAACATTTCCATTTGATTTCCTAAGGAAATGAGGCTTATGCAGTCATGCCATCTGTCTGTTCATGTCCCCCACTAATAACTTTCAAACCCACTGGCACATTTCAATGCAAGTTGTCAGGGGAGAAGCAAAAGACTTGGAGATAATTATGTTCCTACAGGTCTTGTCACTGCACAGAGGAAAGAGACCTAAATTAGTGCCCCCCACTGAGGAAAACCTCCTTGAAGGTGTGGGATCAATGGTTACTGCAATCAGTACAAATGAGCTTATTTCTAGCCTTCAAAACAGTACATGCGTAGCTCCACAGCAGATGAAGCAGAAGTTGCCTTGTGCCTTCCTGGTCATTAGTGGTTCTGGGAAGCATCTGGAGGTCTCATGAAGGTCCTTAGAAGGTGTACGGGAGACAGAGGATATGGTTTCGTAGGAAACTGGGCTTCTGCTGCTCCTGGAACAGCTCCTAAAATTTTTTCATAAAATGAACAGGATAGTTTCTGATTTTAATCCCTTGGCTGACTATTTCTGCTCTGTCAGTTCTTCCATTGGCCTCAAAGGTCTGGAATCCAGTACACAGTCATTCAAGAATGCTTGGTCATACTACTGGCTGCCTTTTTTATTTGAGATTGAGAAATTTATTACTGGGCTCAGGATTCCCTCAGACCTTTCAGAGACTCTTCTAGAGAGAGCATGTCCCATTCTCCTAGTGTCGTGGTTTAACCCCAGCCAGCAACTAAGCACCACGCAGCCGCTCACTCACTTCCCCCCCCCCAGTGGGCTGGGGGAGGAACTCAGGAAAAAGAAGTAAAACTCGTGGGTTGAGATCAGAACAGTTGACTAGAACGGAAAAGAAGAAA
>JAVJGG010000082.1:15280602-15306844 GCA_035590195.1 Aviceda cuculoides | reverse complement strand
CTGAACTCAAAACACAGCACTGTACCAGCTACTAGGAAGACAATTAACTCTATCCCAGCTGAAACCAGGACACCTAGCCTTCCAGTGATTTATTAAACCATGTGAGCTCCTGCTGATATGCAAGGTTTGCGCTTTCTCACACTAAAGTTAAATCTACATAATTTTATTCTTTTGCCACCCTTTGCTTGAGGGTGTCCTTTGGAACTAGTTTATCTTCCACAGTTACCTTCTTTTCCCCTCCCTGCTGCCTTCTCTTTATATTCCCAGATCACATACACTAATACTGCCATATTCAAGGGCATTCTGAGACACCTGTTAAACTCATGCTAAATGGAAAGCAAAATGAGAAGACACTCCTTGAAGCTGTGTTGCTGACATGCATCATATGGAAAAGTTTTGTGAAAGTGGCTGACTTCAGCATCATATGGAGCATTCTAAATCCTGTCACTGCATTTGGGAAAAAAAAAAATTAAATTAATACGTCTGGATGCAAGAAAAATCACCCTGAAAAAAGAACTAAAGCTCTGAAAAACATCTGACACTGTTTCCAAGCTGCTAAGAAAGTCAAATAGCGCAGGTAGTGCAGCAACTTGAGAACTGAGCAGAAGAAAAAGAAAGCTTTAATCTAAATGTACCTCCAAGTACAATACTTATGGATCCAGCAAGGCCTGTCCTTTTAACAGCTATTAAGTATTTAGACACAGGGAAGAAGGACAGATTCATTACATGTGAGATAAACAGAATACTGATGCCAAGTTGGAGAGTCTTTTAAAAAAGTCAGATCAAGTCAATCATTAAATTAAAGCTGCAATTCTTTACACACTTGGGATAGGAAGCTCCCTCCCTTTCCAAGTTATCTGACCCTTCTTTTGAGGAATGAAAGTACACATACAGGATTTCTAGAGACTGTGATTTTGGAAAAGGTTTACACTTGCATTCTTTGCTGAAAATTAGTTACTTGCTGGGGATGTAGTCATATTTTTAAAGGATTCACCAGCAGACCTTATTTTCAGTAACTGTTTAACCATTCTGCCAACAAAGCATTACTCTTAAGAATTAATGAATGGATAATGGTGTTAAAACAGTGTTTTTCCAGAAGGACCAAGCAAAAATGAAACTGCAATCAGGGCATCTGGACAAACAATGCACCGTCCTCCAAACCCAGTGTTATAACTCAGTTGGGCACTATTGCTGAAGTCAGTCTGTTATTTGCATGGATATGAATTGTGAGAATTGGGCTTTTTTCTTTTTAATGAGTTATTGATTTTAGAAAATCACTCAAGGCGGAAAATCCATACATTAACAGGCTGGCTTCATTCACCAAGAGGTGTTATTTTATAGCACTACCGAGAAAATTCAATGCATAAAGTCCTTTCAGCTACTCTAGACAAGACAGATCAATGTGTTTCTTAAAGAGCAACACTTTACAGTACTGATCAGTAAGGAAATACCTAAGAGACTCCTCCCTCAGAGGAATTAAGATGTTTACACCTTTTCAGTGTGACAAAGACCTGAGATACAGAACTAGGGGGTGAAATAGATATTCTATTTATTGTACACAGAGCTCTTATAGATTTCCAGTGGATTTCCTTGTGTAAGAAATTCCAGGTCTTGAAAACTAAGGGTTTGTGAGAATGTAAAGGAATGTACTTTAAACCTCAACAGGATGTTAAAGCAGATGTGGTTTTGAAGGGAAAAAAGAAGAAAAGTAGCAAGAAGCCAGAAAATAGAACTCCCTTAAAATAGGTGAAGCACACAAGCTATATCTCCAGTTCAGGAAAGCATCGCTATTCATAAAAGTTGTTTTTGCACACAATTACATGTTGTCCATAAAATGGATGGATTTCGGTATGTGTTTAAGTGTTGTCAGAGTCTGGATTGGCAGCCTTCTACAAAATAAATCCTTTAAAATACATTTATAGAATATTCCTGAACTTAGGAAATGCAATGGTAACAAAGCTCAAATGGACTTTTGAGGAGAATTTTTTGTCTGAGCTCACTTGTTTTTTAAATACCACCCCACCAAAAAAGTATAAATTAAATTTCTACTTCAACTAACTTAGGTGTTAAAGGTACTCACTTCCTTGTGACTTGTTAACTGACAAATATTTCCAAGTTAAACATTGATTTTTCTTTGCCTCTTTTCATTCCTGTCTTGAGCAATCTCTCGGATTGTGGGATTACAAAAAGAGTACATACATATATCACTCATTTCAGGTTTCATGGACTTCAGAGTCATCAGATCTTTATAAAGTAAACCTACAAGAGTAGGTTGTAGCCAAGTCAGACTACATCTTTGGAGAGTGCTATTCCTTTGAAACCAAAGTAGTTAAAGTTAGCAGAGGTGTGATCTGGCCCACTGTCTGGCCGGAAATAGTTTTACAGAGATAACTGAGTGGAATTCTATGGCATGCAAAATACATATGGTCATATTAGATAGTCTTGAGTTTCCTTCTAATCTAAAATCCATTAATTTAGTTATGTTTCCTTGGTAAATGGAAGAGTAACTTTTGACAAGATGCAGATATATTTATATCTTCACTAAATTTCTGCTATACTTCTTGAACTCAATATTGCCCTAACTTTGGACTAACTTCACTGTGATTTTACTGCTTTCTGTTTATGAAAGTAATCACAAAAATGAATAAAATAAGCACAACATCCTATGAATAACATTTAAAAAGTAAAATGTCAGTGGAGTAGACAAAGCCCAGAACAAAAATCTTCTGAATTTTGGGTCTGCTTTGCTACTTGCTCCCAAGAGCCAAGTTACTTGCTTCATTTTTCTGCCTCATTTTTTTCTTAAAAGTAAGAGCAAAGCTGCCTGCTTGCTTTTCTCTCAAGCATATTGTAAAAATTAATTGATTTTTGTGCTTGCTTGTTTTATTCAGTTTACTCAAATTTAATAAAGCCCTCATCCGGCAAAGCTCCTAAGTGTATACTCCACAAACAATTGTACAGCCTTCTGTAAGAACAGAACACTTTGAACTTCAAAACTGTTATTTTTTGTCTTGTTTTCTGTGCACTCACTGAAGTTTACCGGTACATTTAGGGGTTCTTGTTAAAATGGATTTCCCCTTGTACACTTGCAACGATACTACCTCTAAGAGCAAACCTGCCATCCAGCTTGGCTTCTCTGGACACAGTGGAGACTGCACTGATGAATGCAGGGAAGAGAAAAGCTTGTTGGAGACAGAGGTAAGGAAGATGAATGGGGCTTTATGTTTCTTCTGCAGTGAGAAGGGTAATGATATAGAAGGGCAGAAGAAAAGATTTGAGATACTACTCTGGGTTCTTCAGGTTTAGGCAAGGGTCACCTCTCCTGGTTTCTAACTAAACAAGCAAAAAGGAGCCCAGTGGCAATAAACCATAAAAAGTATGCATACCCCAGAGTTTAGTGCTTAAAGGGCACATTTAAGGCTTGTGGAAACTGTACTTTCATTAGGCTCTGACATCTGTTAGTCAGACTGTCATTAGCAAATCAGGCTCCTGCATTAAGCGATGTTGCTATTAGGAGTGAAGGACACTGTTGGGTAGGCAGACCACTGTCTCCCTTTATTTGGAGCAGCTTCTGAGAACTGTAAAATAATAGGAATAAAGTGAATGAAAACAATATTCTATGTGGACGAAAGAAGAATTTAAAAGCCCCATCAAAGTCAAAGCCCTTCAGAAAGACAGAGTAGAGTTAAGGGAAGTTTAAGCAGTAACTTTCCTTCCTAGCCAACAGGAACATGGTTTCCTTTCAGGTAATGGTTGATTCTGAAGCTATAGAGGTTTTATATAATTTAGTTAACTCAGGCAGGGGAGGCAGACTATTAAATGTACAGGAGTACTATACTGAAACAGTACAGAAGAAAAGATGGAAATACTCTGTTACTAATTGATAGCTGAAAACACAAGCTGGTATGAAGGTCAAGCTGATATTATAGTGTAGAGGGGGGAGAGAGAGAGAGAAATATTTTTAAAAGGTTTAGGAATAACCCAACCAGAATTTGCCAAGAAAAGGAAGCCACTCTACCCAAGCTGAAAGTTAGGGAGCAGAGACAGTTCTGACAGATATGAGAGACAACGTACAGAAATAGAGACCTGTGGCAAAAATATTGGTGTCTGCAAAAACAAGACACAGTTTGTGAATAAGAGAAGCCAAGACAACATCTGGTATTTGGAAAAAGACACCAGAACTGCAATGGCTCACATCATTTTGGCATTTGCAAACTCTTGAAGGGAGGTACTGGACAAAGTCCAGTACAAAGTCAATGGCCACTGCATGACTAACTCAGAAAAGGTTGTAGGACATTAGATAATGCTGCAGAGGATCAACTGACTGATGAGAAAATGGATTGTTTCATTTAAGTTGGACACAAACATGCAAGACAGTTTGATCCCAGAAAAAGAGTATTTGTGCTTGTCAATATTAGCGACAATCATAGAAAACAGTCAACAAAATGACAAAACTCTACTAAGGAAATGGAAACTAAGCATTGAGGTAGATACACTAGAAAGATATATTGTGTAGCAGTACCAAGAGAAAGTATCTGCTGTGGAAAAAAAATGTTCCTGGGTCTGTGTGCATTCACTGCAGTGTTATGGATCAGAAACAAATGAAGACTTTGGTGTAAACATTCAGGGGCAAGAAACTTCTCAGAGTACACAAAACTCAGAGAGCCCAAACACATCATATTTCACACTCCTGGGAAAGTGTCCCTGGAAGCTACTATAATATTGAAAATGGATTATTGTTTGAGAATAAGCAGAAAAGCCAAGAGTCAGTTCAATTATCAGTTCAGTTTAAGGGAAAAAATGAGATCTTCAGCTGTGTATTGGCACCTCCATTCTGCCCCAACAAAAAAAACCCTGAACCTTCAAATGTGTCACTCAAGCAGTCGAAAAGATCAGATATAGAGATCCACTGGAAGAGTGGTGTGCAATATGAAGATAATGCTCAGTCTAACCATCCAATACTGATCTGAAAGGACAATGGCAGAGAACAGACCCAAGGGCAAATCACAGTAAAAAAAACAGGAAAAACTGAAGGAACGAGTTAGAGGTGCCACACCCAAGGCGTGACTGCAAACTTAAATCTGAATTCCCTCAGAAATTGCTAAAGTGGGTACCAGCACAGCCTTGACAGCTGGGATGCTGAGGTTCCGGAAGACTCACAGCTTGCTGTAGAGGCACAGAGCATCCTGAACACTGAATGAATATTACTAATTAGTTAATAGATATTTAGAACACATAAAATGCTGTATTAGGTTAATGTTTTGTGGGAAACTATCTTTAACATAATTTATTATAAGCAAGTTGAATTTCATAAGTCACACAGTCTCATATTAAGTAAAGCTGGGTCTGTCAGACACCTTGGCTCCAAGCAATTTCTGCATGGCAGAAGACTGGATACTACTCTTGCTTTTTACATGTTTCTCAGTGATGATAGTCCTCTGCCAAAACCTGCAAGGCTGTACCTATATCAAGTTCATGGTGAATGAGGTAAGGCTCTGCTCACTCTGATGTAATCTGAAATAAATGGGATAGACAAGCGATCAGATTAAAGAAGTGGGTCAGATCTGCCACTGGCGCTGCTCCACTGACGTCAATGGAACTAAGCTGATTTACACCAGCTGAGTATCTAGCCTGGAGGTTTCAATGTATTTAGACAAAATAAATGAAAATGCACATAAAAAGCTTCCCTTGGAAGATCCCAAGTCCAAACGCCTCATTCCTAAATAGAGTAAATAAATTACAAGAAAGCAGTTACTGTAGACATCGCTCGTTACAAGTCAACAATGAACAGAATAAAGGTCAGGCCACCCTAAATCTTTTACTGCACCTTACACCCCTGAGTGAGAAAGAAACTGATAATTCAGCACAAAATCACCTTAACTCTGACCCAGAACAAGTATCTTAACAGTAGCCATTCCTGGAATGAACAGGTGCTATCCCTTGCCTCATGAAACATTAACTTCAATCCACATCAGGCAACTGAGGCTACAAAATAAAGTTTAGCTTCTGCCCAGAATCAGGTCATACCTTTACTGCTGAAGAAAACCAGTTTGTGGTCTATATACAGGAATGCAAACACTTTCTGAAAACAAATCTACAAGCATATATAAACTTTCAGGTGTTCCTCAGACTTAAGTTCACATCCCCACCTCCTTATCCTAACTCTAATACCATTTCCTTTGGAAAATGTCTTTATAATTGCTGTTCTTCTAAATAATCCTTTGAAAATATTAGTCAGCCAACATGTGTGCATTGTAATACTTAGTAACTTCATCCCTGATGAGGAAGTATTTAGCTGTTGATAGTGTAAAACAACCATAAGAATTAAAAAGTCAGGTGTATTATAATGAAATTATAAATCATACACAGTTCTTTGCATCTAGGAAAAATAGGCCATATCCTCAAATTGTTGGAAATCAGTGTTGCCCTGCAGAAATCGCATAGCTTTGCCACCTGCACCAAGTGAGTGTTTGCTTTGATGCATTTATCATACCAAAAAAAACCCCCATACTCTCAGTTATTTAAGGATAGTGATCTAGAAAGGTGGAAATTCAGATGTTTAGATATAGTTATTTTCACAAATGACATCAAGCTGTATGTATTCCATACAAAAGCACTCTATTCTGTGTTTCCAATTTACTTCAACCTTAGCAATTCAGTTCCTAGGTGCTTCTGTTCACACTGTGTTGACTTAAAGCACAGATGTTTCTGCTGAGGCCTAGAAGAGAGCTGGAGAGTTTTGTCATGTTTTAAAAATCCATCAGAAATCATACATTCAAGAAGCAGTCAAATTGTCTTGCTGGACGTACAAATTTACTCTGGCATCTCCAAAGTCTGTACTGCTTGTGTTTGCCACAATAAACTTTGGTGTGTTTTACATATACAAACTCCCCCCAAAATATTTGCAAAGTAAATAGATTTGTTTATATTTATATGGTTGATTTTTTTTTCCTCACAGAAAAATAACTATTTTCCACTTCTACACTTCAGCCTCAGTTTCGAGGTCTTGCTGATTCCAGCTTTCTGCTGTCTTGGGACTCAATCTACACCTGGTTTGTGCTATGGAGAGCATGAGAAAAGATGCAAACCTGGGAAGACTGACTTGATAGTCTAGTCTTTCCTCCTCTACACGCAATTATCGAAGCCTTCTTCCCTGCTGTGGGTTTGTGCTCTAGAAACTCTCTTCTCCAAACATCTACCCTCAGTAGTTGTACACAGAATAAGTCTTGTGTTGAACTTATGCTGCCAGCATTCCTAAAATGCTACAGCTAAGCACAGAATTTGACCTATAGCACAGTGGAGGAAAAGTTCAAATACAAAATGAGATATCCATTCCACAATCTGAAATCCAATAAGCAATTTCCTTTTCCCAGTGTATCACAGATTCGCATCAAATGGCAGGCAGTAACAGACAGAAACCTTGCCAATTTTAATTTTATTTTTTTATAACCCATTAAATTTCCTCAAGCAATTGTACAGATTTCAGACTTCCCTTTGATCGGTCTTTGCAACAATGACTCTGGGCCTTTGCCTAGGTATGATTCCTCAATCCCAATACATACAATGGAAGCACCCTAGCCCACAGAAAGGCTTCTCATTAAAGCTCTAATCTGTTCCACTACATTCTTGCAGGACAGAATTATCCAGCTTTAAAGCATGCCTCAATAGTGAGCCGTAATAAGACTGATAGAAACAGCTTAAGTAATTGGATTGCTATATGGTATTGAATGTCTGACAACAAAAGATATCAATCTCTATTCTACTACTGAATCTTTGTTCCAGCAATGAATTCATTTAGTAATGCACTTGGAGGCTTGCAGTCCCTGCAGGAGAAATAACAGACTGTGGACACAAAAGCAGGGCCATCTGATGAGCACAGAGAAAGCAACTGTGCCATTCCAAGAAGTTAATTACAGTGAACAAAAGCCCAAGACTATGACTTGTTGACCATTACCATAATCACATTACTATAGTCTTTTATTCCCAGCAGCAGAGGGTCTATTCTTTCTTTCCATTTGGCGCTGTGCATCATATTTGTATTTTGTCACCTGAAATGTATTGTGGAACAGACCTCCCTCTAAAGATAGGTGGAAATGTCACACTTCTGCTTTGGTGCTGTTTCTTTTACAATTTATTCTTTCAAGGCTGATTTACAAATACTGTAAATAGATTACTTTTTTTTAAACTTTGAACAAAGACAACAGTTCCCAAGATTTTCTGCAAATGAAAATTTCTAAGAATGATTGCCTATGAAAGCTTATGCTTATGACATATGATACTTCTACAATTTATGTATATTGCTGTAACTTAGACACAATAGACACAGTTCATGGTTCATGACATACTGTTTACACCTACATCACTTTTGGAGCTAAACATATCCCACACATAAACTAAATATATAGATATAAGGAAGAATTTTTTTATGATGAGGGTGGTGAGACACTGGAACAGGTTGCCCAGAGAGGTGGTACATGCCCCATCCCTGGAAACATTCAAGCTCAGTTTGGACAGGGCTCTGAGCAACCTGATCTGGTTGAAGATGTCCCTGCTCATTGCAGGAGGGTTTGGACTAGATGACCTTTAAAGGTCCCGTTCAAGCCAAACTATTCTATGATTCAATGATATTTAACAATGTTTTAAATCCTTCCAGTTATTCCTGATTTACTCCACAATAAGGTCCCGTCTAATAATATGTGACAAATATTTTGCTTCAGATGAAAGAAAGTTCCAAGACCTTTGAAATGGATGATTTGAGGAAATAGCACCAGAACCCTGTGTTTTCATATCTATTAGACATAGCAATGTACCAGGAGGTTAGGATACCTAGAATCGAGGGAGCTGGGTGGCATCTGTGTCTGAAAAAAACCTCAGCTTTCGAAGCCATATGCCAGGGGACAATTTTTTAACTGGTATACATTAGCCTAGCACAAAGTTAATATATCTGGTTCCAATAACTCCACACATTTCATAGAAAATACAACCAAAAAAACCCCATAGCTAGATCTCTTCTTCTTCAAAGTAGCTTAAACATCACAGTGAATTAATTCCCAACCACTTAGAATTATTCAAATGGTGCTGTGCCAAAAGCTGTATGAATTTATTTTTTAACACTATGATCAGCTTCAGCAGAGCAGTAAGTACTTCCCAGTTTGGAGGGCAAGAAGAAATGGGATTGTCTGCAACAGAAAATACCAGAGCAGTGTCCATTCCTCCCAGAAAGCTCCAGAAACAAGATCCCCAAATGCTCTCCAAGAAAAAGGAGAAATGAACAAAAACCTGGGAGAATATCAAGATCACCAGCTTTCTCTGGTGTTCAACCAGCGGCCAAGAAGAAAATGCGTAAGTAGCAGGAACCTGCCTGCAATCCATCATGGATTAATAGTTTCTGTACAAAGGGCCCAATGTCTCTGCTATTTAACTTAACATAAGGATCATAAATTAGCAGAACACCTTTTAACTACCCAGCCAGGGTATCAAGAGTGCTGTCACAGGAGCAACGGAATTGCCAAGTGCTAATTGAACAACCAAGCCCAAAAGAAGCTCTAGTCTATCCAAACCCTACCTCACCCATGGTTGGTAATGGAACACCTTAGCTAGTCATTACAGCCCACATCCTGCCTTTGTAGTGAACCATCTCTGTCACAGTGCAGCTCCCAAATGAAGGACAGGGAGGTTTAGTGAAGCATGGCTCTCCAGACCTCAGCTGACCAGTATAATTTCTACTTTGCTAGAATGCGTCTCACCCAAACCAATCCTTTTCACACCCCCAAAAAAATCCTTTGTGGATCAGCCAAACCCTGAAAATTTTCAACCAAAGCAGGACATGCTATTGAACAAGAAACTCCGCAGCGGACCCCTGGGGAACCCACTGGATTACCACAGGGCAGTCTGATAAAAATCACCCACCATTGACTGGAATTGCTCTCTGTGGTCCAGTCTGACACACCACAGCACATTTCCTGTCATACAAACCCATATTCCAGCAACAGCCCATCAACACCAAAAAACAAAAATACTGATCTCTCTTGAAGCAGTCCTCCCTTCCAGAATGGCAACATGCTACAGAGTGCTGGCCACAGAACCCAGTGTTCAGATGGAAACTGAGGCACCCAATGGCAGTGTGGCTTACTGGTTTGTTAAACCTGGAGAGGACCATGGGGGCTCTGCTCACCAGGCCTCTCTGCTTTCAGCTGTGAATTCAGGAATCGCCCCCAGATTTTTGTTTGAATTGAGACAGCTTCTAAATGTGGGCCTGACTTTTTAATAGCAGCAACTGCTGGTTTGGAAACACTAAGCAGTATAGACACTTCCCTATGTAATGATTAAAATCAGCAGTGCTGTAGGCTCTCTTGAAACTTGCTGAAGATTTATTCTTTAAACAAGAGAATGATTTATTTCAACAATTATCTTCAGGAGGATTAAATTATGTGCTTTCAGGGCTATTATTCACCACAAAATTAAGAACACTGGGTGCCAGCCATGGAAGCCCCATGATCCTTTGAGACTCGGCACTGATGGAGACTCATCCCAACCCAGGAGAAAGAGCTGTCTCTTTCCCATGGCCACAAAATGCCATCTCTGACCTTCTGCTTGGCTCCACCATTTGCACAAATCCCTTGGCTTCCCCTTACTTGACCTCCTGCAAGTTGCAATGGACATATAAGGCACATGGCTCCCCAGGAACACACTAGGCATGCTCTGGGTCAGTGTCATGACAGAAGAGTTAGGCTCTGAAAGGATTGACTGATTACAAGCCAGATGCCCCAAAGCAGTAGCATTTCCTAAGAGTATCTGTTTTAAAAATGCTCTAAAAACACAAAGATTTTTCAAGGAAGAAGCAGCTTTCAATGAGTGGGAAGTCTCCACCAGGAACACTGAAAGCATTTTTTTTTTTTAAGAATAAAATTTAAGAAAGCTTTTCGTGCATCTTATGAGGGAGGACTCTAGCTTCACCTAGCAGTCTAAGTATATTTATCAGTATATAAAGCTACTTTTTGGCTTTGATGAATCAGGCTTATAGTTGAGAGAGAGGGAAGGTGTTGGTGAATTCTTGCTGATAAATAATCTTTTCACCTCCAAGAACCTCAAATCCAAACTTAAATAACAGGGTTCTTGCATCAAGCAAAGTGTTGGAAGAATGACTCATGCCTTTCCCCCATTGCTGGAACCCAGATCTCTCTTTCACATAGAATAACCCTCAAATGTTGATTCTCCTTCTCCCTTCCCAGTCCATTATTTCTATTTCCCTTGATTTCAGCTTTTACTCCCTTTATGGTTTTACAGCTTTGACTCAGTAAACAAAAGCCAGTTGTTCTGCGTGTACTGGACTTGCTCCTGTTCTTTTCACCACAGTCCAAGATAATTTGAAATAAGCCATTCACACTGCCTAATGCTCAGTGTCAGCAGCAAGACACTCTAAAATATGGAGAGTGCAAGCCTTGCTAAAACATATACTCCAGAATTAAAGATACCCAAATGTACAGGAAACATTAAAATTGTAATGTGATCATCCTCTAGAAGACCACAGGCCCTGAACCAACACATTTGCAGTACCGCCATGCGATGAGTCACTCTCAATTTACCTCCAGCTGCAATATGAAAGATCATGCTCAGGCTGAAAAGTCATGCTTAGTGCTGTAGTACTCCTGTAATTTAAATACCTTTATTTTCACTCAGCTGTAATTATTAAGTAGTAGCAGCACAGCATGCCTGCCTGGCTCAGCCAAGCCATCATTTTCTTAGCAACAGAAGTCATTATACTTCTACTTTGATAGTCTAAAACCTAAAAAATAAGAGCCTTTGATGATATAACTGTTGCAAAATCTCATCTAGACAGTTGTTTATAATATATGGGCATTTAGTATAAATTTTATTACTTTACTATTACGATAGTGTCACCATGTAAGTTCCTTGTCTGAAATACTGAATCCACAGGAAGAAGAAAAGAAAGCAGAAACAAGAGGGGTCCAGAGATTGGCAAGTGAATTGCCTAGAAGCTTAAAGAAATATCTGGAAAAAATAGGCTGAAAACACTAGGATTATCATTGTTAAATGAAAATGAGATGAAAGTTACATAACAGATCAAACATACAGAAAGTGAGCCTTGTCCTCTTCAGCCTTTCTCATAACAAAAGACAAAGGTTCTGCCAATGAAGTAGAAAGATAATATTTAAAAGTAATTTAAGAAAAGTCTCAATACAAATAATTAATCTGTGGAACTCTCTGCCAGAACAACTGGGAAACCAAAAATGCTGCATTTCAAAATTAATTAGTGTTATTTATGACAAGATACAAATAAATTGTTATAAAGCCCTGTGATTCTGATCCAATCTACTAACTAAAGGCTCAGGATATTTTCTTCCTTTAGGCAAATACTTAATTGGTTTCTAATTTCTTTGCCCCTTGTACTGACCAATACCAACAAATGTTACTGCATTGGACATCTTACCTGGTATGACAGTATTCGTGCTTCATGCTTTCCTTCTTATGTAACTGACTTCTCTATAATATAGTGATATTAATAGCAATTTCCTTTTTTTCAAAACAGTCCCGTTCAAGCTCAGAGTTGTTGAAAACCTCTTGAATGCAGGACTTTCTTTGTGAAAGTGCTGCTTATACGAAAATTATTCTGATTATAGCTTTTTGTTGACAAAAAGCCAATGACTATTTTGAGTGAGAATACAATTCTTATGCTAACATATGTAAGTGTAACAGATACAGTGAAAGAACCACACCATAATAAAAGCAAGAGCTATATTAACAGTTATGTAAAAGCAGCTGTTTCTAATGTTTAAGGATCTTCTCCACAGGCTTTTTTGCTTCTGGAAGTTTGGGGGTAATTGTTTATTTTAAAAAAAAAAAAAACCTTGAATTATAGACTAATCAGTTTAAATTGTGGTCAAACTTATGAAATACTTAATCATGTTTTAGAAAGCTGTGTCCTGATGAAGTATGTGTAAAATAAAAAAACCACAGGTCCTTTTAGGTCAGTTTTCAAGTTATGTTTATCAACACTGGTCGAGGCATCAGAATGAAAGGCTAGCCTTGTAGTCAATCCATGGGGCACACAGAAAGGTATTTCAGCAAAAGAACCTCAGACAATTGATGTCTTCAGTTTCATGTTAAAGCATATATTTCATTTCCTGCCTGGGCTGGTTTTTTGAAAGATCTGGGCTAACTGCTTATTCCTAAACAGGCTTTCTTATGCATTTTAATTCACTTTATGTCTCTCTGCCATTTTTCTGTCCCAACTACTTAAACTAGGACTAGGGATTGTCTCATGATTAATATAATTGATCTCCGATACCAGTCATCAGTGCTAAGCACAACCATCACAATCATACTGGAAGCTGTCTCACAGGAATCAGCCTTTCACTCTTCACCTCTGTACAAGGCCTTCACCAAGTGATTTGTTGTCCTTAAAAAGATTCCAATTCCAATATGACTTTCCATATATCTAAGGCCAGCTAAACACACTGGGACAGTATAAAAACTCCTGGACCCAATGAGAGATTTTCTAACAACTTTGAAATACTCTGTATAAAATTACTCAGAAGTTGTCCAGCCTGCTTTAGGGCTGGTCTACTCCATGTCATTCATCAAGGTCTCTTCAACCTTTCTCCCATCAATGAAATTCCTCCCAAAACCCTCAAGTCCAGGATCTTCTCCTCTGGTGACCAGGATCATCCAGTTAGCCACTAGATGCAGAGTGCTGACCGAATTTCAGATCTGCTGGCCATATATCTACCAAAAACAAAGGAGGTCACAAATGTAAATTTCTTTTGTACTTGAAATGCATCACCTTGAGAATAAATTTTGCAAAAAACTTCCTCTAATATTAAGTTTCCCTTAGCAAAGATAGCTTGGGCTTGGGGATAATCCTCTCTCAACAAAACTCCCCACATTTTTTGTAACCCGAAGTCACAAAAATGAAGAACACACTGGAGTAGAGAAACAGAAGTCACCGTATGGACATACTCTTTTTAGAATGCCAGCTTTATTTTCCCAGTTCAGGTCTGACAGCTTTGCATTTTGTCAATTGATGTGGATAGCTTGAAACAACCTAAAACCAAGCCATGCACAAACTTCTGTACAGCAACAAATCTTCCCAATCACTTGTCATCAATGACTGCAGTGCACCCACCCTGCCTACAGAGCACCATAAGCACTCTTTCTAAGGGAAACATCATGCTTAGAATCACAGCATAGTGAACTGTCAAGTCTTATTTCCCTTCTTAATGGGTTAGCAAATGGGCTGACATTTTTTTTACAAGCATCTAACTTGTGAATTGATAGTGTTTACCCTTGGCTATTATTTTTAAGGAAGCCTACTCTGGCCACAGTACAAACATCCCTTTTGCTGCAGGCTGCCCTTTTGTCTAACAATCTGATACATGGAGCCTATTGACTGGTCCATTGCTCACACAGAGATGAGCTTCCCCGGATATTAAGCTCAAATTTTCACTAATCTCCATTCAAGCTAAAGGTGGCCATGTTAAAAAAAAGTTCAAAGAACTGGCAAACAATTCCAGAGTCCTAGAGAAATAAAAAATTGCTAGAAGAAATCTTTGTTTGGCACAAACAAGCCTCTATTGGTACAGTAGAAAAGCACTGTTTTCCACCAACGCCATAGCTATCCCAGTGACAGTCTTCAGAAGAGTAGCATTTCTACAGTAACCTGCCCTTCACACAATAAGCAGGCATCTTTTTGTGCATAGCCAAGGGGAAGATGGGAAGGTGCAACATATATCTTATGACCTGTACAGGATGGGTGCAGTGGGGCCTGCCCTTCCTGATGGCAGGCTGCTCTGGAAAGCAGAGAGAAAAGGGGCTGCTCGACATTACCAAAAAAAAAAAAAAAGAAGGAAATAGAACCTTTCCAACTACCAGGACAGTGTCAATCCAGCTTGTGTCCTGTCCTCACATCCACAGAGCCCTGGGGAACCCGCTCTGCTCCACCCTTAGGCAATATGGACCAGGGTGCTTTCAAAAGGTATGTGGCTGCAGAAGTAAGAGATGGGGGTGAGAGGTAAGAGACACATTCAGTTCTATGTAAAGAAATGTGGCTCATAAAGAAGTGTGCCTTCTCATTTGTTGGACTAGATGAAATAAATGACCTTCTGCACAAGAAAAGAGTTGTTTCCTACCAAAGGTGAGGTAGGTGCCACACATGGCAGCTTCTTCAGCTGGAGAAGCACATGGAAGGAGCTAGCAGGACAAAAGAAACAGGGAGAGGTCTGCAGGACCCACAGGAGGGAACACAGCTATTCCAGAAATCCCAGTCTCTTCATGGCTGTTGGACCCTTCTCCCTTCTGCAAGATCTTTCCTCTTGTATCGAGAATTCTGTGAATCAAAACCCTGAGGAGTTCAGGAATTATATGCCCATCACTTCATGAAGATGCATTCAAGAAAGGACTGCACAAGTCATAAAGCTGAAGAATGACTTCACTGCAACAATTGCCAAATCCCCATCAATTCAATTTTTACAAGCATTGATTATTGCAGCAACATATTTACTTCAACATAAGTAAAACAATGAGATGAAAAATATTTAGCAATAATGTTCACTTTATATTTTCTATTAAAACCAGTTGTGAGGTAAATTTGTACTCTCATATATAACACATTAAACAAATGCATTCCAAATTAACCAGCTAATACCTATAAACATTCAGAATACCTAAATATTGAAAGTTTAGTTATGGAATGTGACTTGATGTGCTTTAACAGCATTATGGGCAAGCAGTAAAACAAACATGTTTTGCCACAGACTTAGGCAGAAGGAGGATCAGTGAAGCTAGCAAGAGAAGGAAAGTAAGAGATAAGATAGAGTGGTGAAAGCCAAAGCTGGTATCAGTGAGATCTGGTGCTGAGTATGTCCCTTATATGTTATTTCACAAATACAATGGACATGCAAAAACAGGCTGGAAAAAATCCTCTGAGGAGAAAATCTATAGCCTTATATGTCCCTCTCAAGTATCTTTAGCAATCTTGCATTTGGTTTCAGTGTAATATGAACAGACCTATCTACTTACAAAAGCTCCCCTCTTCCCACCAGCCTTGTTTGTTATTTTATGCGTTTCTGCATCATTTGCAGAGTTTGCTTTGATCTACATTCCTCCTGGATGTGCGGTTTCCTTTTCGGCTACCAAAAGGAAAACTGTTTGGCTTGAGAATTTGCTTATTTTGAAGCTCTGCTGGCCCAAAATACCTATTTTTAATCCAAATGACTACAGCTCAGTGCTTTCAGCTCTTCAGCGCTGGTTGCCTTCCTTTCAGGAAAAACCTCTTTGAAACAATAAGTGACCTCTTCATACTCTAATAAAATTGCCAAACTGTAATCCCAGCTGGCATAAATGAGAGCATTCTGCTTGCTACAGCTGAGTTTGAATATTTACACTCCTGCATAATTTGATCCTTGAATTGCTTTTATTTTAGCACCATCCTGAAATGGTCAATATTTTGTTCCACATATGATGCCCAACAACATATACCATGCTGCTCTAAAACATCACCAGAACAAGTAATTATGAATTTTCTCAGTATTTCTCTATTACAGACTCAATCTGTATTCCACTGATGGCAGAATTCCTGCTGCCTCCAAGGGTTGGCTGGGCTTTGACGCATTTGTAATATGACTGTAAACCCTTCTGCATACAATGTGATGTTGTATGCAAAGTCTGAGCCATTTTAATCCTTCCTCCTTCTCTAATAAGCATCACGATGCCCCCACAGTGGGAACAGTCCATAGACAAAACAGTTCATAAATAACAGGTAAACAATCTTCAAATGAGAAGAGAAGACAGGGCACATCCCTGGAATGATTCTTTGACTGGGAAACAGGATATATTCTTCAAGGACCTTGCAGGAATAGTCCCAGAGGACAATTAGAGATTAGATCTTCTCTTCTATGGGGTTAGACCACAGGAGTTAACTTGGGAAACAATTCAGATAAACAAAGCGCTAGAAAGAGGAAGGACAGTGTTAGATTTTGCTTCTGTGTCTTTACCAGACAAGGGCCTTGGTGTCGAGCTCCACATTAGGAACTTAGTTTCAAATGGTAACGGAGCATTAACTGATACCACCAGTATTGGAAAGGAACAACCCCCTGTGCTTCTGGAGACTAAATAACTATTGTGAGAAAATTCTTAATGAGATAACCTAGAATTAGGGTATCCTGATCCACTGACCAAAAGTAAGAGCAAATGTGGTTAGTGTCCCTCAGCAAATACACGACTCCTTCTACAAGAGCAAGTGCAGAAGCTTGGAGATTTATGCTCTCTTCATCTGCAGCCTGGTGTACTATATGCAGTCAAAGGCAGACATGCTTTCCGTGAATATTTTTTGTTTTAAGAAAAAATTCATGAGGGAAATTTGTATTCAAGTGCATGTGCACACACAGACACCACCACATGTACAGCTGCGTAAGTAGTGGGGGAAACTGTTCCTACTCTGCAAGAAGAAAAACATTCCTCATAAAAACATGGCTATGACCACTTTAACATAGTAAATATTAAGAAAACAGTTATCAAGGATGAGTAACTGAAATGTCTAAGAATAGCTCCCCTTTTTCATATATACATACATATATATATGAGGGGGAAAAAAAAGCAAATACATGGAGCAATGTATATACCCGCCCCATGAATTATGAAGAAGCTTTGCTGGAAAAGGACGGACATATAGAGAAGATCCAAACTTCTAAGCTGCTCTGTATCGAATCTAAAATTAAGAAAATGGAAGCTGTTTCCTGCCAAGTGTATGTGGATGAGGCTATTGCAGATTCTAATATAAAACATAGTGGTTTTCTGTATGTACTCTTTTGAAACACATTTTTCTGTACCTTTAAAATGTAAGACTTTAATAATAAGGATACTTTAAAACATAGTGATGGCACTCTGTGTGGTTCATTTTGTGAAGTAAGGTTCCCCATCTCAGAAAGTGAGAAGATTAAAATATCACAGAAGAGAACTAGTACTTGAGGCATCCAAATAGTAATGCCAGTGGATGATCCAGGGAAAACCTGGTTTCTTTTTTCTAGATCTGAAGTATCTAGAAGCATATATAAATTGTAAATCACAGATAAATAAGCTAAAAGCAGGAAACAGCACATGTCACAGCTGGCAATGTATTACAAAAGCAGCACATCAGGGTTACCCCAAAGCAGACCCCTAAGAGAAGTATCTGTCCCGCTGCCTGCAATGTAGTGCCTCAGCTGCGCTGCCTGCCATCTTCTGTCAGTACCACAGCTTGCATCGTTAAGACTTGAAACTGATCCACTTCAGTGATTAGGCTGATCCAAGGACACGGACAGAAGAGCAGGATTTAATGGGCGGGCAGGCAGGAAAAGTCTTTTAACACTTTAGAAAACATTGACTTGGTGGAAGGAATTGGCTAGCTCAAGGGATTAGTAATGAGATACTGAGCCCCTTAGCTCTAGGTCACCACAATGAATCTGGTCCAGGTCAGTAGAAATCAAAAGCTGTTGCTGTTCGGTGGCCTTCGGGAAGTCAGTTGGTGGTCCTACCCCAGCTACTACTGGCAAAATATCTGTACCTTCATTATCGATAACAGTTGGCAGCACTTACTTACAGGAAAGGTTTAGGACTGGCATGGTACAGGAAAAGACTGACCAGAGAAAGACGTCCCACCAAACACACTAGGCTGGGACTCAAGAAAAATGAGAAAACAAGCTCCCTGATAATCTACAGATTTCCAGTGTGACTTGGGGCACAAGATTAAGGACCCTGTTCAAGAAAACTTTGTTTTCTCGCTGCTATGGTCACAAGGCATGTGTGGCCTAAATGACATTGAAGGGCACAGCAATTGCTGAAGTTCAGATCTCCACCTTTAAAACAGGGGTAACTAGCTCACGGGGTTGCTGCAGAGAGATCCACAGTAAAGGGGTGATTAGATACAAATGCTAAACAAGAAACTAAGACGGGTGAGCAAACCTTTTCTACCTAAAATCAGCTCCCCTAACTCCAAAGCAAGGCATTTGCTGACTATACACAAGGCTCCCACTCACAAAGCTCTGTGTTTAATATGTTTAAAAAGAACAAATTCCCCTTATAGCAAAAAGTACCCCCCAAAACCTCCCACATTTCCACTGTTGCCCAGCAGAGCAGCATCAAAGAATCCAGCTGCTCCCAGCTTTTATCCAACCTAGGATGAAATACTATTGTCTGTGTTGTGTAAGAGGTCAAATAGATTATCATAATAGTCCCTTCTAGCCTTAAAAACTATGAAATTGGAGAGCGAATCACAAGATATCAGTTGCTATTGAAGGCAGGATGGTAGGTGTCATAGCTCAGTGATAGGGTGTGATATGGCAGAGTAAATCCAATGTTCTTAGGCTATGTGAAGCTGGGAAACTGACATTTTGCCTTCTTTGTTGCCCCTTTGGGACACCAAGAGAGATGCAGGTTATTACAATAATAAGCCCAATCCACTCTCAATGCCGCCTAAGAATATTGCCTCTTACAGGAGTGAGTGCGTGAAGGATTGAGAAACACTAGTTATTTTCAAACTGGATTAAGTCTTTCAAAAGCTAATAGGTTTCCAATGAGCTGTGGTGTTGCTGCTGCAGCTGCTCTAATTTGAGAATAAAAGAATGCAGGCTTTGTGCCTAGGGATCTGTTATTGATCTGAGCAAGGAGGATGGGAAGGAAGGGGGTAGAGGAAGGTTATCCTCCTTTCAGCTGGGGTGGGGGCGTTCTTTTCAAAGTCACATTATCTGCTAGTAACAACAAAGCCTAACCCCATGACATGCTGCTCTATACAGGATTGCACTTGTTGAGAACTAAAAGCATTAGAGAAAAAAACCTCCTCTGGCAACCTTGCCCAGCTAACTTCATTGAGGGCTCACGAGACTCAACAGATGGGTCTCGGGACTCCCTCATTAGGATACACGCCTTCCCCTTTGCATCTGGTGCCCCACTCCACTCTGTGCCACACACTCATTAGCATTGGAGGCTCACAGATTCCTTAGCACGTGCTTTCAATAAATATTGGAAAGAAAGGAGGGGAGGGAAGCCACTGCTTGGAGCAGCAAGATGAGGGGTCACCCACTAGGCTGGGAAATCCTTCTACACACACACGCACACACACACACTCCTCTGCAGCCCCAGAGGAGGGAGGACAATAAAAGGCAGCCAACCACAAATGTGCATTTAAAGGGACAGGTGTGGAATTGCTTCTATTCAAGTTGTGGCAGATCCTCATTTGTTCCCCTCTGCCACAGTAAATAAAAATCATCATTATATATATAAAAAACCCAACAATTCAGGGCAACACATAGACTGTGGATCTGTGAGAGTCTGTGGCCCTTTTCAGACATAAAGTGGATGCACACTGGGTAATGCCATTACCTTCAAAGAAATGAATTGGTTTTAAAGGTCCAATTCTACAGCCATGGTCTTTTTCTTTCAGGTCTTCACCAAGCATGTCTTGCTGCCATAGAGCCACAAATTGGCGATGTCCTTCATCACACTTGGAGTGGTCCGTGACTCAGGGCTAAGATCAGGAGCAATTGAAGAGAAAATCATCTCCCATGTGTTTCAAAACATTGTGAGACAGAATGGCTGACAGGGAGACAGGAATGTAAAACCTTCCAGGTACTGTGGAAAGAGCAAAGAAAAACCTTTAATCAGAGAGGCAGCGTGACAGGGCACTGTATCTTGCTCATACACCTAAGAATAAGGCCTTTTATTTGCCATCTCTCCATGATGCTCCTAGCCTATTCTTATCCCATTCCTTCTCATTCACTCATTTCCACTATCCTGCTAGTAGGTGCAGGCACTTTGATCACAGCTAACTCCAAAGCGGGACTGTGAGAGGCTGAAGTTGATACAGACCTTGTTCAAAATGCAGTGTTTTAACACCAAAACTCCCAAATCAGAGCAGATACAGACTCTTCCGAATGCTGCTGGCTCTAACATACAGTCCTGTCACATCTCTCACTGCATGATCAGTGACAGAAAAGCCCTCAATGCACATACAGGTAACATCTGCATGCCAGTGTCACTGTTGTAACATGCAGAATGGTCAAGGGTTTTTTTTTATTTTTGTGTAAAGGATGGACACATAGAAAGCCATTTTTAGCCCCTTTGCCTAGGACTTTGTCTTTATCTGTACCACCAAGGATGCTAGCCACCCTCTGGGGCCTGTGCTTTATCTAAAAATATTTAGCTGATACAAAAAGGTTCCTTCTGCCAGAGACCAGGCAGTGCCAAGGGACAATATAAACACAGGCCATTGTGCCACTGTATAGAGCCCTAACTGACTGGAGAAACCTTTCCCCGGTGGATCAGCAGGGTCACTTCCATGCACCCAACTTTGACGCTCAACTCACTGGCCATTCCGGCAAGTTATTGAAGCACTTCCCTAACTTAAAGTTTTTTGTTCCTTGATTTAGGCTTTCCATTTATATTTTGGGCTGAATCTGGATTTTAGTAATGCTAATGCCTCTAAATGTTTCTTCATGCCAAATGAGGCAACTGGCTTTATATTCTCCATGCAGAATTAAGTAAACTCAAGGCCCAGAATATTAGATCAGCCACGGAATAATGGCAGGCAAGGGCAAGAAGTCATACACTGTATACCCATACTTAAATTTGCTAATCACAGCTCTCCTCTTCTCAGTCATTTCCTTAGCTAAATGACACCCCTGTATACTTCAGTCTTGCACCCTTAGGACAGTTTGTGATTGAGAACATGTTGAACACATACTATCATATGCATTTAACAATGAAAACAATCTACATGAAAAGAAAACTTCAGATATTTTAATGCTTTCATAACAAGAAAATGAAACTTGATCTGAGCACTTATTCAATAAAATTGGCTAAAAGAAGCACCCTTGCAGAAAGCTGTGAGGAAAACCCTACTAGAAACTTGGAGCTCTCATAAAAGCATCTGTTGTTTATTTGAGACAGGGCTCAGCCTAGGTTTCAGTGCAGCCTTTTCTACAACTGACAAGAATAGCTGAGGTTACTGCTTATCAAATGAAAGTGTCATCTTGTCCATGACAGATGTGCCAGCACTGCTCAGTGTCATAGTCTTTGCACCTACTGGAAGCTACTCTAGCTTGATAAGCTGTACCCCTACTCAGACCTAAAACTGTAGTCTCAGCTCTCCCCTGTTTTTAGAAAGTGGGGAGCTGAGATCAAATCACTGGTGTGTAGGAATCCCACCACTGAAGGACAAAGCAATTGGGTTCACAGGTTAACATGGAGGCATCCGATCCTTGAAGGGTTAACAGAGAAATAACCAGAAAGAAGGTTTTATATGCATATAAATAAAGGAAAGTGAAGGGGAAACAGTACTATGCCGTGGAATGGAGTAAGGTGTCAATTTTAAGCTGTGACAGAAAGCAATAATATTATGGATTCACTTAATTACAGCTGGATAAAACTTAAAAGCTCTACAAAAGACATATTTTTTGGGTCTACAGCTTTTAATTCTTTCAGGGACTTTACTGGTTCTCACTGCAGTCATTTCTGAGTCCTTCATTTTAATTCCAGGGAGCTAAGATACAGAAAAACTAAGGTGGGAATTTCAAAGTCACAAAACACACATGCAGAGTATACACAACTGGGCTTTGAAACTCCAGTTCTCTTAAGCAACATGCTCCAGGTAAAGAGGAAAGTAAGTGCTTGTAGCAGCAAACTGGATTTGGGTCTCTGGTCACCAGAGCATCTTCTCCAAAATCTTTTGTCACATTTGGAAAGCTTGCCTAGAGGTACAGCTTTAAGAAATTGCCTGACTTTGAAGAACTGAAGATTGTATGGAAGTAGGCATGCACTGCTCAGCGTTTGGTAAACTGTAGTCTTTCTCCTCACCTCTGCCACTTGCTCAACTTTATCGTCAGAGGCAGTTTTCTCTCTTGATCCATTTGTGAACTAGTCTAACATGGGGTGTGGCCTCCCAACAAAATGCTTTCTAATTAGTTTCTGAACATTAAATGATTGTAGAAGTGCAATTCCCATTCCACTCAGGTGATGAAAAGCTTTACAGGAGTTCAGTCTCACTTTGTAATTAGAGAAATTAGCTTTCTAAGTTTAGATCACTCAACTGTGCAAATGGGTTCATCTGCTGGAATGTGTTGCTCTGAAACGTGTGTCAGCCAAGCAGCACAGCACAGTCCCTATCTCTGCCTCCATGACACTCGCCCAAGTGGGGAGGTCAGCTCCAGTACAGCAAGAGGAAAATAAAGTGTTATGGGTGTATTATAGGAAAGGCCTTATCTAAAAGCTCACTCATCCTTGATTGACTGTAGTGATGTGTTCCTTTCCTTGCAATAGGGAAGCTTAACTCCTAGATAAAGATTTATCCAAGTGGATGAAATTTTCACCCTTGCACTCAGTTTGTCCAAAATTATACCTAGAACTGCAGCAAATGAATTTTGGAGGGTGGCTAATTTCAAGAAGCAAAACTACTTTTACAAAAATCTAGAGAAACAAAGGGCTCCTCTAGCCTCTTCATTTGCTGTGAAATGAGGTTGTCAAGCTTTATGAATTCTGTATGACTACAGATTCCATATTTCAACAGATTCTTTTCTGGTAGCCCTTTCTACTGGTTTATTGAAGGCTGATGCAGGATCAGGGCCCCACAATTACGCAACTGTCTTGATTGGCATTACAGTAGTAAATAAAAGTTTAGTCATTGACTTGAAAATGAGATGGATCAGGTCCCTGAACAAAAGATTTTTCCAGGGGCACCATTCCAAGCTTACCTTCAGGTATCACAAATCTAAGGAAATCCTGTGGGATTGTTCACAGCCATGATTCAATGAGTCACTGAGCTTTAAAAGGAAATTACAACTTTCCTAACACAAAGAATTGACTTCATGACACCTGACCCTTGTAAGCCAGGCGCTCCCTCTAAAGGCTCTGATCCTCGTCCCACCAAAGTCCTGGGCATTCTCCCAGTGGCTTCAGTGAGGCGGGATCCAACTCTGTATTAGAGAAGTGATTCAGGCCCGAAGTGAAGTACTGTCTGTAACACTGGACCTTGGCACAGTAGATGTTTATAACGGCTTCTAATGTGGATGTAATCTAATTATGTCAGAATAGGAAGATTAGCAGGAAGTAACTTTACGCAATGTAAAAAGCTGCGTGCCAGACATTGAAAAGTTCTTCACCGGCCTCAAAGGAAGACACGCTGGCTCCGCACCTCGTCAGATATGGACATACGCAAGCAGAGCATTGCAGCAGGAATTTTACACGCACCAGTCTCGGGCTACTGAAAGCAACCAGAATTCAGGTCCCCTGTGCACATGCAGCAATTCCTACATTGCTGTATATATAGTGAAATGGGTATCTTAAAAAGATCCTCAGGCTGTGTAATGTACCATGCTCAACTGGTTTTCCGTGCTGCTGTGCAGTGGCTAAAGATCTGGCCTTGAGAGCTCAGTGAAGAATAGCAGGAGACAGGACTTCAGGGGTGAAATTCTGGCCTCAGTAAGTCAAGGGGATTTTACTCCTGACTTCCATGAGGTCAAAATTTCTTTCAGGGCTGCAAGGGAGAGGGTTTGCAATGTGTTTCTGCACATGACTCACACTCTGTCTCGGTTTACCTATCAGTAATACTTTGCGTCTCAAGACATTGGGAGGCTTAATTCATTAGTGCTTGCAAAGCATTTTAAGTTGTTGAACGAGTAATTCTGTTTAAGGGCAGCTACACTGCTGAGTCACAAGCACTGTGGGAACGAGAACTCTGGATTTCCTAAGCATTGGAGTCAAACAGGTGGAGTAACCTTTTGCAGAAAGGCCAACTCCAGACCTGCCCTAAAGGTATGGAGCATACCAGCAAGCGGCAGGGTATTTAAAGGCCCACAGGAGCACATATGTGGCACTTGTGCTGTGGAAGCTAACCAACACCCACTGAAAAACAGAAGAGGCACTGGTTCTTGTATCACCAAACTGCAGCCACTTTGTAGATAAAACACAATGAAGGCTTACCAGCCTAAGAAAAGTTAATCACTCCAAGTAAGGAACAACTGATACTATTAGAACTTCTGGGCTGAATAAGGCTGGAAGGAGTATTCGGCAACCGCGCACCTCACAGGTGTGCCAAAATTGCTGGTATGTAATCTAAGTTTTGAACTCACAAATGGGAAGTGATCTGCAGGGGTCTGATGAAAGTATGAGCACGGTTCTAAGGTTAGGAGTGCAAGTACCACCAGCTTCACAGCCTTAGACACTCCATAACAGGACAGACCTCACTACAGCCAAGAACAAGCATGGACTTTGCTTTTGCCATAGGAAATGAAAACAAAGGATATAAAATTAGGTCAGAAATCTTGTTTTCCTCTATACCACTGACTCTGGTGTATAAAATAGACATTCACATAGCTGCTGTGTTAGATCAGGGTGGAATAGGAGATGGGGACATAAGAATAGCTTTTCTGGATCAGACCGAACATCATGTAGGCCAGGTTCCTGTCTCCAGCACCTCAGGAAGAAAGGGACAGTGATGCAGTGACAGTTCCCAGCACACTCACCCAACTTCTAGTTCAGTGGCTCAGGGACTTCCCAAACCAGAGACAAAATTAGGGGTGGGGTTTGGGGTTGTTTTTTTTTTTGTTCAATGCCCTTTGATGCGTGGCTCTTCCTCTGCAAGCTAGTCTGAACACTTGTTGGTACTGTGCAAACTGTTGGGCTTCTCAGTATCCTGTGGCAAGGAGTCCCACAGGTAACCACCTGGCTATGTACCACAGGACTCTGCTCCTGAAAGGATGTGGCTGACAAACCCCAGCACTCACTTGGAAGCTGGGCAGCTGGGACGTGAGTCTCCAGCACTGGGAGAGGCGAGCCGGAGGGAGCCTCTGCACTCAGTCAGCGCTGTCTTCCCTGGACTAATCAGCCTGGAGCTGTAGCTGAGGGATGCGCCCTGCTTCCAGCTCTTTCCTTCCTGAACCACGGGAGATGCTTGGCGGTGCGG
The DNA here is from genome assembly GCA_035590195.1 of Aviceda cuculoides. Classification (NCBI taxonomy): domain Eukaryota; kingdom Metazoa; phylum Chordata; class Aves; order Accipitriformes; family Accipitridae; genus Aviceda; species Aviceda cuculoides. Next base: position 15,280,896 of record JAVJGG010000082.1, on the reverse strand, counting down.
CCTCGTGTTAAGGAGGGGACAACGAGTCCGACAGGGACGACTGCCACCTCCACTTCCCTCAGGAAAGCAGCTGGCCAGGCCAGCAGCCACTACCTCAGCGATCGGGCCGGCCGGCTGTCCCTCCTTTCCCCTCGGGGAGCGAACACCCGCTGCCGGGGAGCGCCATCACCTCAGCGGCCCCGCCGCCCCAACGGTCCCTCAACGGTCGCGCCGCGAGCACGCGCGCGCGCCCCCTTTAAACCGCCCTTCCCCTCCCCCCCCTTCCTCTTCTTTCCCTCCCGCTAATCGACCTGA
>JAVJGG010000082.1:15253290-15279550 GCA_035590195.1 Aviceda cuculoides | reverse complement strand
AGGCAGCGCGGCGGCGGCGGCATGCGTGCGCCCCGGCGGGCAGCCGCGGCGGCGTGCTCCCTCGTCCTCCTCCTGGCCCTGCTGGGGCTGCGGGCAAAGGTACGTACCTGGGCAGCGCGGTCCTGCCGGGCTGCAGCCCCTCAGCGGGAGGAGAGGGAGGGAGGGAGAGGGGAGACTTCAGCGAGCCTGAGTTGGGCTCTCGAGCCCGCCGCGCAGAGCGGGGTGCAGTAATTTTGCCGTTTTTCCGCGAAACGCGGCTCCCGCAGTTATTGCGGTAGGTGGCTTTTAAAAAACCCAAACCTTCAGTGGTGCGCAGGGCTCTATTGCCAAGCTTCTCCAGCGAGAGTGGAGTTAACTGTCGCTGCTAACTTTTCTGCGGAGATGGCAAACGCAGAAGTCCTCTTTGCAGCAAGACTTAATTCCCTGGGAATAAAAATATGCTGTTACTGCAAACCGCTTTTTTTGAAATTACTTTTTTTGGTTTTTTGTTTGTTTGTTTGTTTTAAACCAGGGCTAATTGCAGTACTCTTGGGGTGACTAATGAGCAAGGTCTGAATCCCAGCTGGGCAGCCTTGAGCGGGGAGGCTGTTTCCCCGTCTCAGCTGCACCTCGGACAAGGCAGAGGGGTTGCATTTCCAGGGTGCTTTAGCTACATCGTTTTGTTGGGTTTGCCCTCACGTATGCACTCTTGGTTTGGTTTAGTTTTATTTTCTAAAGATTTAGAAGCTTCCCTCACACACGTCGTGGGTTTTGGAGTTGGCACTTAAGGTTCTTTTTTAGCATTAATGGCATTACTTGGTTGGGATGATTTATGAGCCTTTCTCATGGAGGTCTGATAGGGAAAAGCTTGGAGTGGTTGGGATTTTTTTTTTTTTTTTAATATTATGCATGTGCTTCTTGAAAGCACACTTAAAATTACTTTCTCCTGTCTGCAGAGTTGTTGTAGATTGTGTTTGGGGAAAAAAGTGAGGTAACTGTCTGTTTCTTGTTTCTTTTTTTTTTTTGGGTTTTTTTTGGTTTTTTTGTTTTGTTTTCTCCTCCGGTTCTTTCTTGGGATTAACAGGTGACTTTAGCATCGGGACAGTTCGAGTTGGAGATCTTATCCATGCAAAATGTGAATGGTGAACTGCAAAATGGAAATTGCTGTGATGGCACCCGAAACCCAGGAGATAAAAAATGCACCAGAGACGAGTGTGATACCTATTTTAAAGTTTGCCTGAAGGAGTATCAATCACGGGTCACTGCTGGTGGTCCTTGCAGCTTTGGATCCAAATCCACTCCCGTCATCGGAGGAAATACCTTCAATTTAAAGTACAACCGGAATAACGAAAAGAACCGGATTGTTATCCCTTTCAGCTTTGCCTGGCCGGTGAGTTGCATGGCCTGCTCTGGCTCTCTGTCTGTTGGATGGTGCTGTTTGAAACGGCCATAGTTAGCTGAGCTCTAACTTCTTGCGCAGGGGGAGAGGGACCAGGATTGGGGAGGGAGCAGGCGTCTTGGCAAGAGCATCGGGAATCCGCAGCACAGAAATGAGTAAAATGTGGTGGTGTTTTTGTTTTCGTTCCCTGGGGCTCACAATGCACAGCCTGTTAAATTTGAAAGTCAGATGTGTAGTGAGGGGGATCTAAATGGGTCAGGGAAGCAAACCCAGTATCTCTGCACTTTACAGCGTGAATAAGTCTCTTGAGACTTAGAAGGTCAGAAGTTCATTTTTTTTTTCTCACCCCCCCTCCCCCCCCAACCAGTGAAATCTTGGGCTTAAGCCAAAAGAGCAGTGGGTTAGGGGCTGTAGAGGGATCCCGTGTGAAAAGTGTGTGTCATAGCTGGCCTCCTTCCCTGGAGCGTGTTTGGGAAGGCTTCCTGCTTCTCCCAAGGGGAAATCTCACTGCACTGCGTGGTGTTGATGGGAGCTGCTGTTACTGCTCTTGTTGAACTAGTTGCCGGCTTCCCTGGGAAGCTTGCTATGTTTTGAGGTACTTGCAGACTCTAGAAGCTAAAGACTGAGAAAAGCCTAGTCTTAGCTTATGGTCCATTTCACCCACTCTTCCCCACAGCACACCTTTTTCTGGCTGCTTGCCTGTGCAGTCCATAGATTCTGTCTTCCCTCTAGTTGTGTGCAAAACTTGATGGCTCAAGGAGATGGGGCTCTTTGCCAGGCACTTTCCCGGGGTTGTCCACTCTAGCAAATACTGTTCAGCCTTGTAGAACGGTGAGATGGAGGATGGGTGACCCCTTCGTTAGCTGAAGCCTGCTTTGCTGTTGGTCATGTAAAGAAACACTCGCTTAGACTTCAGCGTTGCTTGTTTCTTCTGCTTAAGAGGGTTGAAGCTTTGAATATGGTCAGCTCTACAGTGGAGTCCTGTACTTGCTGCACAGAAACTGAGGACCATCTTTACAAAATGGCCTTCACCCAGAACAGACCCACAGATGCAAGCTCCAAGGCTGTAGGGTTTTTGGACATTGAAGACTGCCGTGGCCTTGGATGGCAGGAGGTGCATTGTTTTGTGCCCAGCACTACTGCATGCAAGCAAGCAAAAACGGAGGATGACTGATCTGGGGGCCTCTTAAGCACACACATCAGTCTGTCTTTTTTGAGGTGGCTCTCTGGGATGCTATGGTATAAAAGCTGAAAACTCACAAATTTATGCTCCTAAAACTTATATTAAAGATCACCTAGGAAACAAAACTGTTTTTCCCCCCTCCCCTTCTCCAAAGGTGCTGAGCAGACAGTTTCTCACCGACTGCCTTAGGATATGTTGATGCTCAGCAGTTTTGAAAATCCAGTCATCCTAAACTAGATGCCTAAGGTCATTTTTGCGAGGGGAGGAGGGCTCTTATGTGCATGCAGGGGAGGGGTGAATCTTGTTTCCTATCCTCTGTCGCTATCACAGCTGGTGAGGTGGAAGCATGCATAGACTTTCCGCTCCCTCCAAAGCTTGGCCCTTCCTCGTTGGATAAGGACTGGTTGCTGGGAGGGCCTGGACTTTTGGGGGAGAAAGCCTGCCCCAAAAGCATTCCTTCTGCAGTTGTAGTGTAGACGCCCACTTTGTAGTCCTACGGCCAAGTGCTGCAGACAGCCATGTGTTCTTGAAATGTCCTGTGCTGCCTCCTACCTGCCTCCTCTGTCAGTTGTGACTTCTGGAGTATTGAGGGCTGGAGAGGCACAAGGGTGAAATCAAGTCTGCATTTTTAAGGAGATGGTATTACAAAGTACAATAGCAGAGTTAACAAAAGTATTCTCTGTTAGAAGTACAAGTCCTTCCTTTCTTTCTTTCTCTTTTCTTTCTCTTTTTTTCTAACGTGAAATGAGATAAAACTGTTATCAAATATGCCATCAAAGGGATAAAGGGCTTTGTAAAAATCTGAGGTATTTGAAGCTCTGCCAATGGCTGCAGTGCTTGTGTTGCAGATTTTGACTTTTTTTCAGAAAAGTCAGGTTCATCAAGGACTTTTTTTTTTTTTTTTTAACTAGCCCCCTCCCCTGCTCCCAGTAATTCCAGTGCCTTGAATCTGAAGATACATGTATGTATGTAAAAATGATGTGAAAACTGAATGTGTTCCTTCTAACAACCCCTTTCTTCATAGGGTTGGGAAGTGAAATCTGTGTGTAGAGGGTGGGTTTGGGGGGGTGGGGACCCTGGGAGAAGTTTGTTAAGCTTGCCTGCATCTTAGTAAAAGAAATGCTTCTATTGTCCTGCTGAATCTAATTGAGCGCTGGAATCCTAGAGCACTAGCAGCAAAACTCCAGTGCAGCCTTTGAAATGTGTAAAACTTATGAACCAGAGTGTCTGAAGTTGTCAAGACTGGAATTTTTGGAATAAACACTTGCATATTCCCATGCAGAAATGCACTTTTTAAGATTGTGATGATAGTCTGCAATTATCAAGCCTGCCTCCTAGCTTTAACTTCCATAGGACACAGCTTTTATACTAGCCATTGTGACTTTCAAATGGCATTTGAACAAAAGAATATCTAATGTGGCAAAGCTCTTACTTGTACTAAAATTGTGTACACAAATCATTTTAGGCATTTTGAAAGCTCTACAGATAAAGTAATAAACTTAATTAGTCAAATCTGATGCTGAAATTTCAGAACTTAAAAAAACTTCTTCAGATGGGTGAATACTGTTGACTTTGGTAAATGCAATACTAGTCACGAGCTTTTACTAATGCAGCTAATCATGAGAGTTGTCTTTGAATACATCCAACTGAAAATTATAGTAAAGGTAATAGGAGCTAGACCAAAATGTTAATTATATTGCACTTGAAAATTCATGCTCATCTCTGAATACGTATTGTTTGTGTTTTACTGTCTGAGGGAGGTTTTTCTTGGCTGTTCCAGCTTGAGTTGGTAACATTAAGAAGTCTTGTTGCCTTGAGTACTTTAAAAAAAAAAAAAAAATTACAAAAAAATCTCTTCCCATATCAAGCTGCCCCCTTAGGTCTCTTGTGAAAAATAGTTATATTGCATTAGAGGCCTTTATTCATGATGCAGGAGAGAAAGAAGAGAGAATGGCATGCTTCAAATGTATTGTTAGATTTGGCTTGTAGTTGTAACGTAGATTTGAAGTGTTGGAGTCTTATGAATAACTTATGTGGTTTGCTCTTGTCAGTTTTGATATGTACCCCTGTGAGTAATGGGTGTGGAGATGGTGGGCCGTAAATTAATTTAGGTGATGGGAGGTTTGAGTAAGTTGCTAGGATACAGGGCAGCAGACCAGCATAAAGGAACTGGAGTGCATCAGAAAGCTGCCCCTGCAGTAGCTAGCAATTCTTCAGTAAATTGAAACAATAGTGATGATGATTTAAAAAAAAACAAAAAAAACAAAAAAAACATGTAGGCTTGCATCTTGCATTCATTTTGAGACTTCAGTGACTTTCTTGACAGGCAAACTTGGCTTATGAAGCCATATAGAAAAGTATGGAACAGAAGAATTTCCATGTTCCACTTGTCAAAGTCTGTCTCAACAAGTTTTGTTTCATGGTAGACACATGCTCTTCTCTGACATAAATCAAATCTCTTGCTTTTCTTAAAGAATCCAAAGTGTGATGTGTGCTACACCTTAAGGGAGCTGTGCTTGAATTAACTAAGCAAAGCTTAGCACTAAACTTTGCTTTTGTGTAAAAGATCTTTTGGGCATTTGGCGAGACTGAGTAAGAAGGAGGTCAAATTTGGTGATTCCTTTGGTATGCATAGTTCTAATTTCAAGCGGCTCGTTTATCCTGAAATTATGATCTTTGTAATTATTTAATATTGGGACCGATTGTACCAACACACCAGGAAACTACTGAGGTGGAAAAAACCCTCCAGCATCTAAATGACTTTAGCTTAAAATACAATTAAAAGAGTTTTGAATATCTTATTTCAACCTTACTAAAAAAAATAAAATAGTTGGCCTTTCCCCTTTTAATGACAAATCTTACTGCTACTGGTTCCTGAAGATGTAAAATACATTTTTCTGGGTATGGGTTTGTTTTTTCTGGGTAGAAAGAGATAATGAAAGAGCTTTACTGTGTTTTAAGCTTCGTGAACTTTTTCCCCAGTCTTGACACAAGACATGTTAAAGTAACAGCCTTTTGAATCGGAGAGAAAAATATCACTTCATTCAACTGTTGTTTTGTTGTTTTTTTTGTTTGGTTTTTTTTTTTAAAAACAGTAGGTCACAGTCATAAAACTAAAGCTTGTTCTTTGATTTTTGATTTTCCTTCCCTCCAGTTAACTTTTTGAAAACTTGTGGAAGCAAATGCTAGATATTGTTCAAGCTTTTCTTAAAGAATGCCCGATAAGTCATCTTGGAGCATGGGTAGATCAGAAGAAATTTTTATAATAACAAAATACATATTAATCAAATCTACACTGTGTCATTTATTGTTGACTAATAATTCAAGAATAAATCTTCAGCACTGAAAGTGCAATGTATTGCCTAGGATTACTATCTAAAACAGAGCTGCAGGTATTAAGTGATATCTGAAGCATAATTAGCATCCACAAGGCTGTTTTTTCCCAGGACCGCAGAGAAGCAATGCATCTATTCGCAGGTTTTGGACTTCTTGCATGTTCTTAAGAGTTCTTTGTGTTCCATTCAGTTTGGAACTTCATCTTCCTGGTAAATCCATTTGACTATATTACCATAATAGGTCTAAAAATAAATCCTCATCCTGCCTGCTCCCAGAATTTTTGTTCTTGTTGTAATAAAGGCCTGCTCTAGTTTAACTTTAGTGGCAGCTGGATTGGGCCTGACATTGAAGCTTATTCCTAAACTTTCTCAGACTACATGGATCCAGCACTGTCAGCTTGTTTATGCAGCTGGAAGTCTGCATGTCTGAAAATGAATTGCATAAAATTGATGCTTTATGCTTAAAATTCTAGTTAAGTCAAGGAAACTTACCACTTCATTGCAGGCTGAAGGTTGGAATAGAAGTAAACTAGTTCTGAAGCTAGTAGAATTGGGCCTGATCTGATTAAGTGAGATGATGTGCCATACAAGAGGCTCGCACTCTTATATGGCACTTATTCCCACTTCAGTTCTTAAGTCCGATACCCTGCAGTACATGCAAAAACCTTAAGCTACGGTTCTGTGTAGATAATACTAACAACAGGATTGGTTTTGAAAATTCAAACTAAACTTGACTTTGCATTTCTGCTGATGGATAGAAGTTTTAAATGTTAATTGACACAGTTCTAATAATTTTAGCTGGTAACCTGTATATGCTGTAACATGGGGCAAGATGTCAAAAGTAGAAGCTGCTGTGGTTAATTGTTAGTCTGCGGAGCTCGTAGTTCTGTGGTCACTGTTGTGCAGCATAAGTTACACTCGTTATTCTTGTAGTATTCAGAAGAAACTGTAAAATGTGCATAGAAGTGGTTAAAGCGGTTTGTAAATAGTCAAACATCCAGAGTCCCTTACCAGCTCAACCCAGTTCTTATGCACTTAGGTAAATAAGTAGAAAGGCTTCTTGTTCAGGCTTGCTCTATGTGAACCTGACTGTTTTGCTTGGCTGGCTACTAGGTATTCTCTCTATTAACCTTGCCACCCTTTTGTAACTGGTGCATTTAATTATCAGTGGGATGCTTTAAACAGGTAGGGGGACTGATAAGAGCAGGTAATCTACTTGTTGGGGAAGGTTGAAAGCAACCATTGACATTTTGGCCTACCTGCTAGTCTTTGACAAGCAGGCTCCGTGAGAAAATAACTCTGTAGCTAGATAAGGTGCTGATTAAAATTCTGTTGTTGTATGAAGCACCCTGGTAGCTGAGATCACTTAAAATCATTAGTTTAAAAAGAAAGTTAAAAGTAAAAAAAAAAAAAGCTATACTTTTTTTTTTTTTTTTTTTTTTTAGGAGGGGAGAAGTGAGGACCCCAAGTCTCCCCCCTCTCTCTATCCCAGTACATTGTTCGGTTAATGCATGCTAGTTTTATGATTGGAATACATTGTAGTCCGGCCACCCAGACAGAGGTATTGACTGCTAATATTAACCAAGAACAATAGTGTGGCCATACTGACTGCAGTGAGGATTATAGCACATAATGGGGCCTATCAAAAAATAATGCTAATACAGGGCAAGCAACAGGAAGCAGCAGTAGACTCAGCATTGCTCGGCTCCCAGACAAACCATGGACTTACTTCACACAATGGCAACTTCAGCACATTATGTATTCACAGGATACTCATTATTCCAGCAGGCTTGCCAGATCAGAGATCAGCCTGGTTTACTGGATGCTTAAGTGTATGCATAGTTTGGATAGCGGTACTTTTGTGTCCATCATTTGGCAGGAGGGTGGCAGTTGTATCGCAGAGAAGGTCTTGACTTCGGTTACTGGCTTGGCTTGTGCCAAAGAAAGTCTCTCCTGGAAGCTGCTAATATAGTTAAATTTGTTTTCATGTCTCCTTTATGTGGCAATGAAGTGTTTACTGGCACTAACAGCAATGAAGGAACTACTCAAAATGAAGATGAAAGGAACAGTGTGCTCTGTTTTTGTGTGGGCATATTCTGATGGGGCTCTTGGCTGGGCTGCCTGCTTGAGGTTCAGCCTAGCTCTTGGCCATGAACTCTGAGGTGTGAGATTGTTACAGCTTAGACTTTGTTCATATACGCAGGGTTGAGAGAGTAACAGCTTTATAGGGTATTGCCTTACCCTTATATACGCTGGCCCAAAGAAGAGCTTTCTGATGATGTCGCATTCAACAAAGGGTTAAGAGGGTTAGGTTGTCTCCTCCCTTTTCCCAAATACATCCATATCTCCTCTGGATGAGGAACCAGCGGTCTGCAACTCCTTTGAAGGAATATTCTGTTGTCAGAGTTGACTGGATGTCCATGGCATGATGTTGTGGCTCATCTATATAGTCATCGTGACTTGTCACATGGCAACAGGGGTACCCAAGTGAGAGTCTTGCTGACATTTAGAGGAAGTGGTTTTGTGACTAGCCTTAAATCTGCTCAGAGGTGCTCTCCTCCCTGGCCCTTGGGCACTTTGAAATATGCCTCAGTTTCCCTCTTGCCTATCTCGCCTCCTTCTATCTGAAGGGCGGAGGGATTGCAGGTGCTCTTGGCAATTTGCCGTGGCCTGCTGTGACAGTGTGCCAGTCTCCTTGCTGTCTTCCCTAGGATGTAGGCAGGGTGCGGGCACCGTTCTCAAACTGGTCTTCACAGCTCTGCATGGCTGGCAGAGCATGAGGAGAATGTTGCTGGGCTTAACCTGCTCTCCTTGTTTGGCAGAGGAGGAGCAGGCACAGCACTTGGAATGCAAACTTCCCACTGCATTTGTCTAGTCATGGTTTCACATGCTCAGCAAAGCTCTTGCATGGTTTAACCACAAGGATAGGAGGGAAAGGAGTTTGATGAGTTGCAACCCCTTTCAAAAAGGAGGCAGTCCTTTCACTAATGAGGCTGATGTTTTAATCTTGCTCTGTCCCACTGGCTTGCAGAATGCCTTTAGAAGCCAAAGTACAAAACCACCTCTTTTGGGTGGATGTCTGGCTGAAGGGAGGGAAGAAGATAATCAAGCCAAGAGCTTTAAACACCTTCTGCTTACCTGGAGCTGCTAATATTTCATTTAAATAATCAGAAAAGAAGTTGCATTGCCCTTTCAGACCCTTAAAAGGGACAGTTTCCAACAGATTTCAGGGTCTTAATTGTCTTTCTTGAGTTGTATTATCAATGGGTCAAGACTAAGATGTGGTGTCTTGTCATTGAGGAAAATAGCTCTTGCACATTGGTGCTTTCTTTGTTTTCTGGAGTGTGAACTTAACCATTTCCATCCTCTCATAGCTTAACTCCTAGGAGTTTTGCTTAAATTTAACCATGCTGCCTTTCAGTCCTCTGGGCTGATCAGACTGTGGATGTTCTGCAAGTGTGCGGGCTTGCTGTTTCTTTAAAGCTGCGTTTTCTCTCGAGCCAGAATCCCTGCCTTCTGGTCAAGCTCAGGTTTACAGTGGCTAATTGGGTGTGACTCCGGAAGGTTCACTGCTGCCTTGTTGCCTAGGACATTTCTTTGATGGAATAAGGTGCATGATGTGGAATTCTTGTGTCTGGATATATATATATTTATTCAAAGATGGGCAGAGGTCATCTATGGGCATGGGAAAACTTAAACCTCCACACTGTAAGTAGTCATTCCTGAGATATCTGAATTGTTGATCTATAGAGTGGGGATGATATGCACTTTTAAAAAATCTCAACAGTGCAGTCTTTGCACAAAATTGTTGGTTTGGTTTTTTTGGGGGGGGGGGGAATTGGCTAGAGGTATGCAATAGTTTGATTGTTGAGGAGGGTCTGCTGCTGTTGTGGGGCTGTGGGTGTCTGTGTGCCTTTTGTTCAGAAGTGTCCCATCTTAACAACTTAACACAAAGTCTTGTCCTCTCTGCCTTGTGCTGTGAGAGACAGAGCCAGGAGATTAAACTGCCATTCTTTGTATCATCCCTTTTCAGGACAGGGATTCTTCGTTTAAAATATTCAGATGAGGTAAGGAGGGGGCACATAGAAACAAGGGAATTGCTAGGGTAGGTCTATTTCCCCCTGCGTTTTGTTTCCATCCGGTTAAGCAGATGCGTCTCCTGTCTTTAAACAAACTCCTGTGTGGTGTTGGAAAGTGGTCACACAAGTATCTAGCAACAATAGCACTTAAAGCTAGGATTCAGCCTTTCCTTTCCTTAAGGGCTAGGTGTGTTGGTAAACAGTCCTGAGAACCAACTGGGAACTGTTGCTGTGAGTTTAGACAAAATAATCTTCCAAAACAATTATGCAAGGCTGAAAGGAAAACATCCTTAACTTTATTGGAAGTAGTGCTAGTTGCCATAATTCATTCTCTATATCATAATATTTTTTTCAAGCTTGCAGTAACATGTTGTGCTTGTGCTTCTCAGTGTTGGTAATTAAACCAGTGAGGAAGCACCCAAGATAATGCAATCTGTTATCTGTAATATGGCTCAGGAGTTCTATTCTGGTTTTGTTTATTTGTTTGTTTTACCTCTGACTTGTGTAAGGACTTCTTAAATCTGCTTTAAATAGTGTTAAATGATCATGTTGTGGTTTATTTCATTTTCAGAGTCTCTTTTGTGTTGACAGACTTGGTCTAGAATAGTAACAAATAAGATGTAACTTTCACGAAATGTTAACCAAAAATGGTTTGGGCCAGTGGAGTCTCTGCATAGAAGTTTGGGCCCATGTCTTGGCTTGCCCAGCTTTGCTTACTTTTGGAAGCATTTTCCCACAGTTATCAGTGAATGAAATGGAATCCTAGTCTGCTTTGAATATGAAACATATTTAGGCTATATTGCAAGCCGGTGTCCATCGCAAACTAGGTTTCAATTCAGAGGCTGCATGCTGTGTCCAGTCGTGAGAAAGCAGTCTGCTTCAACTCTTTTTTTTCTTTTTTTTTTTTTTTTCTCCTAAGGAATTTGAGGTCTGCCTTACTCTTGCACCTTGTAGCAGCTTAGTCTCAGAACTGTATTTTGGTTTCTGTTACAGAAAAGGTGTTAAGCGCTGCAGACCATGAATGAGCAGACTGTGACTGAGCGCAGATACAATTAGGAAATAAACCTTACGATACACAGCTTCTATGGCAAAGCATCAAAACCCTTCATGGAGAGTTTTTATTTGTTCTATTATTGTTCTGCTCACCAGAAAGATGTAATATTTATTACCTCATTTATAGTTGTTGTTAGTATTATACTTTTCATTTTTCAAGTCACATATTTTTTTTTCCTTGTTTTTCCTCGGTGCTTTTGGGGGGGTGGTGTGGTGTTTTGGTTTTGAATCATTCTGTAAGTTTGGATATGGCTGGCTAAATGGTAATTTTGAAAGATACAGCCTGAATAATAATATCTCAGAGTAGAGCTGGGGGAGGAAAAGATGTTTTAATGGCTCTTGTTCTCAAGTTAGAATTGAAGATAAAGGTGGCTTAGATGTAATAGCTGGCATCTTTCCAATCCATGGAGTCACTTCAGTTAGTTTATGCTTATGATTATTATTACTGGAGTGCTAGAGAGCTCACTGGCAGATTAGTGGGTCTGTAAATGTGACACGGGGTGGATAGTGCATCTTCCCTTTCCCTGCTCTTCCAAATAGTCTGATCTTAGCCTTTGTTTTACAATGCTTCTCTCTCACCCCACCCCCTACCCATGTCCATCAGTTCTTCCCTCAGTTACCTGATACTTGTGGGAGCTGCAATGGCCCTCATGCAGACAAAGCTTTCAAAGGGGGTGCTGAAAAGCAAAGTCCCTAGAGATTGCGCTGTCAAGGCAGAGCACAGTAATCTTAGCAACACTTCTTGCTTTCAGGATGGTTGGGGGAAGGGACATCAAGACTAGTCTTCTGTAACTAAAATTCTTTTGAAGCAATTGTAGAGCGTGGGGGTTTGGTTTGGTTTTCTTGGGTTTTTTTGATGCTGCTATGCTAGCGCGGTGTTTTCTGTCTTCCATGTGCAGTTCTTCCACCCATGCTTTATTGTGGCTACAGCATAGTGTCAAAGGCTGTACTTCCTGGTTAAGTACATAAGATGCATTAATGATGACAAAGATGAGCTATCCAAGGTGAAAGGTCTTCTAAGTCAGACTGGATAAGGTAGCTTATGGGGTTTCCAGAAGATCATGGTTGTCTCAAGTATAATCTATTACCTATTTACGTTTTCAAGTACTCTGTTTTAAGGCAGAGATCAGGATTTTTCTTTTTAATTAAAATTGGGGGAGAGGGGGTGGTTTGTTCGGTTTTGGGGGGTTTTTTGTGGTTATTTCTCTTTTGGTTGTGTGTTTTGTTTTTTTGTTTTTGTTTTGTTTTGTTTCCTTACAGTCATCTGTGGCTTTGAAACTAACTCTTATTTCTTTTTTGCAGAGATCCTACACATTGCTTGTTGAGGCATGGGATTACAATGATAACTCTACTAGTAAGTATTCATTCCACTGGTTTGTTTACTTCGGATGCCTTGATTTCCTGTCCATTTAAAGGTTTTTGGTAGTCTAACAAACTTACTGTGAAGTAGAGCGTGAGGAGAGGGAGAAACTCTCCCCCAGACAATTTGGAGTAACTACTCCAGGCTCTGCAGCAGCCTGTCTCCCTCACATTGCCTGTAGAGGGTGAGTAGCTCACTTACCTAGGCACTAATAATGTGATGCCTAAAAATAGATGTTGTTAATTCCCTCTTTGTCCTTAGGGAGAATAAAAGCCAAGGAGTTTTTTCAGGTTTTTTGTTTGGATTTTTTTTTTTTAATTAGGACTGATATTCAGAAGCCTAAATCTTGTTGACTTGGGACCTCTCTATAAACTATGTACTTCTCAAAACTGAACATGCTGCTTTAAAAAAAAAAAAATCTCCATAAGACTTGGTATAGATATCTATCTAATGACTGTAGATGAGAAACAGGAGTGACTACTAGCTGTTCCTTGGGAGTTGGATGTCTAGGGATTTATATTCAGGGGTTGAAAAATATTTACTAGACACATCTAGTAGAGCTGGCTGGAAATCAAGGGTGGGAATCTTTTGCCTGGAATGTCTTTGGTTGGTTTCAGAAACTTTCTGCTAAGCTTTTCCTGTTGGCTAGAGGAAGCTGTATAGAGTGTCTTGGCATATGAGCTGTTCTGCTTATTGCCTACTGTTACTGAAGTAGGTGGGCAAAATTAGCTCTATTTTCAATCTAAGGCTTTAATAGTGTGTGGTAAAAGCCACAGGAGAAAGTATGAATCTGATCTCATAAACCTTTTGTTGACACAACAAGCCTTTTCCTTCAACAAGGAAGCAGCAGCACTGTGGCCCATCTTACACAAATCTTGCAACAGCTGCTTGTAGTCCACTTTGGAATGCCAGGTGACAGTGATGGAATGGACTTCATGAAAGAAGGGCCTTGTAGAAATGCACACAGTGCTGTGGTTTTATGTTTAAAACAGTGAAGACTACATTGCTTGGGAATGGCCTTTGAGTCTGGGAACCTTTCTGCACAGATCTGCTCTTTAGGTTTTGTTGTTGTTTTTGTTTGTTTTTTTTTAATATACATGGGATGTCCTATTAGTTCTTAGTTCCAGAAAAGAAGTTGTCCATTGCAGATGATTCCTATTGCCTGTTAGTGATAGCCATGGTTTGCTTTACAACAAGCCACGTTCAACACTGTTGCAGTACCTGTGATTTCAGGCCCTACCCCAGCACAGTCATGGAGCAGTGGCTGGGAGACTTCTTGGCTCTTGACTATGGAGTGTTTTATGGAGGAGTAAAAAATAGATTGCTGCAGCAGCAGAGTTGTATTAAAAATGGAAGATGCCTGAATTCAAAATGAAGGTCTTGTTTACAGTAGGATCTGAGAGTTTTTTCAGACTGGGTCTCTGCCACTTTTACTATTATTAGAGCTCATCTTTTTTCATGAAACAACTGCATTTCCAAAGCTACACAATGAATCTTTTCTTTGCTTTCATGTTCTGGAAGTACAATTGTCTTCAGACAAAATTGCCTCATTTCTCAGCAGTGCATTTGACCAAGTGCAGACATGTTCTTACATATGTTCCTGATTTGCATTCCTGCTCTAGCTTTGCTGTCACATATCCATCTGTAGGTCACTTCAGTCACTGTACTGCACAAAGCTTTTCCTTTGTACTGTATCACTTTACTTCGAGTCAGCTTTCCCATAGCTGAAGAATAAGTCTTGAAGAACTAGTTAAGGAAATCATTAGAACTAAATAATTGTCATCATATAATGTGATGAGGTTTTTTGGTTTGGTTGGGTTTTTTGTTTGTTTTTATGTCCAGGATTTTCTTTTACCCTAATTACTACTGAATTGTAAGGACTCTGTGAGAGCTCAAAAAAAAAAAGCTGGTTTAGTAGGCTTTGTATAACTTTTCAATAGCTCTAGCATCCTCTGATCAAAGCAGTTGTTGGGAGATCCTAGAGTGGATGCTTCCTTCCCCCCTCTACATTCCACTCCTCCTACGTTCCCTTTACCACATACTCTCTCTTGTCTCACTTCCAAGAGTGGCTTGCAGTTAAATTCTGGCCCTGTTGAAGTTGATGAGAATCGCGCTTTGTTGGAGCCAAGATTCAACTTAAATGGTTTTCTTACTCTGGTTCTTGTCTAGATGCCATCTTGCTACTGTCGCTTCATACATAAAGCTAATGGGGCTGACATTGCATCTCAAACTATGTCAAAGAGCTATTGTAAATTACTGGTATCAGTTGCATGTGAATTCTAGTTGGGCATAAGAGACTTCAGCACAACGTAAACCAAGCCATAGCTGGAAGTTGTCTGAAACAAAGACTTTCAAAAATAACTGTGGTGTCCTTGGCCACCCAAACTGCTTAGAGGAGTCTGGGCTTTTTTTTTTTTTTTCTGTTGTTGTTGTTGTTTGCTTCCTGATGCTGCATAGTTAAAATTTCTGGAAACTGGAGTGCTGAGAAGTGAAGGTGGGTAGTCACAATAGCCAATTTCTCTGTGCCTAAAACCTTTGATACAGTTGCCCACTGAATAAAAAGACAGATTAATAGCTTTGAAGTGTAGCCACAGAAAGTGAATGAAAGTAACAAACTCTCTGACAGCCAAGTGCAGAGTGGAAGCTAAAGATGTACAGAAAACCTCTCTCTTCTGCTTCATCAATTGCTAATTGGTTAATGTTTCCTCTAACCTTTCTATCAAAGAATGGAATTCTGAGTCAGATGATGTCAGGGGAATTGGGAAGACAGCTTTCTCTCAAGCCTAGCTGACTGCTTCTTTTTATTTACTTAACCAGTCTGCTGCTTTGGGATTGCTTACTATGAAACTTAAAACATTGTGCGGACTGAGAATGGAAGAGTTGTTGCAATGCCTTCCTGAAGTCTGGGTCAGCACACTTGTGTAAGTGCGTACTGACAGGTGGGAGTAGGGGAGGGTGGAGAAATTTTTGTACAAGAAAGAACATGCTAATACTTCATTGTGAAAACTGTGGGTGATGGCTAATGGAAAGGGATCTTAAGTCTGTGAGACCTTACTTGAATTTAAATGTATGGTGGTAGCTTTATAATGTGTATCAAATGAAAGGCATTTT
Source organism: Aviceda cuculoides (assembly GCA_035590195.1). Classification (NCBI taxonomy): domain Eukaryota; kingdom Metazoa; phylum Chordata; class Aves; order Accipitriformes; family Accipitridae; genus Aviceda; species Aviceda cuculoides. Next base: position 15,264,051 of record JAVJGG010000082.1, on the reverse strand, counting down.
AGCCATGATCTAAAGTGAAATAGCAACTGGTTTTCATCTGGGCCCTTAAAAAAATAAAGTCCAGTGGACTAATAAGGATGTTTCCATTTGAATTTAGCCTGTGGTTAAGGGCTCAAAAAAGCCAGTGGCTGGAGTGAGATGTCGTAGACGTACAGCAAGGACATGCTTCCCAATGAGCTGGCAGATAAGGGAAGAATGATAGAGCAGAGGCAAGAGGAAGGATCTCTTTTCCAAGGCAACTGTTTTTCTGGTGCCAAGGACTGAAATAGCTGTCAGTGGTATGTGCTCAATGGGGAATAAGAAAAGACTGGAAAAGCAAGAGTTTGGGGGGGGAGGTTGGTGGTGGTTGGTGGCTCGCAAAACTAAATTGAGTGTCATCTCCCTTTTCTTCTGCCACTTATAGGAGAAAAGGATAGAGTTATTTTACTTGCAAGAAGCAGGATGTCTTTATGCACAGACTCGGTATTTGGGGAAATGGATTTGCTTTCCAACTGTGCTGTAGATCCAGGTGTAATCTTGGCAAGTGCAGCAAAGCGATCTCCAGCATGCATGAGTGGAACTATAATCGCTTGACTAGCTCCATTCAAGGCAAATAGATATGCATCTGCTTAAGTACCTCTTAGAATTAGTCAGTAATCTTGTTGATGAGATCCAAGAGCCTTACACCTGCACAGTACAGGGCATGATATTGCTCTGGATATACCAGTATGGAAAAGTCCTTAGGCATCTACATTACCTGTGAATGGGATTTAAATTAATAAAGGCCTGCATGCATTTGAAAGTCTTAGACATAGATGTGGGGTTGGGGGCTTAGTGCCAATGAATAATAAAAACTGATTTAAATGGAAATTATTATAGAACCAGAAATACCAGAAAGTGAATAAGAAGTTGTTGCCCTTAATTTCACACTGTAAATGTTTAATGAATGCTGTAGTCTCAAGTCAAGAATACCCCCTCAAAATGGGTAAATGCTTACAATGTGTGTGTATTGACACTTTTCTGTGGTTCTGCAGCAAGTGGTTTGTCTTAACTTTATTCAAAACTGTAGACAAGCAGGCATGATCTAGTGATGAATTGATAATGGGTATCTGAAGCTTGAGAAGCCTGTTTGAAAGTTCTTTCTGAAAGCTACAAATCAAAAGTCCTTAGCAATACCTTTAAAAGTATTTGAGATGAAAAATGCCCATGTGTCATCTTAAGCTTGATGTAGCTACTTCATTAGTCTTCAACTCTGCCTTATGTAAAATCCCCAAACTTTGTTTTGTAATTGTTGGAAGAACAAGCTGAACATAAGTACATTTTAATTCTTAACACTTGAATGTGCCAGTACTTCACGCGCTGCTTTCTAACACATAATTGGCAAACTGCCCTTCTACCTAAAATTCTTCTGTTGCTGGATTATGCTCCCATATCCAGAACAGTGTAGCCTGGTACTTATTTTTGGTTTTGTTCTATGTCTGCAAAGATATTTTGGCTGTTTTATGATAAACTTTCACTCGGCAATCAAGTGCTTGCTAGCAGCAGGTTGTAAGGCAGCATCAGATCATTTAAGTCACAAGACCTGGACTACAAAGTGAAATACCACAGATATATACAATATTCTGAGCTAATGTGAAATATTATTATTTCAAGCCATAATTTAGACAGTTGTAGGGCTCTCAAAGCCAGAAGACTCTTGCTGGAACTAAATGTCAAGTACAAAATCTAAACTTTTAAATGCTCTATAGAGAGAAGGGGGAACTATAGCACATATGCAGTAGTTTGAGTTCTGTGCTTGGAACTCTGGTTCTTGAATTTTTAGTGTCAGCTAACATTTGAAGAGAGAACTTCCACAGTATTTCTCAGCCAAAACCTGATGAGATCACTGATGTCATCTGAATGGCAGCATTGCTCGTTTTCAATTTGGTGTTTACACCAGAGTCCCAAAAGGCTGCAAACCTTTTGTAGTGTTTATGTTCGGTTTGTAGACATTGCTTTATTAGGCTATTGTAGTATGATGTTTTTGTAAATATTCCAGTTAAAAACAAAATTAGTACTATTAATGGAGAAGCAGGGAAAACCACATTATGTACCAATCTATTGGAGCTAGAAGTAAAAGCAGCTGAATTTTCTTTAATCATGAACTGTATGATTCTTATTGGATGTCCTTACACTGCAAAATGGATAAGTGATTGGCAGTAACTTAACGGTCCCTTTCGATTTCAAGCTTTGTTCAGTTTGATAATGCTGCATGTGTGTTTCAGTTAATGGTTTGTAGCTCCAGGGCAGCCTTGTCTTGCTCTCTAAAACAGAAAATTAGTAAAACCAAATGGCTGCCTCAGAGTCTTGCCTGGAAAGCTAGAGTGCTGTGATGTGGGAGGTAATGATACCTAAACAAAGTGTTAACTCTGACATCTCTTCTGACTTCTAGATCCTGATCGCATTATTGAGAAGGCATCCCACTCTGGCATGATCAATCCAAGCCGTCAGTGGCAGACCTTGAAACATAATGCAGGAGTTGCCCATTTTGAGTATCAGATCCGTGTGACTTGTGCAGAACATTACTATGGCTTTGGCTGCAACAAGTTTTGTCGACCAAGAGATGACTTCTTCACTCATCATACCTGTGACCAGAATGGCAACAAAACCTGCTTGGAAGGCTGGATGGGACCAGAATGCAACAAAGGTTCGTGACGAATGCTTGACCCCCAGATGATCAGTGGGCTTGGATAGGATTTGAGTGCATGGTATCCAGGTTGCAATTCAGTGGTCAGTTTGTGCAGGCAGCAGGGCTAAGAACTGATGGGACAGCGACTAACTCTTTACACAGAGAACTAGGGGCAGGAGACTAGTTTCTGCCTTGTTTTAAAATATTGGAGAGGTCTAAGTGCTGGGCATTTAGCAGATGTGTTCTTTTTCTGATTATCCACATCTTTGCCTTTGGGAAGAAAACCCAATCCATTGACTTCAATGGGAGTTCTGCTGCTGACTTCAAAAAGGATTTCCCCTTTGGTGCAGAACTTCAAGACAAGCAGGAAGGAGAGACTTGTTCTAGAGCTGACCTGGCAAGTGTAAAGCTTTGGTGTTTGAGAAGTCCCAGGCTATTTGTTCTACCTGAGATGATGTTTAACATGTTTATTAGGGAATGGCACCTTCCCAGGTAATTTCAGAAGGAGAAGGCAGGACTCTGAGTAGGAACAGACTATCAGGATGTCTTGCTTGACTGAGTTTACCTGCAGTTTGAATTGATGCTCATCTTAATATCCTGTCTGTTCAGAAGATGGCTCACAAGTAAATCCAGAGTAGTTAAAAGTTGCTTTGAATGAGATGTAAAGCCAGGGACAGTAGGCCAGTTCACCTGCAAAAGACAGAGAAAGGAAACCTGTATACTCTAAGTGACCTGAGCTCTCTAAGGTGAGGCGGCTTCTCTTCTATAAAAACAACTCTTTGAACAGCGTTAGGTACGATTCCTTTGCAAAGCTAGCTGATAGATTTCCTATCACAGGGAGCCACTACCTTGGTTTTCCTTCCAGTAGACTTGATATGAGAGACTTGTTAAAACCTTGGATTTAGTAGGATTACAATGCTGGTTAGAGATTAAAACATTCCCACGAGTGTGAAGATACAGGAAGCAGGCAGCATGCTGATGCTGATACTCTCCTTTTTTGTTTTAACAGCTATTTGTCGTCAGGGATGTAGCCCCAAGCATGGTTCTTGCACAGTTCCAGGAGAGTGCAGGTAAATGCTCCCTCTCCCTCCTTGTTTCCCCTTGCCCCACCAAATAATTAAACAAGTGATGCTAAACACAATAGGATTGGGGAGAGAGGGTGGTTTTGGAGTAATGTTTTTGACCAAGGCACATTATTCATGCTGACTTGCCCAGAATAAGGGGGGAGCAGGCTTTTGATGCACTGATAATTTTAAGAAGCTTTTGGTTTGTGAAATGGTGGTGCTGGGGGGGAGGGGCGTATGGGATAAATCATGTGAATGCTGCCTAATGAGCACTAACTAATTGTTTCTGCATAAATAGTGCAAATGTTTTGTGGGTATGTTTTTTTCCAACAGCCTGATTAATAGGCTTTTTCAACTACAAGCTTGAAGTACAGGGTGGCTTTTCTCTCTTCTCCTCCCTTTCACTGCTTCCTCCTTCCTCCCTCCCACCCCCTGGTTTCTTCCATCAGTAGGCAAAAGTCAAGCATTCTTTAGAATGGGATTAGTTAAATCTCTCGGTTCCTTTACCATTGTGAGCCGGCTCCAAGTGCTGAGAGGTTAATAGCTGGGATGAAATCTTGTCAGTAGGCTCTGATGAATGTAGAATTCTGCTCCTGTACTTTGAAGTCCATTCTGTCCTGGCAGGGAGACAATGAAAAGCAGAGTTTATCCATAACCCAACAATTAAATATTTGGAATCCCTCAAAATATACAGCATATATTTACCACGCAGGGAGGTTTTCTCCCTCACTAATAGAGGGTTAAAGGATATTAAATGCGGACATTCTTTATCAACAAACTGGTTGTAAGTTGCTTCATGTAACCCTTTATCATATCTGTTTACATGTGATAGGGAACTGAGGTCTTCTGAGGTTACAAAATGTTGATATTGATCCTGTGTAGGAAGGGTTAAAAGTGAAGCTTGGGTATTCATGAATTAAACTCAGAAGTCTGAAGGAACACGAAGTAGTTTTTCTGCCTGACAAACATATTGGTGGATTCTCTGTCACTGGAAACTTTTGCGTGAAGTGTACTGCTTTTCTCTCTAGATAAGCTGTAGTTCAAACAAGAACGAAATCTGGGGTGTCTGATTAAATTATATAAGAGGTCAGCCTAAATAGTCACAGAAGTTCATTCTTTCTCTCTGTCCCTGTAATCTATGCTTCAAAACCAAAACAAAATCATCAAGGAATGTTCTGAAAGTAAGGTAGGAAGTAACTTTTCATCCTCTACAAGAGACAACAGCAAAAGTCAAGCGGCAGGATGGACTGCTGTAGGTTGTTCAGTGATTTTAATGTTTAGCAGCACTGATACAAGCTGGTTAACCCCCAGAATACCAAATCTAAATCTTTTTTTAATTAGAAAAAAACCTGGCAAGTAGTAGAAGTTTTGGGGGGCCAGATGGTGAGAGGAGTCTATCAGTCAAGCCTACCAGTGATTTGTGCTTTTGTCATCAGAATAAACATGCTTTGTAGGGGTTACTGTCTCCTAGTCAGAACAACAGGCTTTGTTTCCAGATTTTTTTTTCTTTCCTTTCTCTTTCTAAGTCTCTTACCTCCCACTCACTGCCCAGACATGCACTAGTGCTCTTATTTACTTAAGGTGCAACTTTCCCACACTTGATTTGCATAGTCTTGAAACAATGCTGTCCTTCTGGTGCTTTCAGATAACTTCTGCTTGCCAAGTTAGACCAATATCTTTAAAGTGAACACAGAAACAAGATTTTATTTTCTTTTAAGCTTTGATGAGTCATATAGCCTGTATGTTACAAATGCAACAGAGTTTAAAAATAACATACCAGCAGAAACTGCTCTGGGTTCTGGTACAATAGACAACTTGCAAACATTCTTAAAATATCCTTTTCCCTTTTGGTGCAAGTCACTTTCTTTAATGCAGGCCAGCCAACAAAACCATATTTACTCATGAATCACTATACAAGGAAAGTTAACTTTAAATTTCTCATGAGAAACTGCTGCATACATATTATTAAACAAGAATTCTTACTGTGAATCTTTTTCTGGAATTGATATCTAACTTCTTGTTTAAATGCTCATAGCCTTATTCAATTTTGTTTGTTACAGTTTGAAGCTGATGTTTGAAGAAAGTCGTACCTTTGGCTTTAAAGCTCATGGCTTTTTTCTGCGTGTTGGTTTTTTTTAATTACTTGTTTCTTTTTACACGTGCTTTAAAGAAAACAAAAAACCCACCCCTTTGATTTGGCAGAAAGGAGTAAAATTCTTGATTTGGATACCTATTTTTGCAGGTGATGTCCCTTAGTTTTGCTTGTCTGCAAACTCACAGGCAAGTTGCTTTGAATGCAATACAAATTAAAAGGGTATGTTCCTAAATTTTGATCTTTGTGCAGTCTTATTATATTTCCTATGCAGAAGGATTTTCCAAGAGCTACTTGAAGGAGGTTCTTTTGCCTGATCTGGTTTTCTTTCATGTTCTTTGCACACAAAGACACAAGTTGGACTAGGTTTTTTGTTTTGTTTTTAACACACAAACTAATAAGAATTTCTCTTTGACTTTGAATAGACTGCTGTTGAAATAGCTATTAAAAAAAAAAGTTGATTAGGATGCAGTTTGTCACCTGAGATTTTTAGAAAGGAAGTTGCACTTACCACTAGCTGTGTGTGATTACCCAATGGATAGATCCTTCCAGCTTTTTCCCATGAGAAGAAATTGCCAGTAGAAGAATGGTGTGGGGGGGTTATAAATAGAAAGCTTAGCTGACTTCAGTACAGATGAGGTTTGTTTTCATAATTTAGTGACAGCTTAGTGTGTAATTGCTGCTGATCAATTACTCTCAGGACCTGTTAATGAAATACAGTACCTCAACAAACCCTTGCTTTTCATTTTCAACTTGTTTTCCTTGTTTCTCTCTATAAATCCACTTTAATTTGAAGAATCCTTGGTCTGCCTTGCTAGTGAGAACTAAATGAAAGCCAAAATGAGCTTTCCCTTAAGGGGGCTTACTTTAAAAGAATATTGTCCTTTTAAGTACAGAATTCAGGTAGCTCATTGATAGTGGCAGTAAATACTTTAAATAATAAATTCTTCTCCAGACATTAAATTAAAGTTTCTTAGGATTGGATATGTTTTAGTTATTCCCTGAGAAGAGGTTAGCATAAATAGAACTCTGAAATACACTGAGAACTGATCTTCTTTGAACACATGTAAAATCCTGATGTGTGCTGTTTTCTTTCATCTCTTACTGTGGCCCAGTCCATACTTGCTGTGTGTCTTCTAGTTCAGAATAAGGTTAACTTCCAATAGAGCAGAGAACTCCTAATGCTTTGCTACTGCCTCGCCGGGTGCTCAGAGTTGGTGTTTATGGTTTTGTTTGTCTCCCTGCAAACCCAGCATGGCTGAAATGCCTGGAACCTTGTATTCATGAGCATCTCTGGATAACTATTGTTTCCACTGACTTTTTCTCTTCCCCCCATCCCCCTCAATTTATAAAGCACCCTGTCAAAGTCCAGAGATTGATTTGTAGTGCACACCCACCCTCTGCCACATTTGTATGAGGCTCCAAAAGAGTGTTATTGTGCTGAATGGCCTCATGCTGGTTCTCTCAGAACAGTTATTCTTTTGTCAGGAGGCTGGCTACAGAGACCTTGGCAAAACTACTAAAATGTTTGTTTACAAGAAACCATCAAACAAACCTTGAATAGCTTCTCCCCTCCCCTTGTCCTGCCCTTCTCCCCCACCTCCCCAGTCTTTCTTCAAGCTTTGGAGTTCTACACTCACATCTACACAGAGCAATTCTAAGGGGTTTTTGGTTTGTTTCCCTCTTCTGATTTTCTTTTTTTTTTCTTTTCTAAATGAAGGTGTCAGTACGGATGGCAAGGCCAGTACTGTGATAAGTGCATTCCACACCCAGGATGTGTCCATGGCACTTGCATTGAACCATGGCAATGCCTCTGTGAAACCAACTGGGGTGGTCAGCTCTGTGACAAAGGTATGCTAATCTTATGGATAGCCAAGTGTAACACTTGAATTTTAACACTGGCAGATTTAGCAAGGAGAGAGTGCACACGAGACTGAGTAAGTAAGCTTCCTGAAACATGTTGGGAGTTTTTTGTCCTTCAGCTACTTAGTGTTGTGTCCTCTGCTGTTCTGGTGGTGTTGGCATACGTGCTCAACTTTTCCCTGTCCTGTTCTACTCTTGTGTGATGTATTCTGTAACGGCTCTAGAATAATGGAACAACGCATGCATGTGGTGATGCTTCTGTTCTTTCAACAATGTCTTTAATGATCCTCACCTCTTGCAGATCTGAACTACTGTGGAACCCACCCACCCTGTTTGAATGGTGGTACCTGCAGCAACACTGGCCCTGATAAATACCAATGTTCCTGCCCTGAGGGCTACTCGGGACAGAACTGTGAAATTGGTAAGTGGTTTGATGCCGCCGCTGAGCTGCCACTTGCCAGTTAATTCTTGCCAGCTTTTAGTGGCTGGTTTTGGATATATTTTATGAGGTTGGGGAAAAGTCAATTTCTAATATTAATTATGATGTCAGGGCTAGCTACAAAGATCCAGACTTGCTTCTTCATGCTTCATCATGAACAGTTGGTATCTCTGAACATCAGCGTGCTGCTCACCAGAGAGATCACTACAAGTTCCCTTGTCTGACTCAAACAGGTGCAAGTCAGTGTGTTGATGAGTTTAGCACAGAAGATGACTTCCTGATGGCTAGTAGCTCTTTGATTCACAGTTCTCACAGCAGTGCAATACATCAAGAGTAATGATGGTGTGTCCAGAGTAGAAGCATGTGGAGGGAGCAGGGGGTGGCTTCTGGTGATATTGCTGTAGTCCCTACTGTGATGTACTTCTGTCCCGGTGCAGCGGAGCACGCCTGCCTCTCTGATCCTTGTCACAATGGAGGAAGCTGCTTAGAGACATCTACAGGATTTGAATGTGTGTGTGCGCCTGGGTGGGCTGGACCAACTTGCACTGATAGTAAGTCCTTTCAAAAGTGAATTAAAAATGTGCTAGTTCGCTGGTTTAGATCAGTCTTTCTAGTCCCTGATAAACTTACAGGGCAGCCTACTTAACCTTTCCCAGCTTTAGCATTGGATCTTGGCAGCTATTTATAACACTGTGCACTCTCTTCTCCTTTGCTTCTTGTACCAAGGTTTTTGTTAAATGCCAGGGGAAAGAATGGCCAATACATTCCTGAAAAAAGCAGAACACTGAATTTTTGTAGCATTCTAGCAAGTTGTTTAAAATAGTGTTTAGAGAGACTTGCTGGATCAAAATCTGACTTCCACTTGCAAAAAGGCCACGGGTGTAAACTTCTTCCCCTGTGCTTTGAACTCTCACACTACTATTATTTTTAATGGGTGCTTTTGCTGAAATCAGAGTAGACCTAGAAATTCCAAGCAGAAGTCCTGTTGTCTGTCTTTTCCTCTGGGCAAATCCTAGTAGCAGCAATCATTTATCAAATTTGTCGGTTACTGACACTGCCTGTTCAGTAACAGAGGTAAGCCTCTCCTTACTCTGCATTACAGATATTGATGACTGTTCTCCAAATCCCTGTGGTCATGGAGGAACTTGCCAAGACCTAGTTGATGGATTTAAGTGTATTTGCCCCCCTCAGTGGACTGGCAAAACATGCCAGCTAGGTGAGAACTGCTTTTCTCTTTGTCCAGTGTTGCTCGGGGTGGGGGCAGGTAAAGGCATGAGGAATCGTAGTCCAGTAGGCAAGGGCAGTGGTGCCCTTTGGTTTACGCACATTTACGGTTCCAAAGCCTATGGACATATTCTGGCACCGTGAGAATATTAAGTGTCGATGTTTGCAGGACTGGGGTCTAGGACAGTCTCAAAGCATAGAGTGGCTTTCTTCTGTTGTTGATATGCTCATGCATGCTAGCAGTTGAACGAAATGGTTAACTAAGCCAAACAAACATACTTTAAACTGTAAATGAACTGAAGTGGGGAGGGTGCATGTGTATGCCTTCCAGTCCTGCCCCCACATGTATTTCTTCCTTTAGCCTGTGAGAAAGTGGCTCTATCTCTTCAGCCATGTCAACTCCTTCAGACCAAGGAGTTCACAGCTGGGTTCCAAAATGTGGATGACCTCACGAAGAATGAGCTAGCTGCATTCTTTACACAACACACTAATCCCAATGACCAGGCTGCAGCACTCCTCCTTCAAAATGCTCCATTGAGATGTGCGTGGGGGAGGGAAGTTGCTCTTAATGAGTGGCTGGGTAATTATCAAATAATTAGCGTAGCCTGTATGTTCTAATTGCAGAGAATTTGAAAGAGACTTCAGGACTTCAGAGACCGATGTATGATTGACTTTTGTTCGTTCAAGTCATGCTAATCCATGCTGTATATTACAAGTTCCTCTTAGATCTGAATGAACTGCTGATTATTGCTGTGAAAACCAGCTGTAGGCTTTTTTTCCTTCTCCCCCCTGCTCTACAAGCCCTGCATTTGGCCATTCACATTGTTTTTTCAGATGCGAATGAATGTGAGGGCAAACCCTGTGTCAATGCCAACTCCTGCAGGAACCTGATTGGCAGCTACTATTGTGACTGCATTACTGGCTGGTCTGGCCACAACTGTGATATAAGTAAGTGTCTATATCCTTGGGTTTATTAAAAGCCAGTTGGGTGTGTGTATGCATGTATGCCACTGAGTTCTGAGCTCAGATTTAAACATCAGGCAGAGTCCCAGTGCTTGATGTTTTTAGAAAGGGAGTAGTTGGTGCAGAATTAAAATACATGATTTTATCAAACTCATTAGTCCATAACATAGCTATATTCTGATAAAGTGACTAAAACAATGATGTGAAGTTTCACTGCCTCTAGTAGAAAAATCGCAAAAGGTTCCCACCCATTATAATAACCTTATCTCAAGGAAAGGCACGCAGGAAACTTGACAAAAGGTTTATCTAGCTGCAGTTTTAGAAATATTTGAACTCTGTATCTAGTGTAAATATATTTTTGCCTTCTAACCACAGTAATTTTATTACAGATATTAACGACTGTCGTGGACAATGTCAGAATGGAGGATCCTGTCGGGTAAGCCATTCTTGGTTTATTTTGGTTTCCCTG
>JAVJGG010000082.1:15220856-15253190 GCA_035590195.1 Aviceda cuculoides | reverse complement strand
ACTTGCAACAGTAACTAAAACATTTGAGTCTAAACACAAATAGTGTGGAAAATAGCAATTAGCTGCTATAAATTGTCATTTCTTTGGAGTTGGGGGGAGGGCCTATGTCATGCTACAGCATGTCAGGGTACATCTGTAGAACAGTGAGGGGAAAAAAAAACCCAAACCCAAACTGCAATAAATGACTCATTTTCACTGCCAGTGTCACCAGTGAATGGGCTGGTTGTTGTGCAAACTACCTACTGTAAATGGAGGTACTCCACTTCCAAATGTGGATTAATGTACCCTGCCTGGAAATTAAGAATGTAAGCCAGTACTGGGGTGTGTTTTTATTTACCCCCCCCTAAATCTTCTTGCCTTGTTTTGACGCAGGAAGATGATTTTTTTTTTCTTGTTTTTTTTTTTTTTTTTTAATTTAATAAGAATATATCAAGAGGGAGGAAAAAAGCTTAACTCCAAACTTTCTTGTTCCTTCCCAGGACTTGGTTAATGGTTATCGGTGTATCTGTTCACCTGGCTATGCAGGAGATCACTGCGAGAAAGACATCAATGAATGTGCAAGTAACCCTTGCATGAATGGGGGTCATTGCCAGGATGAAATCAATGGATTCCAATGTCTATGTCCCGCTGGTTTCTCAGGAAACCTCTGTCAGGTAAGAAGCATGGGTGAAAGGCAGGCCCTGAGCAGCCAGTGGTGTTGCTACCAGCACTCTGGATCTGTACACTGAATGCCTTGCATCCAGTGAACCATAGTATAAAGTTATATTTGATATCGCTGTCAGTCTGCCAAGAAAGCACTTGATTAATATATATTGGGGGTGGGGGCAGAAACCAACAAAAAGCCCTGACGGGCTGCTGAGGATTCTTTTTGTTAAACAGACTACAAGTGTTGGCATGTCAGGTTTTGTTGCGCGCTGACTATTAACTTTCAGTGGCTGTTTAATATCTAGAACGCTGTCTGCCGAAATAGTTGCAAGTCTAACTGAACTCTGTGCGTTATGAACAATTCATTGAGGCAGCAGATAAAAAGGTCAGATTCCACAATGTCTGCCTGTCATAGTGAGGGAAAGCTATGATAAAACTTCTGTTTTACTCAGCCTCTCACACCCCCCACCCTTTTTTTTTTATTTCCCTTTCCTCTTTTCTCTCTCTCTCTCTCTCTACTACTTACAGCTGGACATAGATTATTGTGAGCCAAATCCTTGCCAGAATGGTGCCCAGTGCTTCAATCTTGCTATGGACTATTTCTGTAACTGCCCTGAAGATTATGAAGGGAAGAACTGCTCCCACCTGAAAGATCACTGCCGCACAACTCCTTGTGAAGGTTTGTGTCACCTTGCAGGTGAATGGGAATGACAGGCAGTACTTTCTGCCCCTCCCCTGGCTGGAGCCATAATGCAGCTCCAATAATGTAGTCACTGAAGTAGCTCTTGCCTGAAGAGGCTGAATTTTGCCCTGTGCCTTATGCCTCTATTTGTATGAGAAGATGAGTAATATTTGTAGGTATCAGTGATTTGAAAGACAGTGTTATGTCAATATGGACAGAAAACACATGTAGCAAATGGCTTGCTTTGCTGAATTTACTCCAGGCCACAGATGTAGTCCAGCAATCTTCAGATAAGATGCTGTGATTATTTTATCCACAAACAGTTGGCGTAGTCCCTTTATTTTAAAGCAGCAAGCATATTTGGCAGTGTTAGGTTAACGGTTTGACTTGATGATCTTAAAGGTCTTTTCGAACCTAAACAATTCTATAATATGTTTGTCTTTTTAATTTCCCGCGATGGACATTTAAATGTTGCTCTTAGCTTAAGACATCAGATAGAATGGGCAATCCTCACACATGTCTCTGCTTTTTCTACAGTAATTGACAGCTGTACTGTGGCAGTAGCTTCTAACAGCACACCGGAAGGGGTTCGTTATATTTCTTCAAATGTCTGTGGTCCTCATGGAAAATGCAAGAGCCAGGCAGGTGGAAAATTCACCTGTGAATGCAACAAAGGATTCACTGGCACCTACTGTCATGAGAGTAAGAGCTAAAAAGAGAATATATTTTACTGTCCCCTACTCTTTTTGGAAAAAGATTCCATCCTTTCCTCCCAGACTGGTATAAGGTTTCTTTCTTGTAACACAGTGAACCTTGGAACTGCTTTAAGTTTTCATATCCCGCTTGGGTGAGGCAGATTGGAATTTGCTAGGCCTTGGGGAAAGTTCACAGTAATGAACCTTCTGGCCTTGAATTGTATGTTTTTAAAAACCTTATGTATACAAGGTCTGAGGTAGTTAATAGTGGAGTTTAAGAGGGATCTTAAGGACTCCTGATTTTTTGTTTGTTTTTTGGTTTTAATAGTAATTGTTGAGTGACAGGCTCATTACTTTGTGCAGTGTTTTTCAGCTGTTTCTCCTCTTGCTCATAATCCGTCCTCTCAAAAGAAACGGAAGTAGCACCAAATAGTCTGCAATAAGATGACTTCTAGTAGCTGTACTTCTAGTTTGATTATTTTTTTTTTCCTCTGCCCCCCTTCCCCTCTCCTCCAAACTGTTGCAGATATTAATGACTGTGAGAGCAACCCGTGTAAAAATGGTGGCACTTGTATTGACGGCATCAACTCCTACAAATGTATTTGTAGTGATGGATGGGAAGGAACATATTGTGAAACAAGTAAGTTAACCATTCTTCAGCATGCAGAAATATCTCTTGGAAAAACAGCAGGAAGGAATGGCTGGTGCTGTCTTTAAGCCAATAGTGACCAATGCCAGTTCAACCTAAACTCTGCTTCAAAGGCCACAGAGGACAAGGTGTCCTCTTTCTTTCTCTTGAGTCCCAGGCTTTTGTATCGGAACTAAACCCAAGTTACAAAGCTGGACTGGGAGTAGAACCTGGCTCTCCTACTGTTCAATTTTATGCTCTACCCTTTGGATAACTTTCTGTAAGAAACCCTTGGCATTAGCACACACCATTTTAGGAATGGCATATCTGCATATCACACTTGTATTTTGACAGTCTTGGGAACAGAAGAGGAGTAAGCACTCAACCCCTGTCCTCTGACTGATAGGGTAGTTTATGTAATAGGCCTTTTCACTTCTTGTTTACTGAAACAGATGATAAACAAAATGAAAACAAACTGGAGGAATGTAGTGGAATACTCATCATCTCTGTGACAGCGCTTAAAGCTTTAAAATACTGTCTTAACTGTTTAATCCATAATTGAAACACAGGCCAAAATTGGGGACGGGGCACGCACCTTTCAAGCATTAAGTGTCTGTCAATTCTGTAAACACTGCTTAGCCTGTTTTCTGTCCTTAACATATCTAGATATTAATGACTGCAGTAAAAACCCTTGCCACAATGGAGGAACTTGCCGAGACTTGGTCAACGACTTCTTCTGTGAATGTAAAAATGGGTGGAAAGGAAAAACTTGCCACTCCCGTAAGTTCAGCATTTCCAAAACAGAACAGGCGTGCTCTGTTAGGCTGCTTAAACTTGTTGCATTGCATTAAGAAAGCACTAGTATTAAGGGCAGTTTGGGTTCTTCACAGGTGACAGCCAGTGTGATGAGGCAACATGCAACAATGGAGGAACATGTTATGATGAGGGGGACACTTTCAAGTGCATGTGTCCTGCAGGATGGGAAGGAGCCACTTGTAATATAGGTAAATACCCTGCACAATCACGAGGAAGCAGATGCAGCACTGGATCTGTGACCTCAGTTTTTCCTCTTGTCTCAGTTTTGATGGCTTTCTAACAACTTAGCGGCAAATCTTGCTTCTGTTACAGCAAGGAACAGCAGCTGCCTGCCAAACCCCTGTCATAATGGTGGTACCTGTGTAGTCAGTGGGGATTCTTTTACTTGTGTCTGCAAGGAGGGCTGGGAAGGACCCACATGTACTCAGAGTAAGTCGTCTCTGCTTGAACTTTTCCAGAGTGTTGCATGATGAGAACATTAGCTCATCCTGTCACCCTTGGAGTCAAGATTGAAACCAGAAGGGGAAAGCTTCTTTGATGTAGGCTTTAGCATCACCTGAATCTTTGTTTTTAATGACTTTATGTGATAGAGCCTTGACCTGGGCATGAGAAAGTTGCAAATGAGTTAAGTGGACACAGATGTTGTCTTGTTTTCTCCCGCATTCTTTTTCTACAATCAGCTCTGTCTGCTTCCACTTTTTTTCCCTGTTAGATTCTTTACAAGGATCTCTTCCTGTGTACATGTGTTCCACAATGTAGTTAACAAATTTTGTGGTAGAAGCCTGGAATCAATTTAGTAGAGAATTTCAGCATATTTTTGTTAAAGCTGAGCTAAGTGTAACTTGGGCATTAGGGGAAGTTTGATCCTTCTTTATTGACAGTAGTGTTGTATTAGCCAAAGGCTGCATATTTGATGTTGTCTGTCTCTGCTTTGCAGACACAAACGACTGCAGTCCTCATCCTTGGTAAGTTTAATATGTTTATCTTTCATCCTTTGCTTTTTTGTTGGTGGTTTTTGTTTTGTTTGAGGTTTTTGGGTTGGGGTTTTTTTGGTTTTGTTTGGTTTTGGGTTTTTTTGAGTTCTCAATTTTTTTTTATCTGTAGCAGTTTTTTTACTGTATATAATGACTTTTCTTTATAGTTATAATAGTGGCACTTGTGTGGATGGAGACAACTGGTACCGCTGTGAGTGTGCTCCAGGCTTTGCAGGTCCTGACTGCAGGATCAGTAAGTGTTTCAATGGCACTCTACCTTGCTTTTTGTCTTGCTTGGATCTTGTTGAGAGCCAATCATCTTAATTAAGTGGTAGATCAGATTAATGATAGCTGTCCTGTGTCTTCTGTATCTGTATCCAGAACTGTAGCAGATGTGGGGAGGGCAGGAATTCACTGAAAATGAAAGAAATCTTAAAGTCAATTCAGTGAGGGCTGAAACCTCTTGGTTCAGCTGAGTGGGCAAAATACCCTTCAGGATAATCTTCCCAGTTAGAATGTGTTTGTGTGGCATAGGTTTCTGCTCAGGATGAAAATGTGCCAGCCAAAAACCTTGTCAATTAATAATCTACCTACAAGCCCTGAGCTAATATATGCACTTCCCTGCAATTTAATAATAATTATGGGTAGGAGGATGCTAACACTTTTTTTAATAACAGCCATGGAAATAGAAGTTTCCTAGTAGTAATACAAGTGGAAAGGGGTTTAACATTGTCATCAGTTGAAGGGAGACAAAACTGGAGTATGTCAAAGGAGAGGAAGTGTGTTTGTGTGAGAAGGAATGTGTCCTTGCCCTTGAAAAACTTAAGTAGCCATAGGGGTCAGGTTTTGATCTTTGTTAGTGCCACACAGCAGAAACTTGAAAGAACTTGCGTTGAGATTATACCGGTACTGCTATACTATGAATCTATTGTGGAGTAGACACTATAAGATGAACATAAAGCTCCAGTAGGCAAATCTCTCCTATGTTGTTTTTTTCTGACAAAATAAAAGGATACTACCGAGTGACTTTTTTATTTCCTCTCCTTCCCATCATAGATATCAATGAATGCCAGTCTTCACCCTGTGCCTTTGGAGCTACATGCGTGGATGAAATTAATGGGTACCGGTGCATTTGTCCCCCGGGTCGTAGTGGTCCAGGATGCCAAGAAGGTATTCCAAATGTCATAGCTGGTCATAATAATCATAGCGAGATGTGTATAATAATTGCGTGTTAACAGGCTTGCGGTTGGGGGGGGGGGGTTGGGGTGGGGATTATTTGTTATAAAGCAAATATCTTTCTTTACTGAAGAAGCAAACTTATCCCTAAGTTTACAGGAGCTTAGGAAAGGGGGGGGGGGGTTGTCAGTCCCCTCCCACCCCATTTTAAGTTTATAACTTTGTTCAATCTCTCTTCAGTTACAGGAAGGCCTTGCATTACCAGTGTTCGTGTAATGCCAGATGGGGCTAAGTGGGATGATGACTGCAATACCTGTCAGTGTTTGAATGGAAAAGTCACCTGTTCCAAGGTACAGCTGTACTGTGTTTTGGGTTATACTGTCTGCCATCCTGTAACCAGTGGTTACTTACCAGTATTCATTCTCTTCTAGGTTTGGTGTGGTCCTCGACCTTGTGTCATACATGCCAAAGGTCATAATGAATGTCCAGCTGGACATGCTTGTATTCCTGTTAAAGACGACCACTGTTTCACTCATCCTTGCGCTGCAGTGGGTGAATGTTGGCCTTCAAATCAACAGCCTGTGAAGACCAAATGCAATTCTGATTCTTACTACCAAGACAACTGCGCCAACATCACCTTTACCTTTAATAAAGAAATGATGGCACCAGTAAGTAGCAGAACATAGCTTACTGTGCTGTGGCACATGCATGATTGCTTCCAGAGCATGAAACAACTTTTTTGACTAGTAAAAGTACAGTAAAAGCTGACACTCCTTTATTATCAAAGAAAACAGAGGGTGTAGAAGAATTATAATACAGACTTCTACCCTAAATGCTTTTGTGTCCAGAGAACAAAAGCTGGTTTAGAGGGAATTCCACCTCCTCTTCCCTTGAGAACTCTACTTCAGGAGGGGAAGAAAAAAAAAAAATTCTTACATCTGTGTGTTCATGTGCATATATATTTAAAAAAAACCCACCTTTTTTGTACCCTCCAGGGACTTACCACAGAGCACATTTGCAGTGAATTGAGGAATCTGAATATTCTGAAGAATGTTTCTGTTGAATATTCCATCTATATTACCTGTGAGCCTTCACACTTGGCAAATAATGAAATACATGTTGCTATTGTAAGTATTCCTGGAATATTTTTAAATGTCTTAGTAGTTAATTGCTTGGATATGTGTGTAACATGTGGATTTAATAAAAATTGTAATTCCTGGCTTTGTCAGCACTTCTCATAGCTTAGTTTCCATCCCAATTCCCTTTAAGAGCAAGGGAAGAAATCCTGGTTACATATGCATACCTGAAAGCTACCATCTGGTGGCAACTGTAACAGGGGTAGTAAAATACTTTTCTGTTATACTCTCCTGAGCTGAGCACTGCTTTTTGGGGGGGTTTTGGTCATCCTTTTAAGGCTGTGGACAAAAATTAAGCGTTATTAATTTCTGCCCATAGCTGGGCTTTTTGTCTGTTTCTGTTTTGTTTTTTAAGTATTAAAAGTACTGAGAGAGTCTTAACTGACTCATAAAAAGTGAAAGTTCATAAAATAGCTGATTACCCATGTATCTGATCTGGCACTTGGTATTAATTGTATGACTTTTTCTGTAGTCTGCAGAAGATATAGGGGAAGATGAAAACCCAATCAAAGACATCACAGATAAGATTATTGACCTTGTCAGTAAGCGCGATGGTAACAACACGCTAATTGCTGCAGTCGCAGAAGTCAGAGTACAACGGCGACCAGTTAAAAACAAAACAGGTGAGCTTTTCCTTGTCTCCAAAAACATTGTACACTTGCCATGACTAGAATAGCCTTTCAAAGCGGGTGAAGCTTTTCTCGCTTTTGAGATTTGTAGCAAGTCTGAGAATCTCTGCCTCTTGGGCCTGTTAACAGGGAACAATAAGGAGGCTTCGTACTGGGATCTGATTACTTTAGAAACCCAAAAGTTCTGAAAATGCTCTAAAACAGCAGCCTAACCTGTTAAAAGGGCTGCTATTGTTCTGCACTCTTCATGAAGAAATAAGGAAGAAAGCAACTGGCTGGCTCTGAAAGCTCCCATGTATTTATTTACCTGGCAATGCCACTGTCCAGCTGTGATGAATTCGGCATTCTCAGAAGTGTGCATTATTAGCTTTCCACGTAGCGCCAGGCAGGCACTGGCACCTTCCTGACAGCCAGTAGTCCAGAGAAATGACAGTAGCGGGTACGGAGCCAACTGCCCTCGGGGCAGGAGATGTTCCCTCTGAGCTGGGAGCCGTGGCAGGCCAGCATAAGGAAGCTGGCATTACTCTTGCCAGGGGTGAGCGGCTTTGTGCGTGTGAGGAAGACGTTTTCCAGGAGGGCTATCAGTCAGTACTCCCGAGCCCTAAACTTGCTTTAAACACTCTGTATTCTAAACAAGCCAAGATTATCCTTCTGTTACCATCTGGATGCCAGTGAAAAAATCAGGCTTAAGAGCCAAGATTTGTTTTCTTTGTAGAAAGCCTGGACTGGAACACTTGGTTTGCAGCGGGGTTAACGGGTCTCGTATCTCTTCCAGATTTCTTGGTGCCGTTACTGAGCTCGGTCTTAACAGTAGCCTGGATCTGTTGCCTGGTAACTGTTTTTTATTGGTGCATTCGAAAGCGCAGAAAGCAGAGCAGCCATAGTCACACGGCGTCTGATGACAACACTACCAACAACGTAAGGGAGCAGCTGAATCAGATAAAAAACCCCATTGAGAAACACGGAGCAAATACTGTCCCAATTAAAGACTACGAAAACAAAAACTCTAAAATTGCCAAAATAAGGACACACAATTCCGAGGTGGAGGAGGACGACATGGACAAACACCAGCAGAAGGCCCGATTTGCCAAGCAGCCAGCATACACTTTGGTAGACAGAGATGAAAAGCCCCCCAACAGCACACCTACAAAACACGCGAACTGGACAAACAAACAAGACAACAGAGACTTGGAAAGTGCACAAAGCCTAAATAGAATGGAGTACATTGTATAGCAGACAGTGGGGTGCTGCCATGCAGGGCCTTTAAATATCATTATAAAGGCACTCAAGAGCTTGTAGTTCTTAAACTGTTGTGTAATATTTGAGTCTAAGGCTATTATTTACTTAGAATCCCTGTGTTAATTTAAGTTTTGACAAGCTGGCTTACACTGGCAATGATAGTTGCTGTGGTTGGCTGGAATACCAAGTGCTGCATTTCACATCTATGCAAAACTAGTCAAAAGTGCCCTCATGTAAATTCAGCTGTAGCTGATACACATCATGGAAACGTTTCATAAGGTATTACATAGCCTTATTACTCTTCCTTAGTGTTAACTTCTTTTTTTTCTGCCAGATGTCCCGATTTATACAGTTTCTTTAGCCTAATACATTTTATTTATATTTATTGAATTTGAGGTTTTTGTATATTGGTTTTATGGTGACGTACAACTAGTTCTGTATTTGAAAGTGCCTTTGCAGCTCGGAACCACAGCAACTATCAAAAATAAGTTTATTATTTATTTTTTTATTGTATTTTTGTTGGGGGTGGGTGGGGGGAACTTGTCAGCAGTTGCTGGTAAATGAAGAATTTAAAGAGGAAAATGTGTCAAAAATAGAAGTTTGTATAGAAATGTAAATAATTCTTTTTTTATTAATCACTGTGTATATTTGATTTATTAACTTAATAATCAAGAGCCTTAAAATATCATTCCTTTTTATTTATATGTATGTGTTTAGAGTTGAAGGTTTTTGATAGCATTGTAAGCTTGTGGCTTCTCTATTTTGAATTTATTTTCTTGTTACATGTTGCCTATATGCCAAAACTAAGGTGTTCTAAAATAGTTTATTTTTAATAGGATGGGCTTTCATGCCTTGATGCTGGTTTTTGTACAATGTCAAACATTTGAAACACCTTCCATAGTATCACTTTAAGACTATTTGTAAGTACTGACTGAGGCAGTTTAGATAATTAGACTAGAAAATTTTTTTTGCTGCTTTAGACTTGAAAAATGAGTGACAGGCAGATAATCTGCTAAGAAGCAGTTTAAGGGAACAAAACCTGAGCTATTACTTTATGTAGATGAAATGTGAGTGGTTGCATGTAATTAAAATATCAAATTAGCGTGTGAAGTTGGAAACACAGCAATCTTATTTTGTAAATTCTAATTATTTTTTTTCTCACCATGAATATGTAATAACTGAACCACTTGTAGATTTGACTTTTTTTGTAATCTACTGCATTTAGGGAGTATTCTAATAAGCTAGTTGTTGAATACTTGAACAGTAGAATGTCCAGTAAGATCACTGTGTAGGTTTGCCATAGATTACACTGCCCGCCTTAACAAGTGAGGAAATCAAAGTGCTATTACCATGTTTAAGATCAAAAGGCTTATAAACATAGTAATCTCAGTGGTTAACCATTGAGATCATGAAGATACCTTGTATTGTGATATTAGTGTTATATGAAAATGCATCTTTGATGTGTTGTTCCTGGCAATAAATCTTGAAAAGTAATATTTATTAAATTTTTTGTATGAAAACAGAAAAGAGCGTGGAGATTATTGAGTGTGGAGGCACTGCTGACTAGTTAGTTGTGCAAAACCAGTGGCAGGTGCTGGTTCATGTTTCCAAGACCTGCTACTGATTTCGGTGGAGTCAGGTTTTTGTTAGATGTTTACATGTTCCCCTCTGGCTCCAAACCAGATTGAAGGGGTTCGAAGGCAGCATGTCCCTGGTTCTTGGTGTACCTCCGTGTATGTTGAAGGGGAGGATGATGAGGTGACTGGAATTGTGCAAGGAGTTTACGTTGCGTGGGCCAAGGAGCTACCACCAGACAGACAGTAACCAAATCGAAGTAGCTAGGCAAGATGCGAAGTGCTGACCTGGATGGGAAAGAATCCATAGATTATACTGATTTCTAATGGCAAAAAGTGCTTTGTAAAGCATAAAATAAACTCTTAAAATATTCAACGCAACAGCTTTTAAAGCTTTACTAATGCAGCCCCTCCCACCTAAGAGGGGCTGTGTGTGTGTAAGTAGGAGTTAGCTGTCTCATAGCCTGCTCTTATTTTAGCACATTTTCCTGATGAAGCTGCAAGTTTGTTCTGGTAAGGTGCTAGTACAAAGCTGAAGGAACAATTAACAGTGTGAAACCGACGCAGTTGAAAAATAAGAATTGAAAAATAGGGTCAGGCTGCTGCTCGTACTTCAGCTTAAAGCAACCCACTGCAAGATTATGGATGAAAAGGCCTATTTTGTTTATAGTAAATAGAGATACTTTATATAACACTTGCTGTGATATGAATACAATGAACACTTAAAAGATCTGATAGCAAGACATTCTCTGTTCTGTACCTTCTTTACAGCCGTCTTGTATAAAAAAAAAACCAAAAAACAAATGGATAAAATCTATTTATTGTTACTTTTTGTTTCAATCTCACTTTAAAGGGAGATTTCTAACTTGTCACTACACCACCTTGAAAGGGAGATGCTCTTACTCTTCACAATCACATGCCACATAACTTAAGCACCGGAGAATCATCAGTTTACTGTCTGCTGAATGGGAAGTCAATAAGATTAGCTTCATCTAACCACTTCAATAATTCCTCATCCACCAAATCCCATGAGTATTTATTTCCCTTTGTTCCCTGACTTCTACAATCTGCAATAAAGCAAATGCTTTGTGTCTAAAAAAGCCACTTGAAGATAATAGAATCTTCCACCCGCCTCAGAAGTACAAAGTTGAGGCTATTAAATGAATTCTTTTCCATACTTTCAATACTGAATTAACCATCTTCCTGATATCTACTGTTCACACAGGTCTCAAATTCAATGCTGCAGAAACCAACTACCTCTTCTAAATGACTGAAACATTTATACCTGAATTTGTAGGAATAAATCTGAGTCTGCCTTCTATTAAGCAAAAGCAAAAAAAAAATAAAAATCAGGCTTTTGCTAGTCCTGGGAGCATGGATTTGACAAGCTACTTCAAAACATACTGAGGCAAATTCTAATTACAGACTTAATCATTTAATACAGTGACAAAGCTGTTTAGATCTCTGAAGACTCCATGTAGAGCAAAACCTGGGTGCCTCAAGCTTCAAAACTTGTCAAAGCCTTGAGCACAGTGTTCATTTAGTTAGTTATTTCCAGCCTTTCCTATGCTACAAAGTACTGTACTGACCACGCGGAGGTTTTGTTACTTCTGAGTTTCTCCATACATAAACTATTTTTCCCATATAACTCATTTCATTGCTACCTCATAGCGTTATAAAATTAGAGCCGCACAAGTTGTACAGGCGGAGAGAAGCGAATTCTGTGAAAATGCTATAATGATATTTTAAAATTATATTCTCTTATCTCAGTGGTAGCTTCAAAATTCACACTGTTGAATGTAACACAAACCCAGCCTTCGAAAGCCCCGAACCACCACCAAGCTGGGGGCTGGTATATGAAGTGTTTTCTGCTTCCATGAAAATAAACAGAAACACAAAGTTTAAGACTTTCCCATTAGAATTCCAAAGCACTTTTATTTTTGTGGAAATTATACTTTCCCAGTTCACAGTTTACTACTCTGGGAATATAGATACATTCTATTTAGTCAGAAGTTTCCTGCTGCTCATGTGCGTTTGTTCTTTGGCTCCTTGTTCATCTGAGAACTGAAAAACCTGTGCTTCCTGAGCTGCCATTTAAACATAGGAGCTTTAAAACAAAATAAATAGCAAAATTACTCCCCTTTGCACCCTCAGCTTTGCTCTACCTACACCTAATTGAACCTGTCAAACCTGGGTTTGGTTCAACTCGCGCTGAGCATTGCCACATCAAAGCCTCTGCACCTCTGCATGGAAAGGGCCCATCTCACATAGAGCCAACTGGCGAAAAGGCGCTGATCATGCACGTTACATCAGCCCTAATGCCAATATATTCATGTCACTGGGGGAAAGACAGCCTTGGGAGCAGCTATTTCTGCATTGCTAACAGGAGCAAATGACAGCCAGCTAGCGCTCGTACATCTGAAGCCCGGCAAGTGACTAACACAAACCAGTTCGGGGCCTGAACAAGCGATTTCGCTGATGAAGCTGTCTTCCTTTCCACAGAAGCAACACTTCTCTTACACCAGCTGACAGACCTACAAAGCAAGAGCTAATATTATTAATCAGCTCTCTGCCAAGCTAGAAAATGTACAAGGTTACGCTCTTGGTTGCTCCTTGCGGACTGCACGATTGAGCTCCTCAGCCACCAGCCCCCAGGGCGGCTGCCCCAGCCCTCCGGCTGAAGCTAGCCTCGCCTCCTCAGCTAGCCAGGGGTCCACATCGCTACCCCTGCCCTTTGCAGAGCCCCCCCAGAACAAGCCACAAGGCAGAGGCTTAATGTTTTTATTGGTGTATGCAAAGACGAGAAGTTCTGACAGGGGAAGTACCAAATTCAGCCTTTTCCTCCCCAGAAGATGGAAGTGATTGCGTAAGCTCCCCCTCCCCTTCTCCTTCTAAACGGAGCAAGAATATTTAAGTGCATTTAAGAATTTTTTAACTTCCTCTTTTTCAGTATTGACACCAGCGGCCATCATGGTTACTGTTTACCAGCACACACGGAGTTTGCTTTTAAAGGTTAACTGTTACTCCCCAAAGCAGGAAAACCCAGCAAAATAGCCGTGCAATGATTAATTCCAATTTCTGGGGGTGCAGAGGCAGACAGCGGTGAAGGTTCCGTATGGTCTGCTGGCCACCTGATGGAGGTTCAGCAGATGGCTTACCTAGCACTGGGGCAGTTCTGGAGCGATGTGGTATCAGACAAGGTGTCAGACCGGAGTTCCAGCCCAGATCTTCCAGTGAGCGCCTTCTCTGTGATGTGCAAATTGTTTCAACCAGTCTCTCTACAGGGTGGAGAAATAAGTCTCTATTCTTTTCATTCTAGTACTATGAGATCATATTAATATTAAAAAGGGGCATGCCCATCTCTAGAATTTAGCTCAAGACACTTTTCTTTAAAGATCTGATGCACAAATCAAAAACACAGTTTTCTGGCAGCAAATAAAGCAGTCATGGAGCTAGATTACCAATTCCTGCTACTGAGGCACTATGTCTCAGCTATACTAAAGGATCGAACTTTGACAGAATGGGAGCAAATCAGCAAAACGCTCATTCAAAAAAGGTGCATTGTCAGCTCTCACAGGCACCAATTCCCAGCTCTGGAATAATTGAAATGGATAGTAAAGGAGGTAGGATGGTGGAGGTTAATTCCCTGGGCGATTTCCAGGTTACAGCTGAAATGCCCTGTGACACGACATCATTTGTACAACCCTTATGATTTCTCAGCATAGGCCGACACCACCAAACACACAAACAAAAATGTCACCTTTTGCCACTGTGGAAAGGACAAGGTCACACGCTACCAGGTTCCATTTTAATTATCTGGTAAAAGAAAAAGGTGAACAAGATGGGAGAACCGTGTTTAAAAATACTTGAACGAGGTGATGGAAGAGTTTACAGTACAAGTTCCTTAACCAGCTTGCTCTACCTTGAAGAAATTGCTTACCCTCAGTGCTGCCCCAACTGTCAAAATAAGCATATTCATATCCCTCCCAGGTTCAGCTGCAGAATGCTTTGATATCCCTTTGATGAAAGGCTCCATGTGCTGCTATTCCCCCATCCCACATCTTGTTCACGTAGGTTTTTGGATCCTAACTAATGCTGATTAGAGAAGAAAAAAGCAGCAAGCAAAGAAGTGAGGAGTGCCTTTTATTAAAGCTAATTTCTGAGGCCAACCCATACTTCCCACTGCTGGCTAAAAGACTCTTGATACTATTAACTCTGTTTGCTCAAGCCTGCATTAGAGTGTTTTAATACAATATGAAACTTTTTATTAGATACTGATATGGGTAATGAGATAACTACTCATAACATGCAATCTGGGACAGTCTAACTACATTTTACATCTTTCTGATTCCAACTGCAAACAAAAAATTCTTTTCTCCAACTTTTTCCTTACAAAAGGATCCATTTTCCACTCAAAAGCCAATGAAATGAAGATATAAAAACATCAATTAAAACAGCCAATGAGACCCACATGCAAAGCGGCGAGAAGGAAGGAAGTTCACACTGACAAAATAAACACCTTCAGAAGGTTACTTAACACCTCACTCGGTCAAAACTTTCTGCAGCAAGGAAAGTTTTGGCTCTTAAAATTCTCCTTTTTTGTTAAAACAGGTGCTCTTGAATTATTCAAGTCAAGCATAACAAAGAAATGTGGCTACGCAAACACACTAACATACGCTCCCGACCTCTGTATGCAGAACAACAACCTGACAGATAATATCAGAACTAGCAGAAAGCTTATTACTCAAAATAACTCCTGCGACAGTTAAAATCTTCCTACTGATCAACGCTGGGCAAGGGAGATTTTACATCAGCCTGCTTCCTCTTTATAAATAAATACGTAAAAGGCTGGTCTAGCTTTTGATGTGTGTTTAAACACAAAAGTTCACTAAACAAATATTTTTCACTACTTTGATGTAAAGAATAATGGAAATAATAGTCTGCACACATTAGGAAGTGTTTGGCTAGGAGAGGACTGTTTGACTATCAGCAAACAGCACGGACCAAATTAACCAGATACTCATTAAAAAAACCCCCCAAACCCCAAAACCAACAAACCACAAAGCTGGCTGGTTTGGAATGGACAGTTATTTCTTGTGAAGACAAACATGTATTTTTCAATGGGAGCTCTGCATTGTGGGCTTTAGCCAGTCTCAGATCTACACATATTTCAGAAGAGTTCAAAGAAGCTCTGAAAATGAAAAAAACCAACATAAGACACACAAAAGAAACTGTTTCTGTGCTTCAGTGGCAGTTTCAGAACAGAGCCTTAAATATTTATTACTTTTAACAGAAAGGTATGCTAATGCTGCTCAGAAGCAAACTGGTAATAGAAAGCCACAGCCAAGACTTGCAAACCGCTAATTTTACTCTAGCTCAGTTTCCAGCTTGCTTCCCCCACTCCCCCCACCCCATGTTCAAGAGCATGTCAGACCACACCTCTGCCAGTCATCTGGGTGCAGGTGGGTTGTTGATAAACACAAAGCCTGAGAAGAGGACCTTGGGCTTAAAGTACAGAGGTAAGAGAGACATAGTAACAATACA
Source organism: Aviceda cuculoides (assembly GCA_035590195.1). Lineage (NCBI taxonomy): Eukaryota > Metazoa > Chordata > Aves > Accipitriformes > Accipitridae > Aviceda > Aviceda cuculoides. The sequence continues at coordinate 15,237,452 of JAVJGG010000082.1, read as the reverse complement.
GCCTGGATGTCACAGCACCATGTGAAGCACCCACAAGGTTTGCAAAGGGGAAACTTTTAGAATAGTCCTGCTGCACAGGCAAAAGAAAGAACAGTTTTGAGCAGCAACACCATCTAAAATCCAGAAATTACCATGAATTCAAAGCTTTTTTTCCCTGAATAACTTCATTTCTGAGAGGATCCAAAAGACAACTTTTTCAAGTAACTACGCTCTAAATACACAGCTACAAAGAGCATAGGAACCTAACAAGTCAGTAATTACTGTAAGAATGATGCAACTATGCACTTTTGAGAAAGTCCACTTGTATTTGTTCTGTCTTTCTAGGCTCTAACACCTTCATTTGATCCAGCTCTACATTTCTTGTTGTTGCACAATGACTGTTTTAAAAGAAGGATGTTCCCATGCTATCAGCGAGGTGATGGAAAACAGCATTTTAACTAACATAACAAGATAGCCTAAAGGAAGAATCAAGTGTTCTTAGCTACATAGACAATGGTTTAATCTACCCAAGCCCCCTATAAATGTATGACATTCATTTGTTAAGTGTATGCAAGTATGTTATTCAGTTAATTTAAAACTACATTGTAATTATAAGGTTGAACTATATATAACAACAGTATATATGAGGATATAAAACTCTCTGTGGTTGCCCTCAGGTTTCTAATACTTGAGTTAAATGGATTAGGAGAGGAGAGAGGCAATAGGAAAGGAAGCTTCAGAATCCAAAACCGTTAGCAGTAATAGCCTGGGGGGTCCTTGCTCAAGACCATCCACAATTTTCACAGATACCATCAGTGGGTTCGCCACTTTGCAAAAGCATGCATAAAGTCTTTTTCCTAACCAGAACGAAGTGAAAAGAAGTAACTAAAGTGACTTTATAAACTCAGCATGTGGCTGATACTGCATAATCATCTAAACCTCTCCTGCAGGTACCTGCTACAACCAAGAACATCATCACAAAGATCCAAGGAAAAGCAAAGTAGAAATAATGGAAATTTAAAACTGCAGTCTAGAATATATGCTTGTACCATTTTTTATCAGTTTATTTCTATTATTATTTTATGTTAATTATTTATTATCAGTTTTTATTCACCATGAGAACTTAAAGAAGCCACACAGAAAATCTACACTAAGACTTTAATATAAACTATCAAACTACTCTATTTTAATTACTCTTATTTTTCTGATAAATACTTAATTAAACATACTTATACCTCTTTTAAGTTGATCCAAAAGGTGCTTTTTACTCCCTTCCTGGCCCAGTATCTCGAGTCCATACAAAAGACAACAGTAAACATACCTCAGGCTATTCTTCCTCCAAACCCAGGTTCATTTGCAACCTGGGTTTTGCCGTTACTAGGAAAGACCTTTGTGCAGAGCCTGAAGACTGGTAAGCGTTAGCAAACTTATTGCAAAGCACTGTGAGAAACATCACACAAACAGGCTGAAAGAAAAAAGAGAAAATGTCTTCCAGCAGGCATGCAGGATCTTTTTCATTTATAGCAAAAGCAGAGATTATTTATAGCAGAAAGATGCTGTTCAACTGACAGTATCTTGCTGTCAGCTGCCAAGTTGCTAACTCTCATAAGGACCTGTATTGTACTACCAACTCTAAGACTGATGGATGTGAATCTTCTTCTTAACCTAAATGAAGATATCCACAGTTGTTAAGTATTTGTCAGTAAGATTTTTCAAAATTGCTTCACATAAAATGCCTGTGGTCACACTGATTTTAAGAGAATAATCAATGAAAACTGCTTATAACTTTATTTTAAACATTTAAAAAGGTAAGTATGAAATAGTTACATTTCTTTAGCTCATTAGTATATAAGTTACAACAGCAGCATGAAAAAGCACTGTGCAATTAAAAATTACGTCTATCTTAAAATAACAAATAACTCAGGTATTACCAACACATGATAAATAGCGTTACCCTTGCACACAGACAACACCTGATTTTGAAACATGAATGTGTGAAGATGTGTATGCATGTTTATGTATGAACTTTTCCCAATAGCAATGTTTGCACATACAGGTGACCACATATGTAAAACCAATCTTCATTTTTTCCAAAGATGGAATGCATGATCGCTTGTATCTACAACTATGGTTAGAAATAAACGTTCATATCAAAACTGCACAAGCAGAAACTATAGTTATTTTGAAACCTCACTGAAAAGGTGGGCCTTAAATTATCAGCAACATTAAATCCTGGTTAAAGATTTATTTGAAATAATCTCACTGTTGTAAAGATCATGTGAATAAATCATGAACGTCCTAACACAGAGAAAGGATTAATTTTTACTAAAATAAACTATGTTCAGAAACACGCAAAACACTGAATAACTGTAGCTGCTAACAGATCACAAGTGGTTTTAATGTTTGCTGTCATCAGCTGATATGACGTTTTAATACTAAAACATCCACAGATCTAAATTTTGCTTAGTAAATATTATAAGAGATTTTTCTTTCTACAAATATTACAGTGGTTCGTACAATATTAATGTCTAATTCCTAAAGACTTAACAGAATTACCTTCATTACAGTTCCAAATGACTAAGATGCTTAGTTAACTAAATTTTCTTAAAAAGTTATATCTAATTTTGACTTTGTATTTTTATTATTTTTCATTATTTTGAATTGCTTCCTACTTTTTGCACATGCTTTCCGAATGCAAATTTGGCTGTCCACCCATGCCATCAAGGTAATATTTCAGACTTTATGACTTCTTAAGCCTTCTCAGTTTTAACTTCCCGAGACCATTTTCAACTTCTTTTTTTCTTTTTTGGATAAGCTTCTCTGAAGGTAGAGGCTGCGGTTCTAAACAACATGATGGCATCACAGGCAATTCTTCAGTGCTTGCGCTTGGCTCATTTTGGCTTGTCTGCACTATATTGTTTCTCACAGAAAGAGGCCGGGAGAGGTTTTTTCTCAAAGCTAGTGACTCCTCATCAGACACAGTCTTTGTCATGTTTTCTTTAGAAAACAAACTGGAACTAAGTGGGGTCTTCTCCTCCAGGAACAGACCTGAACAATCATCATCGCACTTGCTCATTTCTGTATTGCTAGGAATTAAAGGAGTCCCTTCTGAGGATACTTTGTTGAAATGCTTTAACTTTTCTTCTGCACCACAGCTCTTTTGTTGAGCCTCTGTTCTGGTCACTTTTTGACTTTGTTTTGGACCTAGCGCTGCTGACTCAGAGCTACAAGGAGGGTTCTCACTTAGAAGACTCGACTTCAGCCACTCCACAGAGTGAGGTTTTTGCTGGCTGCTAACATCATCTGGCTGTCTCTGATTAACATAATTTTCCAGCTCTAAAACAGGAAGCTCCAAGTTGCTCTCAGCTGTATTTATGCAGTCCTTTAGCAGTCCTGTACTCCTACATTTCACTTCAAACTGAGGACTAAGAGAAGTTTGACAGTCGTTCTTTCTGTTCCCTGTCTGCAAGTCCACTGAGCCAAGATACACTTTCCTGGAGTCCTCGCTGATTTGAGGTTTTCTTGTGCTACTTCTCCTTGGTTTTGTCCTTTTCACACTGCAATAAAAAGGATTTTTTTTTTTAATTAAAAAAGAATCTTCCCTGCCTCAATCTGCCCTTCTTACAAACTCTGAAACACCACCAGGGCAACCCTCTTTCTGAATGTGGAAAAAAACCCTGTATATCATCTTGACAAGCAGTAATGTTTGCCTAGTGTGGATAATATCAAGTGCTATCCATCTGATTTCCACTGCACTCGGGGAACCCTATTTATTAATGACTAAGCCATGAAGGAGTTCATGTTCTATTCCAAGACGCAGAACTGGATTCATTACAGATGTTAAAGGTCAACACAGCATAAGTATATTGAATTCCCTCCCAAACTGGCTAGATAAAATAGTATTTCATAAGTGCCTAAATGATTTCAAACCATTCCCATACATTCACATGCATAATGTATATCTAAAGAATAGAGGGGGGCAGGCAGGGAGAGGCAGCATACATGTCTCTGTGTGAGAGTTTCTAATCTCTATTTTAGAATGTTCCTCTGGAATTTTTCCCAGGACATTTCAAAGCATTACTTTAAAGTTAACCACTACTCATCTAGTATCAAGCCCATTCATCTGGGAAGGACTGAGGTAATGCAAGTAGATGATATTCTAAAAGCAACTATACAGGAAAATGGGATCACAAGGGACCTGATGGAGTGTCAGTACATAAACACTCCTTAGCAGTATGTTACCTACAAATCTAGATTTCACATAGGCTGCAAGATGAACTTTATGCACAGGTACTGAAGCTGCCTATGTAAGATTTTGAGTCTAAAGATATGACTATAGATCATCCCGTGCTGAGACCACTTTCTGCTGCTCTGCTGATGCCGAGCAGTTCCCAGGTCGGCGTACCTAACTCTTCAGAAAGAGGGCTCTTCCAATAGGTAAAGCTGGCATACTTCCAAATCTAATCTCATTTCTAAAGACAACACAGATGAGACAACATGGGTAAAAAGAAAAGTTGCCAGCGCTCACAGCAAATCCCCGATTCCACAGTTGATTTGAGACTACTGGCAACTTGCGCAAGTAAGAATGGCATCCTGGCACAGCAGAGGACCAGTAAAATATTCAGCTGACCAACTAACCCTCCTCATCCACTACCCCAAGGACACTCTTTAATTGTGACCAAAGATCCAGCCTAATATCATGGTACACTGCAGACTCTCAAAATGAACAAAAAGTATATTTGCAAAGTGTTTTTCACCAAACATCACATATTTATTTTGGCTCAGAGCTTCATTCAATGAAAAAACACCCTATTTTGATTCTGCCTAGTGCTATGGGAGATATTTATGTGGGTTATAATAGCTTTTTTCATGCCGTACAGAACAGCAATGATAATTTTATGTACTTATTCATACTAGAGTAGTAGTTTCTTAGTCATTTAAAATAATCTTTTGTAAAGGAGTTTATATTATTTGAAATGTTATTACATAGGCTATTTACCCAAATTTACCAGATTATAAATTTAACACCTTAGAAAAAATAGTGACATACATTTCTTTCAAGATGTCTTGCTTTATTTCTTCATTCAGACTAATCTTAAGCTTCTTGTTCTCCGCAGATTCAGTAAAATATTCAGATGTCCCATTGGAAAGTTCTTTCTGCTCCAAAAGAAAATACAGGTTTAAAACATGACACATCAAGCTATGATTATTCAACATAAAACTCCATTTCTAATACTAAGACTTACAGATGTTCTTTATTATTTTGATCTGAGCAGCCTAAGAGAAACAGCATTATTTTTAATCTTTTAATATTTGGGAGTCTAGTCAGTTCCCTCTCCTTTGAGACTCCCAACGAACATATTTCATATGCTAAAATATACCGCAAACAAACAAGAGTGTAACATAAAGGATGCAGCTTTCCAAACCATCTGAGGAAACTGTTGGCAAATATTTGACATCTTTGTGGCTCAAACTGTGACAAATGCCAGGAATCTCTCTTGCAGACAGGAGGATATTTGTCAGGTTTTTTTTTCTGAAGAGACTGACTGGCGCAGTGGTCTATACACTTATTCTCAGAAGAATTCCCATAATTTTCCATACTTACAAAAAATATACAGTATTATTTGCTCATTTAAGAAGGCAAGGGTTAAAACTTTTAATACTAACATTCAAACGCTCACAGCTTGTAGTGGTTGGCTACTACAGGACAACAGGGGAATTCTTTCTGGTCTCAGCTAACAGCAGCGCCATGGTTTTATATAATACAAGACTGGTGCGAGAGGGAGGGAAAGAAAATGCTCTTTTTCTTCCAGCTGTGAGCATTTCCTTTCACAATGAAACAATTTCAATGAGAGAAGGGCCATTTGCTGACTTCACTATTAACTACCACATACTTCTAAAAAAGTATTATCTCTGAGGCTATGGAGAAGAGAGAAAAAAATGCTGCGAAGTGAAGAAGAGAAGAGGCTTTGTATATCTCCTTTTCTTTGATAGCATTTTTCGTCATCAGCCTGCATGACGCAACTGCTGACTGGGGCTCATCAAATGGAGGGAGTGCTTATTTATACCGTTTCTAGCTCTGCACTGTGAAGCTAGCACACTGGAACCAGGTGGTACAAAAGAACTGGAGAAAGTCGAGAAAGACTGCAGAGGTGCAAAGCCAAAGCACGTACGTTACTGCTGCCTGGAACACCCCTCAGGAACTTGTCGCTTCTAGGGGATTGAGACCTGCCCATTTTTATTTTTATTTCTATCTTAAAGGAGAGGGGGTAAACCTCACTGCTCTTTCCAGAAAAGTAAGCCAATGAAAACAACTTCCTGTTTTGTAAGCAGAAAGTGTAGTCAGGCAAAGAAATAAAGCCATTTTGACAGTTTAAAGAACTACAGCTGTTTTGAGCCCTCTTTTTAGAGGCAAGTTACGCAAACGTTTTTGTGTGTGTACTGATAGATGCGTGAAGTTCTGTCCACTAATGCTGCAACACATGTGTTTACAGTAGGCCGAAAACACATGGGACATACATGCAATGTGATTTCAACCTCAGAAATCAAGCCTAACTAGTTTAATCTGAGGGATTAATTGCTGCTTCTACTTTTGTTAGAGGTATGGACTCCCCTAATGTGACTACATTTTCCTATTTCGTAAACTATTAAAGAAGGGAATATTATTAAGATACTCAAGAGCTTTGTTAATTTTAAGAGAAGACTGTAAAGTCTGTAAAAACTGTTCTGATTTCCAGTAACCTTCATACAAGTCAGACTGAATGATCTTGCACAATCATTCTGCATGAAAGCAGCTGGAGAGCACTCTTACTTAGCCAGAGAACAGGAGCACAAGCAGAAGCAGTTGAACTGTCTTTGTTCTGCTTTATGGTAACTGGTAAGGCTAATTCTATTAAATCATCTTCAGTCTTCACCTGAAGCCAGCAACAGAGCAGACTGACGGGATCGCCAGACTGCAAAGGCAATTCTCGCAGATGTAGTAAGCAATGAGTGGAACGTAGCACTTTAAACAAAATCCAGAGGAGGACTGGAGACAGTTCCTGGCCCCACATACTCACTACTGCAGATAAGCAATAAACCTCAGATCAAACTTACATCTGATTATGAACAGTGCATGATCACTGCCTGGAGTATACACTCATGCTAAGGTGTGAAGAGCAGACCCTGGGGAGAGGCAAAGATGATGAAGCCATGTCACTTGTGAGTTGAGTCAGACTGGAGTTAATGGTCCAGAGTCAAAGGGCTAACACATTCCCCCACTATGCCACCGTCAACCTTTTATTTTGTCTTCAAATAACTTATCACATAAAGCAGTGACAGAAAAGGGTTAAGGCATTAAAAAAATTAAAAATCAAAATGATTTATATGTGAAACACTTCTGAACATGCCCTCTAAGTACAGTAGATTTTCCCCTTGGAACCACACCCTGTAAATGCTGTATTTTGAGAGCTGAACAATTAACATAAGGCATATGAGTCAGTCTTTGAAAGACTCTGTGGGAACCAGAGAGCCTTTTGCTATTAGGAGTGATGTAAACTCCCTAAGGCTGGCTGGAATAAGTCCACAATAGAAGGCAAAGAGAGTCATAAATAACAACAATGGGCACTCCATATACTAAGACACTGAGCCATTATTGGTGATACTTCCTTTATTTTCTTTATTAGACTTAATAATTTTAGTTAATTAAAAAAAATAAAAACCCACTGTCTGTTTTGGGAATACTATTTATTTCCTATGGGAACTTCAGGACTTGTTAAAGAAAGAAAAAAGCTAATCTGCTCTCATCCTGTCCAGTAATCCCAAATTCCTTTTAGGCAGTGAAATAATTAAAGAAAAATATTCCAGGCATAAAAAGGAGGACAGCAGAAGCAGACATCATATAAACAATGACACCATGACAGAGGAAAGCGTCAAAGCACCGCCAGACTTGTGACTTGACTCTGAAACTGCTGCAGGGAGTGGGACTGCTGCTAACAAATTAAAACCACATTTCTTGGCAAATTGTTAAAGACAGACATATTTACATTTGTATAGACACTGGGTGGGCATGAAAGATTAAAATGCTTCTTTAGCCCTTGAACTGCCAAGTTCTATTAGAAGTATGTGCTCTTAAAATCCTAGGGTAAGCTCACTCCTTTTTGTCACTAAAACTTGGCAAAGGAGGGCCTGCAGAAATTAAGCTTACAAAGTCTTACTACCCTACCTGCTCATAATATTGGCCTCTCCAAACCTGATTTTAAGATCCTTAGTACTTATCCAAAGAAATGTCTGGGAAAAACACTCCATTAAGACCTACAGAGAAACATGACTGTTAGGCACACAATATACTTGCTCTAAGGCTTATCAAAATGAAAATTCATTCTTTTATATCTTAATCGACTTACTATCTCACTCAAAATGAAAAAGAAGCCCTCAGAAATGTAAAAGTGGTGACTGTGATCTGCAGCTCTCTCTAGGACAGCTGAGTTCAGCAATACAGCATTAAATACCTGTAAAAGAACTACTCATGGATGTGCACTTGTGAAGAATCCTTACAACTCATCATCCCAAAGAGTGAAAGGTTTGGCCTTTTCAGCCTGACAATAATACTCATACAAATATTGATTTTTTTTTTTTTTTTTTCTTCCTCCTTTCAGTCTAGGGTTTGGGATGCTGGGCTGAAAGAAAAAATTTCCAAAGTGAACAATGCTGCCCCCCTTTCCGCCTCTTGTTTTGTTTCATACTTTCTAGTTGTCTCTTACTATGCTCAGATAACAGTTGCACATGCTTATGCACCAATAAAGTAACACTGAGGGATAATTAAATTTTGTGTCTGGTTAACAAAAACCCCACCACCACACACAATAAAAAACACACACTGTTTCTGAATTGCATTTATCGATGTGGCTTGCTCATCAAAAAATACTTAATAGAAAACATCAATGGGTCCAATAAATCAAATTTAGTATCAGAGAGCCATACAGGAGGGGACTCTGAATATAACAATGTAGACAAAGCAATGAAATAAAGTATTATCCCAGGCATACACAAATGAATAAAATTAAAATTAGTAAAAAGAATCAGACAGAAACAGTTATTTAGGGGAGCTTTATGTGAGTGTGCAATTGCATGATTTCTCTTAATGTCACTCTAAGCAGTATCATGAGCTCAACCACCTAAGATAACCTTTAGGTCTCAGAACTGTTCTAATTGATGAGTGGCAAATCAGAGAGGTCATACAGGACTCTTTCCAATCTGATAAACACAAAAGGGCTCCTAAAGCAAGTGACAAGGCTTGTCAGTGAAGGACGAATCAGATACTATCATCTAACTGACAGAAAATCGACAGAGACAGGACTTTGGGTCTAGTCTTCTGCCCTCTCCCATCCCACATGAAGGAAAAGCTTCCCACGATTTCATGATGCAAATTTTTCAGCGTTTCCAATGTAGTGATGTATCTGTCCTAGCAATTCTACTTAGGAACTCCCACCACATTATAAAACATTTATAGATGTCCAAGTACAGAAATCGATATTATTCTCAAACTGAAATACAGTTCCTTGATTGGATTTGCAGACTATTGCTCTACATTTTAAAATAGACTGTCCTGCTCTATATGTCAGTAAGTTCCAGTAAAAAAACATTAAGGATCATTCTATGTTAGACATGGGAGTACTGAATTTTAATTTGAAATAGGGATTTTTAAGGAATGCTGATGGTTTTGAAAAATACATTCTTTTCAAGATTGAAATCGGAAAAACAACCAGAGAAAACTGCATCTCTCCAGTGAGGAGCAGAACTGTATAACCTACCTGTGTCCTAGCACAGAAAGCAAAATCTAACTTCTGGATCAGTACAGTCTTCATTATCTACTACAAAAATTAATTTTGATTTGACACCATGGATCTTAACTATTAAGATTTTGCTTGTCAAGAGTCTCTATGGTCTGTACTATTTAGTCCAAGAGCTGGCCCAATCTGTTACAAGCCTGTGACACACATTCCACTTTCTCAAAATGCAAGGTGTGAACCCAGGTTTCTCACTCAATACGTAAGTCCTGGCAACTCCAAAGGTCCCCAAAGCATCATCGATTAGCTTAAAGCAAATGATTTCTACAAGGAAAACGCCTTCTTGCTTTTGAAGTCTTATGTTTGGATTTTAATCATATTTTACAAACAGCAGGAATCCTAGACTATTCTGAATGTAGGAAATTCAGAGTTCTCTAGATTTGCATTTCAGCGCTTGCTAGATAATAGAAAAATTCCTAATAAGCTGCAAATGGCATAAAACAAATAAAATGTGATACTTCATAAAAACCTAAAGTTGCAGGAGGGCCTTTTTAAAAATTGATACACATCTGTAACACAAATCGCAAGAACATAGATAACACTTTCTAAAGCCACAGAAGGTCCTCCTGAAAAAAACAGTTTATTTACATACTAAGAAGCATATGATACATGCTGTGTGTATTTGCTCGAAGGCAAAAAGTGTTAAAAGTAATGTTAAGTAATTGAGCTATTAATCATTCTGATTTCACATACTGATGCTACAAGACTCAGATTCTATCTTCAGATAGTGTCCACTGATAAGAAATGGACAAAAAGACAATAGCTTTTCAACCAAAATAACTTCTCTCAATGACACTGAAGAAAAATGTAAAGCATGTTAATGCTGAATTTTTATCTTTTTAAAGAAAACCAATGTCTTAAAAGCATGCATCTTTAGCTAGCCTTTCCCATCAATTTTAAGGTTCCTGCCTCCAGTAGTTATGAAAGAGGACATGCATGCAAGATACACATTTTATACTTTAAAGACTTTTTTATAAAATAAGAAGACAGCAATTTTATGTACAGCTCAACCCCTTTCCCCAACTTAAAACCATGAGGGAAGGAATCTACTACTCAATTGTCACATGAATATCTGAAAAAAGCAAGGCACTCCTGTAATCCTGTACTACAGCTTTTAACCGTCTGACAGAATCCTCTATCTGCCTACCAAATCTAAATGGGTATCAGTCTCAACCAGTACAGATGTCTAAACAGCTATCAGTAATACTGAAGTAAGCTTTGTACTTATCTTTCCAGATATAGCATGGGTTATGTGACATAACAGAACACTACTTATAGTACATGATGTATACAACAATATGATTCATATACTTAAAACTTCAATTCTTAACAGAAAAAAAAATCTGGAAAAGAATACATCAATTTTAAAACACAACTCTTCTCTTTATACAATTACAATAGTGTTTAACAACTGTAGGAGATCTTGGAAAGAATAACTAATACTCTTGATCTGCTGGTTATACAGAAGCAAAATATGAAAACCAGGCAGAACTGCACAGCCCAGGAGATAATTGCTGTTCAACAATTTAGTCAATGTTTTAGCTTGGTTTCCAAAACAAACACCACCAGCCCCAAAGCCCCCAAGATTTCTGAGCTCGCACTGGGGATCCGTCCCTCCAAATAATTTCAAATGATTACGAATTGTTCAAAAATCCTTCCATGAACTTTACCATCATATATTTCAGCTTACTGTTCAGTCCAGTTATGAAATTCCTATTAGTCACAACAGATTCCTGCTGAAAGCTGAGGAAAGGATTGCTTTTTAAAACAATTTAAAAAAATAAATCCATCAAATATTCTTTGCCCAACAGGAATACAGAGACTTATTATCAAAACCTGAAGTAATTTAAACCTTTTTAACTTCTAGAGTCATTAAAATCTCACAGATACAGAGCAGCTAAATAAAACCTTTAGCTCACTGTAGCTTTAAACATTATCACTGCCAGCCTTCCACCCTGCACCTTTGCTGGAGGTGCCCATCCTCTCAAAGTCTGTGGAGAGGAAAGAACATCATCCAGTGCAAAGTCCAGAATCTTAGCTCAAATCTGCACTAACCACCAGCATAAGCTGTGACAGCAAGAGAGTGAGAGCGGAGAGGAAAATGAGGGAGGTGAAAGGATGATGACAGATGATAATATCTTAAATAACCACAAGGCTTTGACAAATGAGATCTTGTGAATGCTGCTAAGTAGTTATATTTAAATCAACTGGAGCACTCATATGAGAAGCAACTACCAAAATCAGTAAAAGATTACTCAATTTGTCCCTAGTTTTTGAAGATTGCTTCACATGGAAATCATTTTATGCGCTTAATCATTTATACTGCAGTTACAGGACCTTTTGTATTTCTGCTGTCCTTCATCTGGCTTTTGTGCAATGAGAGGTACATAACCTTTTATTGAAGATGTATTCAACTTACTGGCTTTAAGACAATTTAAGTATTACTTTTTATTTCATTCCATATATATTCTAATATTCTGTCTGCTTTTCAGATGAATAATGCTACAGAACAAAGATTTTCACATCAGTTCCTTGTAGCAATATCTTGGCCTTTTTCCAGAGATTGTACAGTTAATTCAATCACCAGTATGCATGAACACTGTAATTGCTCTTTTCAGTAAAAATACTGTCCATTTATCAACAGATGATTTTCATTTACAGCCCTAATGCCCCCCTCTGCCCAGCTCTGTGAGGTTTCTCTGAAATTCTCCACAGCCTTTTCTAGTATTAGCTAATTGAAATAATTGTGTCACATTTCATTTCATCAATTGTCCACTTCTCTGGATCATTAATATAACAAACAGCAGACAGCTATTAGACTTTTACCATGCAGAAAATAAATCAGTCAGTTTGTAAGTTATAAGAAGAAAGTAAGACAAGTTCAGACAAATCTCATTGAGGCAATTCACATTACTGCTCTCAGGTATCCTCCCTCCCCTTTTGCAGGAGGTTCCTACCCCCACTGCAGAGTTGGCAGAAGGGAGCACACACACACCCACCCCAGCTGCTCCCACCCGCGATTCAATGCACCAGCTTAAAAACCAGGCAAGTTGGGTTTGCATGAACTCACAAGACTGTGATATGCAGCAAGATGAGATGCAGGCACAAAGCCCTATTGGCAAACTCTGCTATAGGAGTGGTAATCTCCAAGGAGAAGAGCCAGACAGCTGGGACAAAAGGGAATATTGTAAAACTGCCGTAGCTTTCTTCTTTATGACCAAGTCAAAGACATTAGTATCATTACTTTGTGATGTAGTTTCTCAGAGAGAGCAGTCTTATGATTCAAGCTAATTTAAAGCTATCCTAACATTGAAAGGGAAAACTCACCCTTACCCAACACGTGGTCCCGCCAAGTCTCTGTATCAACACTAGCATTTATGCAGCCATGCAGTAAGTCTGACTGAAGTGATCCAGCTGAACACTAACCATGCAAACAACTGAAAAACCTCAAAACCAAAAAAGCCCCTTGTTCTCAGAGGGATCAATGAATTAACCCAGCTCCCCACACATGCCAGTACTGACAGACATCAAGGGCAAAAATGCATGGCTAAGAGAAGGGAAAAGAGGGCAGGAGGGACTGCATGTTTCAGTATCATCAGTCTTGCATCAGCTTGAGCAGAATACAAAGGATGAGTAGAAAAAAAGGTGATAAAAGCTTGAAATGTCAGAAGTGAAACTCACCAAGGAGAAAAGCAGTTCTTTACCTGTTCCACTATGTGGTATTTGGATAGGCTTCATTAGTCTGCAGTTTCTGCCTCTCTACCTTTTTGAAAAAAGTAGTGAACCCTGTTCATACAGGGTTAGTAGTTACCAAACTACGGCTTAATATTGTTTTCCTCTAGCTATGTTTCCTATAATGACTGAAAAAAATTAAGCTAATTATCTGAAAACACATGAAAACTAGATTTTATGAAATTTAAAAAAGGATAATGAAATAAAAAACCATCAACAAGACAAATATTACAAAAAATGTAACCTTATTTTGTGTTTTGGATGTTACTTCCAAACCAGGGTAATTCAGCTGCTACCTCAAGGGATGGTCCTGCTCTCTTCATCCAAATCCTAGCTGCGTACTCCTGCAACATTTTTTGTGTCACAATTGGCAACTGTGCGGGTACAGGATGAGTTGGTTCAGTGAACTGACATGACAGCAAGCTAATCCTCCAATATAAAACAGAAACTTCACAAATAAATCTTGCTGGATCAAGTCAATGAACTAATTCATTCTCAACTGAAGAATCACTTGCTCCACTGTAACCAGAAAGGAAAGGAATATGTAGCTGGAACTAGAGGGGGATGTGGACTGACCTTTTCAGTAGTAGCCCATTACAGCAATTTAACTCTGATTTTTTTTTTTCTCTCTCTCTCCACACACACAGAGTGCCATGCCAAGATTAGCACTTACACAGAGTGAATTGCGCAATTGTATTTCACAGCATTTTTTTCTTCCCCTACCCAATCTGATATCACTTAATAGTCTTTAAAGTATCTAACTAAATTCCACATAAATTCTTCTACTCATCTTTACAAATTGCTGCTTTCTGAAAAGTTTTCATTCTACCTTCCAATAGACACACTATTCCAGCAGCATATACTCTGTTAAAAGTCTCCTGTTAATTACAGCTAAGTGTACATGTTTTCACAAAAGAACAAGAAGCCTCTTCCCAGCATGATCAAAATCAAAGCAAATCATGTCATTTATGCTCTTATGAGTTTTAAGAAAGAGAATTCTCTAATGTACCTGAAGTTTGTTACAATGACACAATTTATAAAGTCAGACATGTATGAAGATGAAATAGTTTGCTTTTTTATGTCTCTGTTGGGGATTTAAAAAGTTTGCTTTTATTTCTCTGTTGTTATTTAAAAATCACTGGGCATATCTTTAACACTTTTCTTCCCCTTGTGTACCTATGCAGGTTTTTTTGTTTGGTTGGGTTTTTTAAGAGTAATATTCTGTTTGGGAAAGAATCTTTATTTTTGTATAATATTCTCTGTAACTTAAGAAGGCTCGGTGGAAACCCCGAGATCTTTTTAATCAAGACAGGATCTCCTACTCTCCACTTTTTTTTCTGATTTCACATGAATGGTAATTTCAAATTTCCACTTTAATATCATCATTAGCTTAACCTCCTTCATGCTTTCCCTACAACTGCTTCCTCTCATAGATTGTAGTATAAAGCCAATGTGGTTATCAATGAATACTCCATTGTTAGCACATTTTCAAGTGCTCACAAGCCTCCAGTAAGCTTTCCACCCATTTCCATTTCCACTTTTTCTTCAGATAACCCATTTCCAATTTTCCATTTTAGCTCTCTATATAATAATCATCAAGAAAATGTCGTCATTGACAAAGATGACTAATCTCTCCAGTGCTCTTATATATTTCCCTGGGTTTCCTCTTGTGCCATGTTCCCAAAACTGTCGTCTTTTCAAGATAAAACTATTCAAGATTACAAATGTAGTTTGACAAAACAGGAAACAATGGGTTTATGTTTAAACTTAGCATTAACCAGCCAGGCTATTCTTCCATCTTTTCCTTGAGACTTCCAATTTGCTTAGGTATTTTCAATAACTTGCTGTATTGTTTCTTTAATAGAGATTTCCCTTCTTCCAAAATTATTATTACTGCCTGTAGCCTGATCTTTAGATATGACCACAGAAACACCTGTTTCTAAATAGATTCTAGAAAACAGAAGATTACATATCAGTAGATTTTATTCTATTTTATTTCAGCTCTACTCCTTAGAAGTGCTCTCAAATCTCCTATTAGTTTATGCTTAAAGCTAATTTGACAGAGACTGCCTAATCCATCTTTTCCTTGGTCTTACAAGATGCATCACAGAAGGCTTGAAATTGCTTCTCTCAGCAATTGATGCTAAGGTTTGTACTTGTGAATATCTCAAAAGCAATCTAATTATATCGCCTAAGATGTAGGACAGAAGAATTTCATTTTGTATCTGGCTACATCCCTTGAAACTCTTCATTTAAGCACAGTCTATTTCAGAGATACAGAGACTAGCCTAAAAGGCAGTGAAAATGAAAAGAGTAAAGTGCTGAAGGTAGGTGAAGAAAGAGAGAGTTGCAGTGAGTGAAAAAAATGTGTATCAGGCTGACATAAACCTGGTTCCAAGTAATGGGAAAGTAGGGCATTGAGCCTGACTTGTCTTGACAGAACTCAGGAATGAAAGCTTGACCCAAACCATAAACCAGCAAAAAAGCAGTTTAAAAAAAAAAGATTGTTAAGTCTTGACTAAGTTAATCGCAGTGACATTCCACAACACTGAAAAGTGACAAAGTCGCCATTAACATATAGTCAACTCCTTTTATAAAACACAGATAGGCCCTCAAAACCAATGGCATGAGCTGATTAAATGTTTAGAAGAACTTACATGCAACGTTATGAAATTATTCAAACCCAAACAACATACAGAGGAAAACAAAACATATGCCTCATTTTTAGCCATGACAGAATATACTGGTGTATATCAACGGAAAGGTCTTCTGGGTGGTCTTTTGTAGCCTAGTTTAGAGTTCAAGCATACTCGCTGCTAAATTGCATAGAGAAAAGTACACACACAAAGTGCAGATCCTTAGCCTTTACTTACAGAGTGCCAAAAACTTGAAATTACCTCTCAGTGGCAATCAAACACTCCCCCAGTTTGGCAAAATATTGGAGTATATAAATTTGGTACTAATGTGCTGTAGAAACTCTTGATCAGCAGTCTGGACTGGACCCTTTAAGTTAGACTGGTAAGAATTAAAAAGATACTCCAAAACATTTGCTGAGGGT
>JAVJGG010000082.1:15190147-15220839 GCA_035590195.1 Aviceda cuculoides | reverse complement strand
GTTTTTCAAATTGGGGAACATGGCTTAGGGATAACTTTATTTTACTCTCTCCTACCAACATACTACACTGACTGTTCCAGCCACTTCTAAGCACAAGTATTGCATGTGTAAGTACAGCAAACTCCCAAGACTTTATTATTGATTAGGTTACGATCCCACTAAGAGATTTTTTTTTAAACAACAAGGAGTTTCCATAGATCAAGATCAAATTTTGAAATAGTTGAGCTAAAGTCCATAACATTATATTTTTCATTTGCCTTCTCCTTACTAGACAGAATCACGTGAAAGAAACTAAAGAAAATTCTCATCTTTTATTTTATGGAAAGATTAAAAATACCAAATTGGGGGATTGGATGTCTTATAAGAGATACTTAAGCAAGGGGGGAAAAAAAAAAAAAAAAAAGAAAGATAATTATTTCTCAGTCAAAATGCAGAGACAGGATTTTCTACCTAAAGCATCTAAGTAGTTTTCAAGACAATACCAGAAAGTAATAATTTTCAAAATAGCAAAGTACTTCTAAAGCAGTTGTTTTTCTCTCTCTCAGAAAAAAAAAAACTATTTGCTTGATCCTTTGACATTTAAGGATACTCACAAACCTAGGAATCAAGATAATAAAATCTGCATTTAGTATAATAAATAAAAACACCATGCTTGATATTAAAAAAATACTATGTTGAATGAGTAGAAGAAAAACTTTTTTTTCAAGGGTCAAATATGCTTTAATACATCAAGATAAACTACTAAAATATACATAGATCTCGGTGTGTAATTCTGACTCTTACTGTGAGCACAGAAGACACTGCCTACCATATAACAGGCCACCTGGGTCAATGTGAGCACTCCTGAGACAATCAGCAGTTAACTGCAGCATAAAATTCACAAGCCTTTGACCCTGATAAAGCCTTCAGGATGAAATATTTAGGTAGAATTGTTTATGGTATTTAACTACACACCAGTGCCTTTTTCTCCATAAATGTTTGGGGATTTTTTTTTTCCCAACAGGGCTACCACTGATCCATTTGAGTTGTTTTGCAGAACAAGTGCTAAGAAAACATGCAAAAACCTCATGGACATTAAAAACTGCCCCATTGTAATTCTAGAAAGTAAAATGTTACAAGGACAAAATATACAGGAAAAAAAGATCCTTAAATCAAGGTGCTAAAATCATACCTAGCTTTCTAAACATGTCGTCTTTTTCTCTGAGCCTTATGTGGCTCAGAAAACGCTGAGCTTCCAAAAATGCCCATTTTAGTCTGCTTCAGACTCACTTCAGGATGTCCTTTAGAATACTTTGACCCAACTGCTAATGTGACTTTCTGGTTCCAAGATGGCAGTCACGAATATGTGAATATCTACATCTATACATAAAC
Source organism: Aviceda cuculoides (assembly GCA_035590195.1). Lineage (NCBI taxonomy): Eukaryota > Metazoa > Chordata > Aves > Accipitriformes > Accipitridae > Aviceda > Aviceda cuculoides. The sequence continues at coordinate 15,219,468 of JAVJGG010000082.1, read as the reverse complement.
ATTCATCTTACCACTATAAAATAAACCAGAAAAAATTATAGAACAGTTTTGTACATACCAATACACCATTTTCACATGTCCAAGCACTCGGATTAGATTCAAGTTTACTGACACAAACTATAAACCTGTCTGGAAACACACGGAGTGCTATACAAAAATAATTGAACAAAAGATTACAAAAATTATAATCATATTCAAAACCAGACACAATGACAACATATATACATGCTATTTTAGTAAACAAAATAATTTCTTTTTTTAAATTGCACACTAACTCATTTCATGCATTCCACTAGTTTCTTTCCTACTGTCTTACCATCCCTCCTTTTGTTTTGCTTTTTTAAAGCATTCAAAAAAAATCACTAAGCCTAGTTCCCAAGAGATAGTCATGGCTGCAAATTAGTCCACCTACAGCCCTGGACAAATATACCAGACAGAACCAACAGACAAACCACTTAATGATGATTTCTTTTGTGCTATTCTGGTGAAGAGTCTTTTCATAACAAAAGCTGTAAATTATGTTTGAAATACAGCACAACATATTCAGTCAGGACTTGGCATAAAAATGCAGCATAAGGCTGTTTCAAACTAAGTACAGTGATTTTTGAAGTCATTAAACAAATTGGTTAACTGCTACCGAATTACATATTTCAGTCAAGATCACATGGTTTGCTGTGAACACAACAAAGTCTCTATTTACAAATGATTAAAAATTGAAGGGTTCTCAGATTAGAATAGACCAGACAAAGCTTTATTCAGTATCTAGCAATGCTATGAAAAGAGCATAGCTGGATATTTTGTTATTTTACATATCAGATTATTTCCAGATTTCTTTCTTTGTATTTTCAGCTCAGATTTTTTTGTTCTTGGTTTTTGGTTTGGTTTGGTTTTATAAAAAGAGAGTTACTAATTTTTAAAGTTTGTTATACTTCAAAAACAAGCCGTAAGACCCTGTTCTCTGGGACAAGAAAGAGACAAGGCATGCAGAAAAAACACAAGGTTGACCTCATAGATCTTTTTGGTACAATATCTCCTCACAACAAACTGAGTATAGGCATGATGTGCACATGTAACGCTCAGGTCATCCATATGGCTGACTGCCTCTCTACAAGGTACTGCTTCTTCGCCAACAGCATCTCTCCATTAGTATTTGACAAACCCCCCTGCGTGAGTAGCAGCAGTGACTTTTCTAGAGTCATTACAGTGAAAGATGGGAATGTTGTAACAGATTACCTTGCATTTGCCATTGGTTGAAAAAGCATACACAGAGACCTCAGATGCATCTGTATTGGTGCAATAGCTTGTTAAGCTACTATAATTTGATAATGAATATGAGCCTTTCACAATCCTTTCAGAAATAATCACTTTGTTAGCAAAACTGTCTCCAAGGAAGTATTCATGCTGTGCCTTGTCCAGACTATTCTTTCTCTGCTTGTATCCTCAAGACCTGAAAAGCCACCCGCAAAGGTCTAGTACAATGGCTTTCAAACTGCAAGCAGCCCACAGATATCTTCCAAATGGGCTACAAAAGAAAAGCTGGACAACTTTGCAAGGACTGAATTTGTCATGTGAGGTTCCAATAATAACCTCTTAAGTAAGTTTACTTTAGATATTGAGTGAGCATCACCGACTGAAGTATGCAAGATTCTTCTTCTACTAGGCTCAATGTCTGGTTTTTGTCTGTAAAGTAGTAGGTATATCTTATGGAAAGGAAATATTGATGCCAATTTTTTTTTTATTTTTTTTTTTTTTTTTAGGATACGTGGTTATTTTGCTATTTATTGGGAGCGAAACCCAGCAAAATGAAGTTCCTTTCTTGTTAGGAACTTCATATGAAAGCAGAGTTTTGACTGCAGCATCACAGCCTTTCTTTTTGGCAGTACTAGTAGGGCACGTTGCAGTTAAGACATTTTTATTGTTACATTTTATAACAATCTCAATTGCTGGCTAACAAAATGTAAGCATCTTTAGGTATTCATTGATGCTTAAGAAAGGTTCAAATTTAATACACAGAAACCAGTGTTGAGCAGACACTCTGCTATTTTACTCTAATTATTCTTCCAGGAGGCTGGGAGAACAAGTTTGGTGAAGTATTTAAAATCAAACCTGCAATCTCTTCAACCAATATGGACTTAGAAAACAGCTAGTTAGCATTTGAAGAGAGATTTAAACATTTTTTAATATAATGAATTCCAATAAAAATAAGAAATTCTTTAAAAATATGCATTCAAGTATTCAATATTTTTAAGCACGCCTAATTGATTTATTTTGCTTTTTTTGAATACAAAAAGGTCAACACAAAGGGCAGTGATTGTTATACCTCCTTTTTATTGCTGTTGGCGGGACAGGATTGATATCACTTCCTTTCAGAGCATGTTGGCTTGAGAAAACATGAAAAAAAATCCGATCCAATGACATCACCTATGTAAAGGTTTTATAGCACTGAGGTGAATGAAAGCCTTTTCTTGCATACACTTGTACTGTACAGTTGATGTCACAAGACACTCGAGCAATAATGAAGTGATTCATACTGCAACCTCTGGTTGATTCACCCTGCAGAGACTCAGTAAAATGCTGAGTCTCATTATACTTACAGAATTTGGTGTGGCTTAGCTGATTACCCTGGGGCAAGGCATACACAAATTCAAAATTAAGTTTAAAAAAAAAATCTATCCTATGTTAAGAAACACTTCTCTTTTTTTTTTTTAGGAAACATTCTCTGGGGGAAAAAAAAAAAAACAAAAAAACCAGAACCAAGCTCTGAAAGAAATTTTGATTAAGTAGACCAAAATCTGACAAACTATTAGTTTATGTTCCCTTTTTTTCTCCCAGAAATGCAAAGTTCTAAGTAACACTATAAGAAACTGATTTCTTACCACGATAATGCTTCCCTACAGCACAACGGAGATTAACCCATCTCTTCATAAAGTAGGCAGTAATGTGAAAACTGTTGGCTGCAACATAAAACAAAGGGATAATAGTAAGTATAAAGGTATCTTGGGCATTCTAGTCTCAAAGTGTTGCACATCTGCGAAGATAGGATTGAGAGAAAGCAGCAGCAGCAGCTCAAGAATACAAAACAAAACATAACTTTAAAGAAATATTTTTAAAAAGAAACGGCGCATACTGAGGTCTCAAGAAATCGGTATCTGCAACAGGGGAAAAATCTAAACAAATTACTAACCACCAAGTTCTGGTCTCCAAGTGCAGAAATAAATTTAAATCAGTTCATTGATCAGAGATGTCATCTGCTTAGTAGCCTAGTGTCACGGTCACTAGTCCAAAAGGCTGGAGTCCTGTTCACTACAGTGTTTTCATACATATTCTACAAGAACACTGCAGATGACCATTTACTTAACTGCTTTCTAGAGAAAGATGACATACTCAAAGCTGATAGAAAAAATGCTGGCTATAAAACAAACAAACAAACACGAAAGGTCTTGATTATCTACAATTCCAGTGAACTAAGTGAGAAATGCATATATCTGTACTTCTCAGTATCTACAAGTAGACAGAGCTAGCCTGGCTGACCCAGCAGATACCTGTAACATACACAGAGGCTCTTCTGTTTCTGTTCCTGAGAATGACAGAAATCCTTGTGCACCAGGAGCGTAAGAAAAGGACAGAAAGGATTATATTACTGCAAAGAGACTATTAGACTATGGCTAAGGAAATCAGCTTTTACTTTTGTTCTACTTAAATTCCCAAATGACCCTGAATAAATTGGTTAGGACATGATTCATAAAGGTATTTAGCAACCTAACTCCCACTGAAATTGAAAGAGGTTAGCATCTGTGACGTCTCCTCCATAGACTCCCTGTACACCTCACTAAAATGAATGTGCAAAAGAGGGTTAGTTGTATTTCCCCTAACTCTGATGGGTTTTGCAAGACTTACAATGATTGTTGCTTCCAAGACAGTCTAATAACCTTGGTGCAATTACCACAGAAAAGTTAGAAAATAAACTGCTACTGTTGTTCTTCTAATCTAGCCATTTAAAAAGTAGTAAGGAAAGCTTGTTTGTTCCAGTCTCAATCTCTACTGAGCAAGTGCCAAGGCATGCCTTATTTCTAAGTATAAGCCTCTAAATGCATGTCCTCTCCTGCACAGTCTACAGCTCTCCTACTTGTACAAGATCTCCTGAAGCTCACCATCAAGTGCTGTTCAGCATCACCTCTCATTACGAACTATAGTTATCGATCACAATCAATCCCTTTGAAATTTATCAGCCATCTTTTTTCCTTCCCCTCAGGAAGATACCCAAAATTTGACTTCCCTTTAGAGATCAAATCAAGATGTGACAAGTTGAACCATCCCTTAAAAATGATGAGTGCTAGAGAAAAATTTGGATGTAATCCACCAGCTTTATTAACTGTATATTTATGAGCACAATTAAAGAAAATTACTTTTAGCTATTTCCAGTTTGGCATCCACAATTCTTTAACGTTGTAGTAGGGTTAGACAAATCAAAGAATCTGCCCTGTATGTAAATAAGTTATTAGTGTGATCATACCATCCTCCACTGTGACCTCTGTAACACTGAAAAAGTAACATTCTTAGAAGTACCACTTTGTAAACAAATCTTCAAACAGAGAGTAAATAATAAAAGAGTTTTTCCACCTCAATTTGTCTGGGATATTCCAAATGTATTTTTCTTGAGAGAAACTTAACATGAAAAAGTGTGATTTTTTTTTTTTTGCTTTTCACAGAGAAAAGCACAATACTTCATTCCTGAAATTTTTTTATGAATCAGTGACATGTGTATCTGTTTATTTTTCTTGCTATCCTGGTATTCTCTGAGAGGTTAAGTATTTAATCATATTTGATTGACTAATGGCCTGAACAAAGTTTCAAATTCCTCTAAAAGGCCCTTGATTCGGCTAGCTTCTGTTCTCTGGAAGAGAACACCTACCTCAAGTCTAACAAAATAAATAATTACCTAAGAGATCAAGACACCTCTACACTATTTTTGCAGTGTCAGCTCACATCTGAAAGTCTTATAAAGCCTTCACAGGGAGTTGCACCCGAGCTAATGAGCTCAGCCCGAAGGGACTAGCACTAGACAATAATTTTAGTTTCCATGTCTATTTACTACTTGACTTTGCTGAAAAAGCCTGAACAGATTATTTTGTTACTTATTGCTAACCATGAGAAAATTTTGAGATGCATTACATTCAAGATACCTGTATTTAAAAAGAATCATGCAGCTATGGTCATCAAATGTTTTGAAACTCTCTTGTATGTGACATCTGATCCAATCCATAGTCAGCTGGAGCATGCAAAACTTCCCTAGTTTTGAAGTTGCCAGAGTTACTGCAGAACTATAAAAACTGTGATATCCTCTATCTGCTTCCTTCAAGGGAAATATATTATCCAATCAACCATTCTGCTACATGAAATAAGAAACTGAAAAATAAGCCCCACAAGAAAACCTTCTTATTTGACAACCTCAAGCAACTTGCAGCTTTTTAAACTTTCTACACAGTTACTCAGCATGAGTCTAAGCCTGTTCTCAATTCCAGACTTGTCCACCATCAATGCTGTTTATATACTATCATATACTCATGTTGGGTTTGGGCAAGCTGTGGATTATGCTCTAGGGAAGATGGCCAGCATATACTCAGCAAGGACCAAAAGCTGCTGTTCATGGTATCTGGAAGGAGGGACCAACTGATACATAGCAAATGATCCATCACTAACTCCTTTTAAGCACACCATAGAAGTTTTAACCTCAAGCTACAGAGTGTTCTGCAGCCAATATCGTAGAGAGAAAGTTCACATATCTTAGGCTCAGACAACTCATTTGGCCCAATCTTCAGTGTCCTCTTCATCATGCAACATAGACAAAGCTCCATGTGTAGATTACCACCACAGAAGGAGAAATAAAATTGTTGTTAGTGATTTAGAGTTTTGTTTTTCTTAATTCAAAACTGTCCACCTAAATCATCAGAACCAGGTTCCAAAAACAAACAAGAAAAAAAACAAAAAAACAAGACCAAAACAAAACAAGAAACACAAACCCAACAAAATAAATAGACCCTGAAGCCCAAAATGTGACTGAATAAAAGTGGTTCTAGAAAAGCCACAGTTCAGTTTCAGCTGAAATACACACCAGTGAGAGCTGCCTTTTAAGGGAATGGTAATTTGCCCTGCTTGTTACATTTCGTAGTGCCACTACACCGGGAGGAAGTATCAGACACTGACTCTTTACTGTAAGCCTATCCAGCAACACTTGTTTTCCAAAGGAGTCACAGCCAAGCTGACTTGCGCTTCCAGAAGGCTGCCAAGAAGAGGCTGTGGTACAGCGTGGAGCAGTGGGAAGCCCTCTCCCACGGCTATTACGGACCATTCATCTGGGAGCCTGGGAAAATGCCTCTGAGCTGCTGAGTTATCTGGAGCAGCCTGGCAGGTGTTCACTTCCCAGCACAGTCTGGCACCTGCATGGCTCTGTAACTAAATTCAGTCAGGTCTTCTCCAAAGTTACAGTGCAAGCCTAAGGAGGCTGACTGCCCCCCAAACATTTCCATATCTGCCAGGTGCCTATTTCTCATTCCACAGTATTTTTATACCATCTTTAAAAAACACCTATTTTTTCCTCCCACCCTAGACGTTTCACATTTCTGACAGGTTGTTCTGGATTAGGACTGCCTCTGTGTTTGGAAAGTAACAACAAAGTAAATCATTGCAACACATAGGTATTAAAAAAATAAGAGGATGAATTTCTTATGTTACACTGTGAAAGTAAATACACAGATGCATTAGACTGTCTGAAACACTATATTGTACATTAAAAAAAAAATCTACATTTTGCTTACGCTAATTATTCCATACAGATTAATCTATACTACTAATAATGTTTACAGTATATAGAGCTTTTCATCTTCAAAGTGCTCTACAGACATATTATTACACTGGTTTTTAGCAGTCATATTTCTCCACTTAAAATTCTTCACCAACAAATCCAAATTCCTGATTGTTTGTAAACAAAACCAAAAGGAACATTTTATTCTAAACCTACTGTTAATCATGCAGCTTTCCTTCCCCAAAACAAATGTTCATATTCATAGCATGTACTCCAGAGTAAGTTGCCATTTCTAATTTAGAAGAGATTCAAAACCAAACATTGGCATGTAGGTTTAAGCTCAAATCTCGGAAAGGCCAGGGACAACAGATGCAAGACAGCAGATACAAAAAGCCATCAAGACTTCCTGAGCCTTTTCTGGTGTTCAGAATGGGTACAGAATTTCTGTATCATCTCAGACACACACAACACGCACACACTCCGAAAAAAAAAAACCCAAAACCAAAACGAACTTCATAGTTAATGACAACAAGCATCTTCACCTAGTGCAAATTTTTATACACCAAATAGTGGGTTTCAGAACAACTCAAAACAGCTCAGGAAGGCAGCCATTCTTTCCATCTATTATGCCTTCAGTTCAAAGAATTTTTAAATTATTTTTTAAAATTTTCATTATTTCAAGTGATAATCACAACCAAGTACACAGGAAAATGTGTACTGATCAATGCAAAATAAAGCCCATAAACTTTCAAAAAATGTTTAATACCAAAGAAAATACATTCAGGCCATTAAATTTAGATACATAAAATTGGGACAAAAAAAACCAAACCAAAACAAAAAAAACCTTGGGTGCAGTATTGAGTATTCCTGCAGGGTCTTATTTTGCAAACTCTAATACTTGTAAATAAATTCAGTGATGTAATCTGCCTCTGTCTTTTTCCAGGGTGCCTTACAGTCAGCATAAACCAAGCATAGACAAAAACAGATTACTGATTTTCTTCTCCTTACTGTTTCACTATTTTATTAGTATTACTGCTATTCTTCTATCTGCTAAAACTTTTGAACACACTCCAGTTGCCAACACAAAGAGATGAGATATTTGTCTCATCAAGGATGTGGGGACAAGATTTAGTTCCTATCAGGGAACAGGGTCCCTGGATGAAAGACATTAACCTTTAAATGAATTTGATCGAGACAGGATGAGATACGCCTAGCAGAATCCTCTCTGCTATCAGAACATTGATAGCTGGACATGGCACACTGTCTCAAACCTTTAGAATATGAATCATTAACAGTGAAACTGGACTGAGCCATCTTATGAAATCCAAGAGTAGGGTTGTAGGGCTCTCCTCTAGCAGGAGAGTTGTGGAATTCACTCCAAAATCAGAACTATACTGGCCAAACTGGATCCAGGATAAGGCATTTCTTAGCCTGCTTGTCATGGGTATTCTGGAGGAAAGAACAGAGAAGAAAAGCATGTATGAGACCATCTGGCCACAAGATGATAAACGCACCAGTCGGAGGTCCTGAGAACACACCAGCTCTGAAGGAAAAAGACCATCTTCCCCTCAGTAATACTTGAGATGGAGAGGCAGGCTGATCCGGTCCTGGAAAACAGCTCTTAAAATACAGTCTCTCAATATCCATTCATAATGTATAAGCAATAATAGCTAGCACCACCTGCTAATGCATTCAAACAGATAAACGTAGAGCAATATATTTGATGGTCCATGTACCATTATCACAGACAACTGTTTTCTAATAGGAGACAAGATTCGATTTCACCCTTTTCTTGGTCTCAGACTCAATGACCATTTTATTAATTGTATGTGATGGGCGTTAACACATGAACTGAAAGCTATTTATGAATCCTCACTGTTTTGAGCATACAAACTGTATTCCAGAGGAAGCCATGTGCCTGGACTTCTTTAACCACTGGAATGAGCCCGATAGAGAAAGGCTGAGCAAGGCATCTGTTGCTACCAGGCAAAAGGCAGAAAGAACTGGAAAACAAACCCTGTGGTAAACGCTGTCTGACAAGTCAGCAGCAGAGGAGAATCTAAAGTCTCTTCGAAGTGGCTGTATCTCCATGAAGCAGCAACTTCATTAAAAACTGATGCCACACTGGCACATCAAGCTGAGCACCTCCCCCAGAGTGGCCAGACACAGCTGTATCCAAATGGAGCAATGTCACTTACTTGCATTACTCAGTTCCTTGCAGTGATAAAAGTAAGGTAGAATCTAGCTAAAATGAAACACAGAGAGTGTGATGGTGACAAGTTTGATTTCCAGGGCACTAGGGAATGCATACAGTGGCCTTTAAAACACATGCCTCTCTCAAAAAATACATCCTTTCAGCCTAACTGTCTCTGTGTTTTTTTTCCTTGAGGATATCCATGAGCTTCATGAAATTTTTTGATGCCATGAAATACATGAAAGTGAGGATTTTGAATTTTAAATGTCAGCAATCTCTACAAAGGAGTCTCTTCTAGCACAAAAACTCAATGAAAATGTGGAAATGAGCCTTTCAGAATTTAAGAGATATGACTGGTTCCCCTTATTGTTCATTAGAACAAGATAATCGTGGGTGCCGATACTATGATGCTGAAAGATTTTCAAATAAAGTCAACCAAATCCTTCACAGGTCTCCAGGCTCTATTTTGTTCTCTGGCAATAGGAAATAACTTCTGCTAAACTTTTTCCCCGAGAGGAAAGGGTTTTAGCCCTATAGCTCCCACAGCTGACAAGACTTTCACCTTCTAATAACAAGGTGTCTAGGCAAGGGTCACTAAAAATGTCAGGAATATATTGCATCACATGGCTACAAAACCTATGGGTTTGGTGAAAAAAAGCCCAACAGTCTGCCACTGGAGACATGATGGGACAGAATGAGAGGGAAAGAAAAGCTCATAGCAGGTATCTTCAGCAGAACTATAAAAAGATGGCATGAATGTGAAAAGGTAGCTTCTTCAAAGCTGATCTTGATGTATAGCAGTAATAAATGTTCTTGACTTTCTTTTTTGAGGACTCCTGTTAGGATAGCCCAGTGGAGCTAAGAGGTAGATATTGATGGTCATGACTCCTCTTTTCTTCTACCCTATCATTTAGAGAACACTTCAAAAGAAAGTGAGTTCTAAGAGACAAGTGTGGACTTGAACCAGCACAAATTTCACGCTGTTGCCTGAATAAAGCAAGTTGTGCCAGAGGTTCATGGCTTTTTGTCTTTTCACGCAACAGGCCCTTGCCAGGTTTATAACAACTCAGAATATAAGAAAATTCTGGAGCATAGCAAATAGGTGGAAAGTCACCACAATGGAGCCTTCTGTATTTTCTCTTTTTAAATGCTGGGAAATGGACCATAATTAAGTCAGCTGCTGAAAGGCTCTATTTCCAAATAACTCTCAGTCTCTTTCTGCTCTCACAAGCTCTGATGCAAAGAGGATACCACCAAAAAGACCAAGTATGACCCATGATTCTGATTCACCTGATCAGCGTCACTCAGCTCCACCAGCGAAGCAGGTGCTTGTTGTGGTACAAAGAGCTAGAGACCAACTGCAAAATGGTTTGTACAAACTGCTCATTTTAGCTTACTCAAGAGTGCAGTGTTGTAAGGGACCACCTGAATTACGCTGCTCAGTATCCTGCAGTTTCTAGCATCAGTGTAACAGATGCTAAGTGCAACAAAAAGTAAACAGAACGTCCTCTTTCTCAATATTAAATACCAAATTTAAGGTCTTTTATATAACAGACCAAAACCCATGAACCTGTCTTGTGCCATGGAAAGGCAACAGAAAACAACAGACAGGCATTGCCCATATCCTATGACATACACACAGGCACACACAAAAAAAGAAAACTATTTTAATTAAAAGAATAAGAGAAAGATACTCTGTTAACAAATACAAGACAGTCACATTCCATCCTCTCTAAAGCAAGCTTTGTCATTTAAACAACTTTGTTTTCCATAGATTTGTATAGTGAATATTTCACAGGTAGAATGTATCTCTCTGAATAGATGTAATTTGCTCTGCATTAGAATATCTTATCTGTCTGAAGTTGATGGAATACCTCAAGTTTTGCTACTATGCCCACGATGTATATTCAAGATTGCACTGGACTTTTTTTCCTCCTCTTTTCAAGTATAAATTCACTGCACTACTGAATGTTTATTTACTTCTACACATTTTTAATAAATTAAAGCCCAGGCCCTGCAAAGCTTTGCTGGTGTAGTTTTGTTTATGATCTGCCACTTGTCCCTTTGTAGGAAATAGAAATACTAAAGTGTGTAATAAATACAACATATCTAGTACCTTCAATGGTGAATCAAATGCACATAACTGCTCTCACTGAACTACTTATGCAAAGAAAGTATGCATAACTTTTTTCAGGAATTATCCCTCCATCTCTATCTGCACAGATTTCTGTAAAGTCTTATAAAAATTTTCCAAATATAAATAAATGCACAATAATGTTTGCAATTTTAAAAAGCTGTAGTTTCTTTCTACCTTTGTCATATGATAATGACATTTAAGAACAAAGGAGAGTATTATTGTGTAATATGGTAACATGAAAAGTTTAAAAGAAATTCCTATTCATATTTAACCATGAAATTACACCCACAATTACTTCCAGTTATAATGAAAACAGAAAGGACTTCAATGTTCAACACACAGCTATAATGATTTACTTAAAATGTAATGACAATTTTTGTTTTTCTTGGACTGCTCATAATAGTTTGGGGACTTTTATATTGACACTTTTAGGGAATGCAAGGGTTAAAGATGTGTAAAACAGATTTTCTCACAGTTTAAAGAGAACAAAACAACACATTTAGGAAACCAGACAGCTAAAAGGTCAAAACGTTACACTTCCAGGTCAAACTTCTGGTTGCAATTAAGTAAATTCCTCCAAACATTTCTAGGGAAATCATATTTCTTTTAGGTTTTATTTCAAATCCCTATTCTTTCTTGCTTACATTGTAACCAAAACAATATTGTTCTCTTTAGAAACATTTAATAAAGCATACTTAACTTTTTTTTTAATAAAAGGAACCTGACATTTCATCTCAAAATAAAAATAAAATCCTTATTTTTTTATCTCATTTAATATACAGTTGAACTAATTAAAAAAAAGGGCAAAAGAAGCTATCAAACCTAGTTAATTAAAAAAAAAACAAAAACAAAAACAGATGCAGTTTTTCTTTTCCCCTTAGAAATCACATATCCTTTTTCATCCACTTTCATTATCTTTCATAGTAGGGTTTGGTTTGGGTTTGGGGGTTTTTTACTAAATCAAGCTATTTTCCCCCTACCGTGCAGTAATAAAAAAACCCCCTCAAACTCAAGATGCTGACAATGGTCCTGATGTAAATGCTTACGTGCCTGCTAAAACATGCCAGCAAGCTCATGACTCCTATCACTGCCCAACAAGACTACTTAAGTCTAAAACCAGAGAATCTCTGCCCAGTAACACAGAGATTTTTCGAGTTTTTTTTCAGAAGTCCCAAATGCACAGCCACCACAGCTGCACACAGACACAGCATTATCTGCACAGGGACAACAAGTACAACAGGAATGCAGCGTATGTGATTTTTGTAATGCACAGGAGGTAGACCTGGTATGCATCTAAACAACACAACACACTATGTATGTTAACAAGTGATATATGCAATCATACGTACCCAAGCTGAAAAAAATGAAATCCTAAACGTGTACTCATACTGCATTAAAAATTTAGTCAAACACAGAAGATACAACCAGATTCAGACGTTATTTGCAAACACTTTACTTCAGCAGAATGCACGTATTATGCTAAACTGCCCTCACTATCTGCAGCATATTCCAGGCAGCACAGCCTTTGAGCTATCCCACACACATATTTGTAAAGGTCAGACAGCTAAGGAAAGTCAGGTCTATCATACTGACCAAATAATTTCTTCTCTGGTATTTTAGACATTCCAACACAAGGAATTTGAGCATTAAATGCAGACCACAGAACCTATAAAATGCTTCTAGAAGAAATCCTATTTGCCATGTTCACAAAGGATAATTTAAAGTCAAATTTATTATTCAGAAAATTTCAACTGAAACAGTGAGCACTCCAAAAACCCCAAACCTATCTGCTACCTATTCCAGCTGTGTGTAATGCTTAAATAGGTCCACAGAAGCTGTACGCTGATATCCTATCCTTTGCATTCCTACTTCCAAGTGATTACAGAAGCTTTAAAAAACTATACAGAGCACACAAGAAAGAGTACCTTCAAGAGGAACAGATGTTACAAAGAAGAAACAGGCAGTCAAATAAGAAATGGTAAGCGCTTAAGGACAGATTTCAGAATCACTCCATGAGGATTCAAAAAACGCTGAATTCCCAGTTGGGACAAACAGATGCTAAGGTCTGTTTCAAAAGGTAGCTGTATGTTCCCTGGCCTAGATGAGAGCCACTTTGACATTCTCAAGTGAATATCAAATCAGAAATTAAAGGTAGGGTTCATCTTGCCTAACTTGCAACATCTGCATCAAACTAGTATCCTAAACTTTATTTTTCATTGATAGAGATTAATTGCCTATTAGCTTCTAGCTAGCTTTGATAAACTGAAAGAGGAGACATAATACCACTTTGTAAATACATGATAAATGAATACTTTTTGCCTAACTATATAATGAAAACTCCAAAGATAAACTTTAAATTTGCATAAATATATGTGCCTTTTCATAAACTGAAGTGCTAACAGCAAAATTACTATGCAGAAGTACTTGGATGCTACAGAAAGACCTTTATAGCTTATACAGGCGTGTAAGTAGCCATCAACATTTGTGCATGCAAGCACACATTTTTTGCACACACACATACTTAAGAGTAATTTTCATAATTTTTTTTTCTTTTCATAAAATTAAAAGAATCATATGGAAACAAGAGACAAAGAAAAGATGGAAGCAAGAGATGGAAGCAAGAGAAAGAAAACAGAATGAACCAAGGCAGATAGTAATTAAATATTAGAGGTCAAGGCTGTTTTCAAAACCAACACCAAATTATTTCTTTTCACAAAAATATACCAAATTAAACAATTCTCCTGTTGCTTTCAATAAATATTTATTTTCAATACAATACTAACTACATAAACCACTTTATTAAGGGTATCTTTAAAATAAATACACTAATTTCCTATCCAAGACCATAAATAACTTCACATGAGAGCTGCAACTAGGGAAGAAGTAAAATAAGGCGGCGGCATTCAACCCACCTGGTGCTGCAGCTGCAAATGTCCCATGTAACACAGGGCTAGCAATTGCTGAAGTCTCTGCAAGTATCAGTGTAGTAACATGAAGACAAAGGTAGGTCCTTCAATCTAACAAGTGCAGAACTTTCTCTGACAATCTTTGAAACACAGTGACTCTCTCCAACATACTAATGAGTTTTCAGTTTATAGTGCAGGCTGTTTCCAGAAAAGTACCATGATAAGAAAGGCCACACTGGGTAAGATCTAAGGTCCATATAGCTAAATGCCTTGCATGTAAAAGTTGCTCTAACTGGCTACAATACAAGGGGAGACTAAATACAAGAGCAAAGTGCATGTGATTATTTTCCCAATACTCTCCCAGAATCCAAGCACTCTCAGCTCAGGCCTTTATTGAACCACAGGAGATTTGTGAGTTCTGTACCCTCCCTGGATTACTCTCCCATGTTCTTGTGGACTCAGTGTAAGCTTTTATCATACCCATTATCCTTTGGCAAAGAGTTCCACCGTTCTTGTAACTACCATGGCACTTACAATACCTTCATTTGATGCCCTCTTGTTCTCAAATTGGAAGAGAATGGTATAAGAAACGATTTTGTAGATCTCTGTTGCGTTCCTCCTAATTCATACATTTTCCAGGCTGAAGAGTCCTAGCACACTTAACTGTTCCCCATATTTCGCATGTTCCTCGTTTTGTATTTCCTCATCTTGGATCATCTTTGTTGCCCTTCTTGGAGTTTTTCCCAGTTCCATTCTATTATAATCTAAGGTAAGAAAAAAAAAATCCCCCAAAAGAAGATACCCAAACAGTGCATAAATACGGGTTTTTTTATTCTTGTCAAATACCCTCTACTCTGAGAAAAGAACAACAAAAAAAAAAATCAGATATATAAACTTGATCTTCTAGAAGAAAAAATGTTTTTGTGAAAAAAATATGCCTTTATTCCCCTGTAAATCTGGCTCTAAAAAATGGAAAAAAGTAATCTAAGGCAAATACAGGAAATATTAAGTACATGATACTAATCAAAACATTTTTCATAAGTTCTTGCATAAGTTACTGCATACTTCAGGGAGCTATGAGGCTCTGTTTTCACAGACAGCTGAATGCAAGTTTAAAGTTCACAAAGGTCTGCAGGACTTGGCCACAATCATAAATGAGTCCATTGTAAAGAAGCTGCAATATAATTCTTTTGAGAGACAGAAATTATGATGTGCAACTGCAAACATCAAAGTTCATTTAAAGACTTCTGTCCTTCTCAGTCCCCTATGGTAGCTTATCTGCCATAGCTTACTTTCCCTCCAGTTCCACCCATCAAATCTGGGGGAGTTGCTCTTTAAGCAAGATTGGTTTTAACTAGCAAAGGAGTAAGAGTTAACAGCTGGGAGGGTGGGAATAAATCAGTTTTGCTGCTACAGGATTGTAACATGGAACATACCCTATGAACGTCTTAAACAATTCATGTTCTACAGTAATAGTGAACACTCCTAAAGCAAACTAGGGCAGACTGAAAAGGGTTTTTTCCTTAAAAATATCATAATGCTCAAATTAAAATGCAAGGCCAAAACAGTTTGGAGTATTTACCATCATCATGATTTATTGTATATTTTTTGTGAGCTTACAGGAGCCAAACAAATAGTTTCATAAGGAACAGAAATATATTTTCTTATTAAATTGCATCTTATGCACTTTTTATACTAAATAAGATGTGAACTTTGACTCCAGATCTTTGTATGGCTGAACTATTCTTAATAGCGCTTGTACTTCTTCCAGTTTCCCATTTTAGTAAGCTTATCAGAAGTTAATGTCTGAAGACTTAATGTCTGAGACTTCTACCTGTTAGTAAAGTTCAATCACATTTGCAAAAAGCAATAGGGGTAAAAGGTGGACAGACAGACAGACACAAACATAGAAAACATGGTCACAATAAGCCCCATTTCCTTAGAAGACTAGGTTAAAAATATAAAAAAAATGATACACAATCCCAGAAAAAAGCAGATAAAATCAAGCTGGGAGCTCATTGTGTCATATGACAGCATGCTAATTATTTTCACTGTAGAAGAGACTGTACAATAAAAAGATCTGAAATCAGAGCAAAAATGTTTCACCCTTAAGCCAAGAAAAACAACAAGGATGCTAGGGAAGGAATGAGAAAAGATCTGAAAATTACTTGTAGGACAAACATAGTTAACTTTTTCCTCCTTCAAGACGGGGAAGAAGGTCAGTTTATGAGATACCTTCTTTCTTCCTTCCATTTCAAACATAGACATTTCTACCAGCCATATTTTCTTTCCGCATCCTCCTTTTTGTTTCGTCTGTGCCCACATAAACTTTGCATTCTTCCATAATTTTCCACAGTTCTCCCTTTGTCATTCTCCTGTATTTAATATCTGCACTCTGTCCTCTTTATAGTTTCTTGTTACTTAATTCTCATTGGTGTTAATCAAAAACAGCCACCTTCTGCAGAACATGAGAAAATAGGCTTTGCTTTTAGCTTGTTTAAGTCTACAGTAGGAGCATTATGACACACTAACATGCTTGACATCATCACTAAAAAAGAGTACGTGTTATTGAACAGCACAAGTGGTGCAAAGTGAAAACGCATGGTGCATATATATAAAAACATAAGTTCTAACTTTAAAGATTGTACATTTGTAAAGTGAACTAGTGGGAGTTTTTTAATGAGAGAAATTCACTAATACATGGACTTTGTTATTGGATGGCTTACATTCACTGAACTTCAAATAATGCAAGCAACCCATACCCGGTTGATGCCCTTCTTGCATGATTTTGGCCATGCAGATTGGATCCAGGCAAAATTAAATCTTTGAAAATCTACCCCATTTTAATTTTCTCTTTAAAAAAAACCAAACTAAAATCAAACACGTTTGGACATTAATTAAACACAGGAAACAGAGAGTTTATACTAAAGCCTATGTCCAAAGACTAAATTAAAGCTTACTTTGGCAAATTGTTCATACTGGCCATTTGGGAGGGGTGGGGAAATTGTTCAGACAGAAGGAAGAATAGGAAGAACTCGCTTGTCTTGGCTACTTTTTCTCATTTTTCCATTCTTTCTTTCTTTCTCCTCCTGTGTGTAACACCCACAGATTTCCTAATGAGATGGTATGCGACCCACCACACACTGCCGTGTGGGTGTAACTTAAATGAAAAAGAAATGTAAATTAACAAGTAACATGCATGGATATTTATATTATGTGCCACAAAACCATAAGGTGGTATTAAATAATACTAATATGAAACATAATATAACATTAATACTACAAAGAAATTGTGATAGGTGAAAATTTTCTCTTCAAAATAGTTGCAGTAATCAGCTTACCAACAGCCTTCTCTGCTCAACAGATCTAGACAGCAGGATGAGATCTGCTCATCAAAGTAAGGTAGCTTGGCTTCTATTTCTGAAGAAAATCCTAATATAACATGCTTTGATATTTGAGGTAGCCTGAAATCCTACTAATGCTGGTCTAATAATTCTGACTCTAATAAATTTTGAATACATCCTGCAATGCGGAGAGCAAACCAATTAAAATTGACCTGAAAAGACACAAGTTCAAATACAGGTGGAACACTGATCTGGGATACTTGAAGTAGTAAATAACCAGCTAATAAGCATCTTAATGTTCCTTCTATAGATACACTCTTTCTTACAATAGCGGGGGGTTTACAGCAGTGAAACGCTAGACACGGACTTGCATAACTTTGACCAAAAGAAACCACATTCAGTTCGAACAGCTTAAAAACTTTTAATAACCTCCAAATGCAACAATAGCTGAAAGCTTAAACATTTCACCAGCAACACCTACAGTATGTGTATGTAGTTAGCCACATACCAAGTTCGTGCATTTCTTTGCATGCTACAAAACACTGTCAGCGAAACACTGGCCAGATACCTTGCACTTAGTCTGTTCGTGAAAAAACACAAAAACATATCACTATACTCTACAAACAGAACTCGTGATCCTAGAGAGGAAGGAAAAACACAAGAGGTTTTGGAGCCATGTTCAGGTGCTGATAACTGCTAAAGACTGTTAGACTTGTGGCTCACCTAAAAGTGTCAGTCCCTTAGAGGTAGGTCCCAGTTTCTCCAGTGAACACCCATCTATTCTGTTATTTCCTTCTCAGGTAAGAACAGACTTGAATGTAACTTGAATAAACTTGATTCTTGGACTTGAACAAAGCACTCCTTTCTTACAAATTACAGCCCTGAGCAAAGCAGGCTGAGAGAAGAGGAAAGAGATGGATTTGGAAATTAAGTTCAACATGAATGTTCGTTATCACAGACTGTTTTCTTCCTTTAATTCTTTAGTGTTAATTAATGATGGTGAGAATAACTGCAGAAAATTGATGGAACAGTAATTCTGCCTCATCCAAAGTAAATATTCTTTAATCTAAAACCGTTGCAGATGTTACTGATGACCTCCTCAAATGCACATCCTTAAGTTTTTCATTTTCAGGAAGCAGAAGATCAGTTCACAACCCTGAGACAGCATACCAGTATTTTTACTGAAAAGGTCATGATATAAAAGAAAACATAAGACCCTAAAATCTCAAGAACACCCTCAAATTAGTGTCGCATCTGTCTGCATATATAAAAACAATTCTTATGTCAGGCAGTTTTATCTTATAACATCATTGTTTTTGAAAACCTACTTTTTACTGAGGCAGCAAACTTTAAAAAATAAATAATAAAAAATATCACTCTGTAAAAGAGAGCACAGAAAAACCTCAACAAATCTCAGAAATTCTGATCCCATCCTCTGTAATGTCCCTCTGCTTTCACTGTAAGAAAATTGTTCACTCAAAACCAGAAAAGTATGGGGGTCCGAAAGTTCATGTGCTTTATAAACATTGATAATATTTTAAAGGGATAATATGTAGTTACAACTTGCAAGGAAAAAAAGGGTTTAAAAATCCTTCGGTGTCCTGAAGCACTTATTGCTTATGCAGTATTGTGTTCTTGTGGGTGGAAAAAAACCCTCTTGTCATGCCATGACAATCTGGCTCCCACATATGGCCTAAAATTTTGCAATAATAAGCCAACCATACAGTATTTAACCTGCATTTTCTTTATTAAAAACACTCATTACTGTCTATAATAGTGTTTAAAGCTGCAACCATCAACTAGAATTCTACAGGAATATACCTTTTCAATAACTGAAAACATTTTGAGAGGCAAAGTATTTGTTCAGAAATAAATTTGTTAACATAACAGACACTGAATTCAAAAATTTGTATCAGTATACTGATTGTACATTGCAAGTATGTAATTACATTCATTGTGGGATTCATATTTCAGTAGAGATCTATATCAGCATATTTAAGGAAATGTGAAAAACCGTAGCCAACCCAGGGCTTTACTATTGCAGCCGGCTGGCTTTACTATTGCAGCCCTTCTTTTCTGTGAGAAGTTTTATAACATGCTCCAGGCTGGTAATTAAAAAAGTCATTATTTCCTAAGAACTATTTAAAAATAAATTTCTTGTGTGATATAACTCCAACAGATAAGCCTATCAACTTTAAAACCCACCATGATGACCACAACAGCTAGTGAAATAACATTAAACAAAAACCGGCAAGCCATTTAGCCCCAAAGCTGCTTTAACATCAGAGCGCAAGCTATAGTGATCATTATCTTTAGTTTCAAACATGCATGTACTGAAATTGCACCTATTAGTCTCACCACCCTCACACACACCAAAAAGTTCCAATTGGGTAAATGCTCTTAACACTACTGTCCTCTTCTGCACAGTCATTACCCCCAAGGTCACTGACGCTACTGCCAAACCTGCAGTAACACCAGTGAAATGACAAATGCTGTTTATCACATCATAGCAACTTTTTGAGACTGAACAGATGGTCAGAAGAGGGACATTATTTCTAAATTAAAAACTTCTAAACTAAATGTTCAAGTGAAAAGGAGACTTAACAAACCAGCAAGATTTCCATCAATTTTGGAGGACCCAGGATTATACCATTTATTCTTTTTAATTCTAATGATAGGCTCTCATACTAATAGTACAAGCATTATGTTCATTTTTCAGGAACACAGAAAATTAAAACACACTTTCTTTTTTCAGTAACATAGCTGATGTAATTTCAGACCCAAACACCAGCTGTTTCAGGCTTACTGGCTTTCCCAATGGCAAATTTCTCATGGAAAAAATAAAGAACAGCAGTTTCCACCATACTTTATCTCACAATAACTTAAAGAATTTATTTTACCAGTAAGAAACAAAGGACCAGATGGTGTGTGTTCCATTGATTTCCATTGACCACGTTGTTTAGGCGCTTCCAAGTAGTGTTTGACCCTTGAAGCAACAACTTCTTCTAGCAGCGTGCAGACCTCCTGCAAGAGTAACCATTGGCCTATTTACATCTACAGTTACATGCATTCCCACAGGCACACAGAAGAAATCAATACAAATAAAATCACATAAAAAGGAAAAACATTATCTGCAATTAAGTACTGAGGTATTATATAGAGGTGAAGCACACATAATTTAGGAAATTAAGGGGAGGGGGTCAAACAATTTTGCTACAAAAGAAGAAAGGAAGGACATTATGAAATTCTCACTTGGCAGATGAAATACATTGTATTACAATACTAGTAATTTTTGAACAGCAAATTAGTTTCATTTGTATGCAAAGTAGGAAAAAATAGATATTAAAAATGTATCGTAACATTAGGTATTTAAGAAAAATATGAGTAAAAATCATCCCAGGAATTGTCAACACACTATTTCTCTGCAAGAATCCTTATACACCACAACAGATATTTTAGTTCAATTCAGTGTCATTTTGGGGGGAAGACTCAGAGCTAATTAGGTCACAGCAACCTAATTTCTCTAGTTCACTTTGATTTTTCTGCTAGTAACATAAAGGTCCATATCTTTCATATTTCCTTCAGCAAAGCACAATAAAAACCACATACAACTCAAGAAGAACAAACCCTTCAGCCAGAAGAAC
This sequence comes from Aviceda cuculoides, assembly GCA_035590195.1. Lineage (NCBI taxonomy): Eukaryota > Metazoa > Chordata > Aves > Accipitriformes > Accipitridae > Aviceda > Aviceda cuculoides. The sequence continues at coordinate 15,198,441 of JAVJGG010000082.1, read as the reverse complement.
AATAGAAAAAAATTTTAGTAAAAGCAAAAAATTAATCACTTGAATACCAGAACAAATTTTCAGATTAATACATACACACCTATTTGAGACTTTTCCCTCAGTATTCTCATTTTCCATTGTGCATAACTATGTGCTCACAGAAATTATACTCTGTGGTACACAAAAACATCATTTTACTTTTTCACAGTGTTTGGACAACAGACAAAATTATATTAGTACTATCTAAACTAAAGTATCTGAGCTTGAAATTTACTTTTGATTAATCTAGAAAATATGCAGACCAACAAATTTTTAACATATTACTCTAAATTAAAGCAATGCACACATGTTGGTCAACCACAAACAGTATTTTCTCCCTACAGTAAGAAATACATTTTCCTTTCTGCTTGAAGAGGACAATTATAAAATACTATATTTACTTATTCTTCTGTTTAACTCATTAAAGCAATCTCATTACGCATTCTTTCACAGGACTATGCATTCAGGTTAGAATGAAAAGGTCTACAAAGCAGCAGAAACATTGTGTGCATTTCGTTACTTCTGCAACAATAAAGATTGCCACGCACTTCCTTAATTTACATGGAAAATATTTTATTTGTTGTGCTTATGGAAATATTATTTAAATGGTTCTCCACAAAGAACTATACAGACCTATATTTAAGAAAGCATAAACAAGAACAGGCTTCAAGAGAATCATCTCTACATACTTTCCATCGCTAAAAAGAACTTGTAACTGAGACCTTCTATATGGAGAGATCATAGCAACAACATGAATAGAAATCAGTTTAATAGATGTTTCTCAAAGCACAAAGATGAAACTTCGACTTTATTATTCCAGGGGAAAAAGAGATAGGACAGAAAGGGCAGGGAAGTTTGAAGGGCAGAGAGAAACGTTCCCAAATGCCTCAAATTGCATCTTGCAGCAATCCCAAGATGACCCTCTACATAACACAAGGTACAGCAGTGTGCAAACTGGCCTTTACAATGCCCAGCTAGACAACATGCACTGTATTTTCTTACACCAGCCTCATGCTTATGGGCACTCATTTAGTGCCCAGCCTCCTCTACACAAGCCATGCTCCAAGCAGTAGCTGGCAGCTGACAGGCCAGCACTGCTCTCTCCTTCTGCCTGGGACCATGTCACCAGGCTCCATTTGTTACAAAGAGCAGCCGCTGACTTTCACCCAGGGTAAGCAGAGGATCAACAGAAATAGCGTTTGTGTTATGAGGGGTCTTAAGAGGCATCTGCTTTTGCTACAGACAAGAAAAGAGGGCTGTACCACCATTAGTATTTTCCAGAATTTGGAAACAACAAAAATGTAGAAAACTGCTTGTGATGAATATGTAAAAGCTCTCATAAAAAAAATATGTAGGCATAATTTGCCTATAATACCTTACTGACCTTTTTCTTCCCACTTTAACAAAGATTCTGCATAGGACTTTCAGGAAGTTAATTGTAAAGCTATTGGAATCACACTTCTCGGTTGTCGAAAATATGCAACCTTTGTACTTCACCCAAAATGTGTGGTCACAGAAATGTAATGAATGCTGCCCTGTCATGCCTCTTGATTAAATCAATCATGATCTAATTTCCTGAAATTCTTATCTTTTGTTTTGGCAATCTTACAAAATACATTTTGAAAACACTTAAAAGTCAGATAACCAGGACAGTAAAACTGGTTATAAATAGAAAGGGTAATGAGTATTCATTTAGTCAGAAAAAAGTAGTCTGAAAGATTTCCCCCTATTTTCTTCTTTCTCTGCTTAATAAAGGACAAAATGGATGAACCACATGCTGCTAAATATTCTGCTTTCACTCCCTCAGGATATTAATTTATTGCTGTTTTTAATTTTATTTAAACGTATTACTTTGAGACATACGGGGATGCTCTGCAGTGACAAGTTAATTATGCCATTATTAGGAAAGCTATCTGCTGAAAATTACCGTAACGGAGACTTGCGGGAAAGTCCAGAGGCATTTGAAACATGTCCTGCATTCATTTTCAATAGGGAACTTCTCAAGTTCCCACACAGACTGAAACAGGGGAAAACTCCTGCCCACAACTCATCACAAGATTGTAGCAGAAATCACACAGAATCTGCTGAAAGTTACATTCATAATTTTGCTGGTCACTGATGCACTGATTTTCCAAAATTTCATCTGTTGTCAGGAAATACAAACAATACACTTAAAAATAAAGATTGGGAGTTTCTTTTCATAAGATACAATGGTTCTACTATAGTTTATCATGCACGTTCATTATGTTTTCGTGCACTCTCTAAATGCAACATAATTCACACTTCTCAGAACGAGAAAAAACAATAGAAAGATATTTCACCAACACGGTCTGCAAAAATGATACACGTTGCAATTTGTTTTATATCACTCTGGATAATTTACAAGCATTCATGAGAAATATGTTTTTAAAATTAAGTTAGAAGAATCAAAACAGCCTGCACACATGCATGTATGCACATACATGGAGTTTAAAAATGAAAAGGCAAATTGAAAGTGGTCATTAGTGACCCAAAAAAGCACATATGGTTGACTTAGGGGTCCCACAGCAACCATTGATGGTTAGGTGTAACTAGCAATATTCTCGTAACACCGAAAAATTCTGAACATTCAAGGCAATCCAACTTTTTTCCTGCAGCTACATGCTTTTGAAGTAGAATTGATATTTGTTGTACCTCTTTCTCATGATCTGAAAACCAGCTGGTGTCCTTACTGGAGCCTTGAGGCAAAATACGAACATCCACCAAAACAGCAAAGTTCCCACACTGAAAAAAAAAAACAAAGAAAAAAAAAGTTCAGCTGTAGCTGCTAGGAAGCACATGTCGAGCAGACAATGAGGTAAACAATCAGGTAAGCATATGCATCTGATTCAGAGAAACAGCAGGCAGAACATAAAACTGTGGAAGATTATCAAATATGGAATTAAAAATTTACCATTGTTTGTGGGCTTAATGAGAAACAAGAGCACCAGACATATCTTGGGTATCTCACTGAAAAGTTTAAACAATAAAAAGCACTAGTACATGGAATTTTCTTCTGCTATCTATATGCCACTTTTAAATCTGAGTTCAAGCAAATTTTAAGGTGTGAAAAATTAGCTATTCCTTCACCAAACTCCCATCGCTCTATTTTCTGAGTATTTAGTACCATATTGGTTATCTAGTTTGCATTTTAAATTTATTAAGTCCTTAAAAACTCAGCCTCTCTAGAAGTATTTTCCTCTCTCCAAACTACCTAATGTAAAGAACAGCAAGTTTGAAGAACTTGTGGTAACTACCTAATAGTCATTGACATCTGTCATTTAGCCAATACTATAATTTGAATAGTTAAATGATAATAAGGCTAGCCTATTAATAAACACTATATATAGTTGTTAGGATGATACAGGCTACATCCCAAGACACATCTAAAACTCCTTGATAGGCTTTAATTGAGGACGGCGTGACATACGAGGTTTAATCATTTTCTTTCATCAGTACATCAGTCATTACAAGGACCTTCTAATGTAAGGAGGAGTGAACAGCACAAACACATCTCCTTAGTTCCACTGTGCACTAACTCACCCCTAGCAAGAGAATACTGACTCTTTTCATGCACAGAGATACGGTGCATTAAAAGCTAATGCTTTCCCTTTCTTCTACTGTTAACACAGCACCGAATCTCACTCAGACATCCTTTAACTAAACAACTTGCAAGGTAAAAGCCAATTTCATCATTCTGTTTTGGCTGCTTGTGCTACACTTGTGATGCAATAAACTCACTCTTTGAGAGGACTGGATCTGTGCGGTCATGGCAATCGCACATCCAGAATGTCTGATGGAATAGAAACAACATCCTGATTCCAGACAAATCTCAAATGTGTATGTATAATTCAGCGTTAGATTGGTCTCGTTTCAAGTGGACGTTGCAGCGCACACTTCCTGTCCTAACTCTTACTCTCCATATTTGCTCTTCACTGCCAAACATCTGCAAATGCCACACCAGAATTCCAATTGCTAACAAAGCTAGTTCTAGAAAGAGTATGATAGATATTTTTACACCATAGTTGTACATCTCCTACAGTCTAAGAGGTACATCTGTATCTTAGGCTTATGGTACAGCAGAAGTACAATCTTTGAGAGTACCCTTACCTGTACAGTTAGTACAGACAAGATTTAGCATCGGTTTTATTAATCATAACAGCATATTTGGTAAATTAGAAATTTCTGGGTTTACAAAACACTTAGATCTGTAAATTATCCATGAACAGAAGTACTTAATCATTTAAATATTATTAAAATATAGTTCATGACCAATATTGTATTGTAACTAGAACACAAAAGTTTAGCAAATGAAACTGCCATTGCGAAATCATTTTGAGAAACTTCTAAGTTACTTAGAGGTATCAGTCACTGAAAGAGCAGAATCCTTTGATCTGTTTTATCAAAAGGCTTCTCTTTCCTCCAGAGAACCAAGAATTACCAGATGGCTGCAACAGCAAACCTCTCCAAGCTTTAAATTGATGACAAAATATCTCTCAAAAATCTCTGGTGAATTATTAGTCAGCTCCAGCAAACTTACGAGTTGACTACTGAACTTCAAAGTTAGGAGACACTGCATATTATAAAGTCAGTAAATTGTTCATGGTTCAGCACTTTAACAATAAACAAGCATTTGATACATCAAGAAAAGTCAAATTATCAAATGCTACATGTTAACTTGCACCTTTTCTATTGACTACAGAAACTTCATATATAGTAGAGATGCAAACTATAGACCTGTGTTTCAAGGAGAGATAATGTTGGTAATTATTTTCTTTTGAATGGTAAAGTTTGTCTCATTTGCCAATCTTGAAAAAACTGGAAAAAAAGAAAAAAACAAACCATATTTAAACTATATAACAGAACAGTTCAATATTATCTTAAAAATATTACAAAAACCCCAAACATTTGTAGTACTTCAAAGAAAAACAAATAGATATGAATAACGCATAAATCCTTGTAACAGACAAGCTTTTGCAATGGAAGATTTCTGTCCCTCTGAGTTTTGGAGCACTCTTCTTGCAGACAGCATACCTGGAACTATTTCGACATCCAAAAGCTAACAGTTTTGCCACTCAATTAGAATAGCTTTGGGACAGGACACAGGGAAGCATAACTGTCACAGACAAAGAGGAATATGGGGAATAAGAGAATATAGGCACAGATCTTTCTGGCTCTTTTTACCTCCTATTTTTCTTAAGTCCTGAACATGATATAAGCAATAGCTCCTATGCAGGCTTCCTTGCACTCTCAAATTATACAATACCTTGTATACCCTACACCTGCATTTACATTTTATATGCCTTCACACAGTACACCTTTATATCCAATATTTACACCAAGCAGCTCAGTACAGCTTTGGCTGCTCCAGCAGAAAAGGAAGAGTTCTCTGTACAGATTAAATTCCAATACAAGTAATTGTGGGGAACAGAGGGAAGTGGAAGAAAAAATTTATACTGTTTATATTGACAGTTTGATGATCTTATAAAAGTTTCTAAACAATTTTTATTTTTACTCTGCAGACATGCAATTCCATGAAAATACTGACATTTATTTTAAAGGAGATTAAGCGTTTCCAGTCATTGTGGCTGCAAGAAGCAACTTGTGACTCCTAAGTACTGAAAGGCAAACAAAAAGAACAGAGATTTTTAATTTTATGTTTTCAATCTCAAAATTTGCACTGGAAGTGATTTTTTAGAGGTGCAATTGTCAAAACTGAAACCTGAATGCCTGATTTGACAGGAAACACTTTTGTCAAGAATCAGTAGAAAAACATTTCACTGAAAAATTAAAGACAGAAACAGATGCATCAATTTGATATCCTCCATAATTCTAGAATGTGAAAAGTCTTCATTTTTACAAGCTGTTTTTTCATGTTAACGTACTTACTGTAACAGTCTAATAACATTCACTGTGTTTTTATTAAACAAAGGGCTTTAAATAATCTCAGAATGTTGTTAGTCTACTGTTGTACAGTAATGGCATCTGATTCAGAACATATTTTCAGGAATCAAACTGTTTATACAAATACATCAAACACTTCATAGATTCTGCAAATGGAAAAGATAACCAGACATAACATAAACAGAATGAATACTAATGCAAAGTAGTAAGTCAGTCAAAGAAAGTTATTTGCTCATAACCTGTTAAAATCTTGACCCTGGATAAGCACATATTAGATGGTGGATTATTATCTCAAATCTCCCAATAAGCAGATAAACCGAAACAATTTTTATTAATATACGCATCTTTACAATCAGGGTGCTCCTACATAGGTACTTCTATTTCTTTAAACTGCATTACTTTAAATAGCTTAACAGTCATTATAAACAAAAATGCTTGGGATGCTGGGAATAAGCATGATGAGTTTGTATTCAGTTACATAATTCCAAACGTGCTGTATCATTAAAGCAGACAGGACTGGAGAGCCAGCCTCCCAAGACGCATATTAGCGTTTCCTATTTCTGTGATTATTCTACGGATGCGAGCTGCAGGGTCAGAATTAATTGATGTTTAGTTGAAAAGGAAACATATGATAGTTTGGCTGGCTCTTGGGGGTGGGCAGGAAAGAGGCAAGCTGCAACTGTCACACACACTTTCACTTTCCAGAAGGACAGCTGCTAACATAGGTGACACCATCAGTATAATAGTAGCAGTTAGCTTGAAGTTTGCTGCCTCTACTTCAGATCAGAATGGTCTCTGTAGTACCAAAAGCTTGGGGAGTTTGTTATATTAATCGGTCTACAGACAGACAGTACCTTTCCCTATAAGCCTCGCTTTGTTTATAATAAATTTTAATTAAAGATGATTTTTAAACACATTTTCCAGTTCCGCTGGGAGAGAAGCATGCCCAACACCGTAAAACTTTAGCTCTCCAGGTTAAGCATATAGGGACTCTTTCTTTCTAATGTTATCTCTTCCCTGAAAGGTGCAATATTTACTTACAGTGATAATTCTATTCCATACTCAGATGATGTCAATGGTTCAAAAAAAATAGACTAGATCCCGATGACCACTCAAAAATGTCACAATGCTGAAAAGGGCTTCCAAAGATGTATTTCATAGATTCATAGAATGGTTTGGGTTGGAAGGGACCTTAAAGATCATCTAGTTCCAAGCCCCCTGCCATGGGCAGGGACACCTTCCTCTAGACCAGGTTGCTCAAAGCCCCTTCTAACCTGGCCTTGAACACTTCCAGGGATGGGGCATCCACAACCTGTCCACAACCTGTCCCAGTGCCTCACCACCTCACAGTGAAGAACTTCTTCCTTGCATCTAATCTAAACCTACCCTCTTTCAGTTTAAAGCCATTACCCTTGTCCCAGCACTACATGCCCTTGTAAAAAGTCCCTCTCCGGCTTTCCTGTAGGCACCCTCTAAGTACTGGAAGGCTGCTATAAGGTCTCGCTGGAGCCTTCTCTTCTCCAGGCTGAACAACCCCAATTCTCTCAGCCTGTCTTCACAGGAGAGGTGCTTCAGCCCCCTCATCATCTTTGTGGCCCTCCTCTGGACTTGCTCCCACAGGTCCACATCCTTCTTATGTTGGAGAAAGTGATATGTCTTCCTTTTGTTTATACATTTAGCACCAGTGATTTTCAGGATTTTGACTTTTTCTCTTCTACAACAATAGCGATAGGCAAAAATCATTTAAGCAAGTGAGCATACAGCACAGGAAATATATTTGTCATTATACAAAATTAATTTGCCTTTCATTTACAAGCACGTCTAGGAGCATTATGATTCAAGGTAATATACAGAGTTTTCCAAAATGTAGGACACGCTTTTCCCTTAGTCAAATGCCTCAACCTGCATAAACACATGAATCGGGATAGCTATTTAAGCCACCACCACTGCTGATGGCTACAGGGGAGCTTGGTGACACCTGACATTGTACTTTCTCATTCTTTTTAAGTAAATAAAGTTACAATTTGGCATGTGCATAGCTTTGCCACATATTTCTCCAGAATCTCCAGGATTTGTTTTTTGGGGGGGGGGTTCCTCCTGGGAAAAAGAATCATAAAATCATTTAGGTTCATTAGGAAAAAGACCTTCAAGATCATCGAGTCTAACAACATGCCCATTAAACCATGTTATGGAGTACCCCATCTATGTGCTTTTTGAATACCTTCAGGGATGGTGACTCAACCACTTCCCTGGGCAGCCTATTCCAATGTGTGACATCCCTCTCAGTAAAGAAATTTTTCCTAATATCTAACCTAAATCTCCCTTGCCTCAACTTGAGGCCATTTCCTCTTGTC
>JAVJGG010000082.1:15171058-15190047 GCA_035590195.1 Aviceda cuculoides | reverse complement strand
GTGTTATCAACATTATTCTCACACTAAATCCAAAACACACTATACCAGCTACTAGGAAGAAAATTAACTCTATCCCAACCGAAACCAGAACACCAAGACCAACCATATGGGAAAAAGGCACGTTTCAAGATCCTTACATCAAGTTAACTGGTTTTGGGCAAATTGTTTTATTTTTCCTTCCAGCACAAAACCATGGCAAATGCCGTGATTTTGAAGAAAACATCAGCAGTTATGGGCTTGGGCTTAACTTGCCATTAGAGTTAATAAGAAAACTTTTCAAGGATGTGTGAATAGATAAACCTGCAGGCATAATAATGCCAACATAGCTAATCTGGAATAGGGATGCTCCTCAAGAATAGGCTTATTTGTAAACTCTCTTACTTTCTGATTAAGATCTCTGTATTACCTGCTTAGAGACCTAAAACCAAGAGAAATAACATGAGAGCCAAGACCTTTGCTGCACAACTCTTTCAGTGACTACAATTTTCCAAGACCCTTTCGTGGCAGAGGCTTTCCACATGCATCTAACTACTTAAATGGCATAAGTGCAATACTGTGGTGTATTGCACAGGTCTGGGGAAAGCCTATCTGCTTTGCACTAGCAAAGACTCCAGATGGGGAATACTGACTACGCAGCCTTTCTGAAGGAAAGCGATGTGAATTTTCACTGCTTGCAGATCTAATACTTTATTTCATAGCAGATGATGCCATAAACAGACATGTTCTGCTTTGCTTGGGTGTTTTACATGAGTAAGTTCTGTGCATCGATCTGGTAGCCTGACAGATTTTTGGCAATCAGTAACTTCATAAAGAAAGGAGAAAAAAAAGTAATTACCTTAATACTTTTACTGTCTCTGTCCATGTCTCCTGCTCGCTCTCCCATGGATCAACTCTAATCCAGTCAGATGTCTCCAGTGCTAGTTTAGCCATTGCTATCCGGTGCCTTGCTGAAACCAAGCCTTTCTTTCTGTAGTCATCATTAACAGGAGACATGATGCCTTCAATCACCTGATACCTTCCTTTTGAAAAAAAAAAAAGAAAAGAAAAAAAGAAAAATAAGTCATCGTCACAGAATCTTGAAAATTTAGGGTGGTCAGGACCTTGGGAGCTCATCTAGTTCAACCTCTTCAAAGTATGGTTAACTCTGAAGTTCTGAGAGGCTATGAACAACCTGATCTAGGTATTATTTTTAATACAGAAACAGCAATTTAAAAAATTAAAAAGGAGCTTTCTTGTTCCTCTGTGAACTGCTAACAATTACTATCAATATGTTTATCCTATTAGATGATTCAAAAAGGAAAGCTGGATGAACATAAAATTTTCAAGCACATAGATGTTTATAATTTATGATACAAACTATCAAAATTGCTAGAAATAATTTTTATATTCCAATAAGTACAGCTTTTATAAAGCCAGAGCAATGGATGACTTAACTGACCACTGCTTTGTTCTTAAGCATCTGATGCTTATTATTTATCAAAATCATTGTGCCTTTTCATTGTGTTAAAACAAGAACTATATCATATTACTGCAGCTATGATTAATGTGATTCAGACAAATCAGAAGATTCAAGAACAAAGTAGGGGCTAATGGAGTCTAAAATGAGACAGCACTATGCTCCAAACGTCAGCTTAGCAGCCATTAAAGAACATTTCTATCTGGCTGATCATGCTAATTAAATTTGAAATATGCACATATTTTTCTACTCCTGTAACATAATGTAATCATTAACACAACAAGCTCTTTTTGTTAGACTTCGCAGTTCTGACCTCAAATCAGGAAACAAAAATCATGGAATCATAGAATCATTTAGGTTGGAAAAGACCTTCAAGATCATCGAGTCCAACAGTCAACCATGCCCACTAAACTATGTCCTGAAGTGCCTTGTCTATGCACTATTTAAATACCTCCAGAGATGGCGACTCCACCGCTTCCCTGGGCAGCCTGTTCCAATGCCTGACAACCCTCTCAGTGAAGAAATTTTTCCTAATATCCAATCTAATCCTCCCTTGCCGCAACTTGTGGCCATTTCCTCTCATCCCATCTCCAGCCACCCGACAGAAGAGACCAGCACCCACCTCACTACAACCCCCCTTCAGGTAGTTGTAGAGAGCAATAAGGTCTCCCCTCAGCCTCCTCTTCTGCAGACTAAACAAGAGGGGGGGGAGGGGAGAAAAAAAGATAGAAATTGTTTTCCACCATACAGTCAAGTTGCACAGAAATAGTGCTTCTCTAGCTACTGTTCAAAGCAAGGTAGTTTTTCAACTTGGAACTTCAGGAGAGTGTTTAGAAACCAAGAGGTCACCAGTGATTGGTTTTACTGTCATGAGATTAATCAGAAGGTCACCTAACCAGAGGAACTGGCGATTATATAAGGATTTCTCACCAGCTGGTTCAGAAAAAGAGCAGAACAGAGAGAATACTCCAGAAGGAGCCACAAGCAGGAACCCTCAAGGAATTTATGATACAAGTGCATTCTTCAGAATGCTCAATAAGAAGCAAATGTCTGGGAAAAAAAAAAAGTCTAGTCCACTTTTGACCTTTTGTCTTTTCTGGATAAGAACTGGTTCTGGAAATTTTGCAAAGCTTGTAGTTTGTTATAAATATTGCATGGCTCTGAGGAGATGAGCTGTAACCCAAAACCATCCTCAACACTGAGCCATTCACTATATTATTGGGGAATCCACAGCTGCTTGTACTGGATACAAAATGGGACTACAGGATGTCGAATCACAAAAAGGGGAAAAGATGGAAGATGTGTGCAACTGGAACAGTAACCAGAAACTCATGCCAACACACTGAGCTCCGATATGTTTCAGAAAACTTTACAGTATCTGGGCTGTATATTGCAGTTCTGTGAGCATCCAGCAAACAAGGCTGCCCTTCAGAAATCTCAAATGGGATTCTATTTTATTTACTAGAGTTGTAGAACACTTTTGACAAATAGCTGGTCTTGTTAAAGAAGGATTATAGCTATCAACTAACATCGCCTAGATCTTTTTACCCCCCTGCTTTCAAAAATAGATAGGATCATTCTGCAACATTAAAAAGGGAGCAACAGATCAACAGCAACTGGCATGAGGTGGTCTAACTTGAAGATCTGTCCTCAAAGATAGCTATATAAATTACACGTATATTCAGCAGGAACTGGACAACCTAAAAAGGATTCAGACTTTTCAACTGCAGGGAGCAAATTCCCCCTTTTACAACCTGAATACAAGCTGTATCTAAGTAGTCTTTTGCAAGTGGTTGGCTTGCTTTTTTAGGAGTATAGTTTATGTATGAGAAATTCCTAAAGAGAGGCGTATTTAATTTTCTGGTGTTTTAGTGAAAGAACAGAAGCAGTTATCTGAAAAGTCAATCAATGAGCTATAGGAGCATTACAATCGCATTCAAAGGTTCCCATGCCAAGCAAAGATGTGCAAGCAGAGTAAGTGCAAGCTTTTGAGAAATGTGGTCTGAGAACACAACAAGATACTAGGATGCAACATCAAGGTGATATTTAAGACTCTTAAAAGATGCAGATGGACAGGATATTAAACATGAGAAATGATGGGGAAAAAGAAAACAAAAAATACTTGTGAATGATTCAACCCTTAGGAAAATGTAAAGAAATCTAAGTAGTTTCAAATACGATAAAGCTGCGTATGATACTGGAAGACTTTCAAATTAAGGACTTATACGCTGTTGTTAAAGCACCTAATTGTGAGAGATCCACCCAAATCAACAGATTAAAATAAATTAATGAAGACAACTCTTTAAAGAACACCCTAAGTATCTGCTGAGGTAAAGGACCTGCATGTTTTTAGCGACATAAGAATGCTTCAGTACCAACAGAGCCCTCCAGTTCATCACCCACAGTCAGGCTAAGCAGTAATTACTTAATCTAAACATCTCAACTGGTCTCGGAGAACTGCTCGATCAGGTACAATGTTGAAAAAGAGGCCTAAATTGCATGAGAGAATTAAGCTTAATTTAGGTTGTCAATCTGTGCTGGTCTGATCCCAGTTCTGTAGGAGGTTTTGTAGCCCACATATTGAAAGGAGCCGTGAAGATGGAGCTCGAACAATTGCTAGTTTTTCTTCAGGGCAAAGTCTCCAAGTAACAGTGCAATCTCAACATTGTTTTGAAAGGATATATACTGTGTCCCTGCCTGTGTCAGAACTGATCCAGAAAAACAGAAATAGCAGCACAGTATTTATTCAAGATAACAACAAGATAATTTGAGATTCCAACAAGCTGCTTTCACCCTTATGTCGTAAAATATGATTATAAAAACTATGGTATTTTTTAAATCATAGCTAGCAAGAGATGAAGAAATACTAATCTCAGCAGCAACCTGCACTTATGACACTTTGGGTTGGGGAGGGTGAGAGGCCATATTAATTGGATAGTTGAACATACTCACAATCTATCTAAATGCAATTAATTCTTAATCGTACATTTTAAGGACATTCCCTAGGGCTTGGACACACCAGTAGAGTGCCACAGGATAACACATTGTTATGTATCACCTGATCTTTGGTAAGTGGGTGTAGACAAAGATCAGAGCTACCTTACCTAGGTCTCAACCTAAGCTATCACCAATACAAGTTTGGTATTATGAAAGTGATTCATGACAAGAAGAATGGCCTCGTCACTGCTGTACTGAACTGGAATTTGGGACGTCCTTTGTGGTTCTAGAAAGTCAGTGCTGGGATTTAGTTTCTTACCCATCTGGAAAGACAAAGGAACTAGTATGCACCCTGTACAAAAAGCTCTGCATGTCTGAATCATTCATTTTGTAATGATCAGATACTACAGTAATAGGTATCATCACAGTAAGTATTGAGAACTGGTAACCCTAACAATGATCGTTACTCCCTTTTATTTTTGCACTGGAGATCAGAGAAGTACCTAGTTCACTACCAGCTTCTTCAATAGTTCCTCGTAGTAATAGCTAAATTTGAAATTCAATTTAGTTACTATCACAGGTCTAGCGATTGCTTAAAACAACTAGAATAATTAGAGGTTCAAAAAGGGCGTGCTTAAAGTCCTGCTAAGAAACAGCAGGGATGACTAAAGCTTCCAACAAACCTAAAAATCACGAACAGTAAATTGACAATATAATTTTCTGAAGCAGTTACAGCCAGTATTAAAAAGGCTTGAGGGCCTTTTTCAGACCTTTAACCTCTTAAATAATTGTCATACGTTTTCACATACATGCTCTACATGCTATATTTTAATATTAATAAGCCAAACTTTAAAGTATAAACAAAAGATCACCAGGTATGCATTGGCAAGCTACTGATCTATTTGTTAAGCATATGAAAAGAAGAACCATACAGGACAGCTAAGGAGCTTAGTAATGTACCACCTGATTTTATGTGTTTCTGCATATGCTAGTCATGACTAGAAAATTAAGCGCAATAAAAATTAGGGTAGAAAGATGCCACCCTCAGTATCTTTTTCTGTAAACTCTGGCAGAGGAAATAAATCCAGCAGCCATTGGATAGTGTGGAAAACACAATTTACAAAATTCTCGTAAGCTGAAGAAGAGATAAACCACAATGTTTGTTTGGTAAAGGTAATGTGCACATTACTAAGACGAAGGGAGCAGCAGTTCTCAAGCATATGATGCATCCAGTAACATACTTCTTGAGTTTATTGTACAACAGCTGCAGGGATGGGCCAACTTCCCTCTCGCAAAAACAGAATGGGGAAGTGAGGGCAGGTCTCACACAGGAAATTGTTCCATGTTCCCCAACTTTGCAATTATTTCACAAAGCCTCTGATTCCTTTTTATACTAAGAGACAAGGTCTCACCTGCCCTAAAATTTACTTCCTTCCCTCCCTCTCATGAAGATGTTACCTACCGCAGCATGCAGCTACTGAAGAGGGAAGCAGGAGGCAACAGAAAACCAAACCAAACATCTGCAGTCCATGTTTCAATATAAAATATTTGCAGATGTTAAATCTTTATGCCAAAATAATTTAACAGATTAAAGATACATTGATTACACATGCTCAGACTTTAAGACAAATACATAAAGCAAAAGTATTTATTTGCAAAAAAGGACTAGGAAAGCCAAATTTCTCAATATTGTTAAATTTGCTTAAATGGTTGAAACGTTACATTTTCCAAGTGCTTAAAAAGTACTTTTTAACTCTGCATTTTAACTAATTTGTCTTTGAAACAAAGCCAGGAAAGCCAGGAAAGTTTCAGAACTGCATTCAAGTTTTTTTCAGAAATAACGTAAGACAACAGTGATTGGCTTCTGAAAAAGGCATATTACAAAAGTGACACCCTTTGGACAAAACCCTTCTCTTTAGTGGGAGCATATTTAGTCAACAGAGCAGAGGAAAGCTCAACATAATAATCAATGCTTTATTTACAAAGGTACAAGGGAAGAAACAGATGAGCCTTTCAAAAGAACAAGTGATACTCTAAATCTTATTGCTGAAAAAGCAGAATCAAATGGGTGGAGAATATATGGTATTTCAAAATGGAAACAGATCAGCAAAAACCTTAAGGAATTACCAGCTGGAAAGCAAAAGATTTTATTTTTTTTTAATGTCCAAGGGAAAAAATTGTTTTCATCTAGCATTGAACAGAGTATATAATAGACAGTCTTTGTGCATAAATAAAAAGAAAAATGGACACAAAAGGAATAGGAGCAACAACTGATTTATAAAAATATGTAAAATATTAACACAGTTCAATACTGAAGAGTTAGTGACAAGCAAGAATAAGTTGTGAAATGTACCACTGATTCCTGGTGGAGGTGTTTGTCACCAGAAAGGCTGCTTAGACTAAAACGTAACCTGCTAAGGAAGCTATTTCTCCATTTGTCTGTCCTTGCCCATTCTGCCTCCATCTTACTTCTTCCAGAACTGAACAGGTATTACTGTCCCCTAACTAAACCAGTTTTGATATAACATCTATTTTAAAATGCATACTAAAAACTACTGAGCTTGATAGAAATAAATAGGGAGTGGCTATTCATGTATCTCTCCTAACAAACCTAAGAAGTGGTAACCTCTGGTAGGAGAATAGGGCAATGAAAAGCAGGTGGTGGATGACTAGATCTTAACTTAAATCAGATGCAGCTGAAAAAGTACACCTGACTGTTCTAACATCAGGCCTTCAGGAGGCAACCAGTAACACATCACATACCTATAAGGATGGCAGGTGTGTACAGCATTAGACCATACACATTCATCAGTATTTACATGCACATAACAGGCACATTAAAAAATTGTAACAAAACAAAAAGTGAATCCTTCTGCAAATATTCCTCTTTCTACAACTCAGTTTCTCAGGAGGGGGGGGGGAATTGCCTACCATTTTTCTTCTAAAGATTTGTAAAAATGAGTTAATCAACTCAAGTCTCTCCCACTAGGGGAAAAGAAGATCCAAACTAAGTGGGATTGCTTTTAACATGAAAGCAAATATTTAATGGACACAGAAAGAAACAAACTGTGTATACTTTACACAAGTATAGTTTAATCTATAACTGGTTTTGTCAGTTTCTATAATTCTTTTTCACCCTAAGTGCATTGATAGGTGTTATATTCACATGTGGTCTATTAAGTAATGAAAACCCAAGGGAAAACACTTGTTTTTAATACAATGTACAGACAGTATGGTTAACACATTGCTCATTTTCACCTATCACGAAGTATAATAGAAACAACATGCTCCCCAGATTTCAGAGAAGTTCTATTTTAAAGCTGGGAGGTGAGGAATGGCAAGAAGGACTGAATTATTCTCAAAAAATATTCACCTATTTCACTGAGATCAAAAAAGCTTTTGTCTCAAAAAAAAAAAAAGGACATAATTTTAGTAATGTTAAAAAGGAGTATCAGTACCTAGGATTTCAACTGATATTTGGGAATGCATTTAGAAAAAGTTGAAGCTTTAAATTTCAAAGCCGTTTTTTTGAAATTTCCCATGGATTATGTTACTAATAGGGAATATGTGGGAAATGTTTCCCACAATTATGTTTATAAAAGTTAAGTTCCAGTGATAATTAGCAGCAATCCTAACACGTGGAAAACATTAAAATCATTTAAAGTGATAAATAGTGTTGATTTTATGTAACAAAATGTACACTTTAAATACATAAAAAGTTATACTGGGTCAATCCAAAGGTCCACAATGACCCATATGCTCTGACAGTGACTAGTAGTATATGTCTACAGGAAAAGATTAAAAAAGATAAGCAAATAATGATACTTTCCTCAGTAGATGTATTAGACATTCAGCAACGTGAGATTCCGGGCGTTTCTATCCCATAGGCTGTATCTGTATTTAGAAGTCATTGTGATTGTTTTCTCCCAGAATTTGTTAAACTGGCTTATAAAACCACGTGAATTTTTGCTTCCACAATATCCTGTGGCAAGCAGTCCCACAAACCAATCACACGTGCATGAGGAAGTGTATCTTCCAGTTAGTTTCAAATTATCACGTTGATTTAATTACATGACCTTGGTTGTTAAATTAGAACAAACAGTCATTTCTTATCTATCTCTTACCGCCATCCATGATTTAATAGACCACTGTTATTCCCCACCCACCTCCAGCTTTCTCTCTTCCAGCCTAAAGAGTGTTAAATTGTTCTTTACACTGAAGAAGTTCCACACCTCTCTCATTCTCTTAGTTCCACTAAGCAGAACTATAAGCATACACAGTGTTTAAAAAGTAGATGCGCCCTCAGTTTGTACCGTGGCACAGTGATGGTATTACTTATGTTTTCTTCATTCCATTCCTACTAATTCCCCAGGTTGACTTTCCTTTTTGGAATGCTACTCTGAATTGAGTTGATGCTTTCAGAAAATATTATAAACTTTAAGAAGTCATTCCTGTGTGATGATCCTGTGTGCAGGACCCATCACCTGTATCTGTAA
Source organism: Aviceda cuculoides (assembly GCA_035590195.1). Classification (NCBI taxonomy): domain Eukaryota; kingdom Metazoa; phylum Chordata; class Aves; order Accipitriformes; family Accipitridae; genus Aviceda; species Aviceda cuculoides. The sequence continues at coordinate 15,181,158 of JAVJGG010000082.1, read as the reverse complement.
GTTTGGAACTGTTCTCCCTTACCCCCACATACATGGCATTTACCTATTCCTCTGTCATTTTACTGGCCAGTCAGTCAATGATCTGAGATTTTTTGCAATACTTCATTGTCAAGCCTTTGTTATTCGGCTCCCTTCTCAGGTCATTTACAAATCCAAATGGCATCCACCCCAGAGTACCCTGTTTGACTCCAGTACTGCCTCCATCTCCCTTTATCCTTTAGTCAGGCAATCTATGTAAGGACCTTCTTTTTCAGCTCACTTAAAGCAACTTTGGTGAAGCATCCTGTCAATCACTTTTGGAGAATCTAAATGGTTTATAGCAACCAGATTTCCCTGTTCCTTACACTCACAGTTCCTGTAAAGAAGCCAGGAGGCTGTGATGCATAACTTCTCTTTACAATGGGTGTTCTGACTTTCCCAACATACTACACAAATCTGTATATCCATTCATTCTGCCTTAACGGAGTTTGTGCTAATTTGCCTCCTACAGATGTTAGGCATTGATCTGACAACCTTCTAGTCCTATCATATGAGGCACTCTCAAATACATGGAACTAGGGCAGTTTAAAAAGAACACAATTTGACAAAGTTTATTATTCACATATATGCTAAAATCTGGCTTTCTGTGTACTTATTCCAGTGCAGAGCACCAATTAACTAAAATAGGCAACTATATTAAAACCCATTGTTTCTTTTGCAGCTAAGAACACTATGAAACTGGAAAATTAGTTTCCAAAGTTAATGTGTCTGTTTCAAAAATGTCAGCTTTTTAGTGACATCTTAAGAAACAGCAAAACTCTACAAATGCATCTTAGTACCCTCTCCTGTTGTGTACAAATAGAGAGACAGAATCATGCTCAAGCTAGTGCTTTCCCCCTCAGGAAACTAATTCTGCTTCACTCGTCTCCCAGATTCCCCCCATACTGAATGAAACTGCTGAAAAAAGGACCCCCTTTTGTACATAAGATGAAAATCTTGTGTAAAACAGCCCCTTAACATTTTTTTTATTTTAACCACTTTCTAGCCAAAGATACATATATTTCTACATTTTTCAGATTCTTTTTCTCCTTGCTGAATCAGTAAGCCTATCACAAAAAATTGCCATAGGTCTCCTAATGCTTTATGACTTTTTTCATGAGTTTAAGTTCATCATTCAAGACTTTCTCTATGCCTGCCAAGGTCACAATTCCTGCTTAATGCATCTTCTAAACGGGCGAGTGCTATAGTAAAACTGACAGAAGAAAGCAGCTCAGTAAAGTAAGGTATGCCATCTAACAACGAGCACCTAAGACGTCACCTAACTGAATTAAATCTTGCTTACTTGCAATGTTTGTGTCTATCCAGCAATATGTTAAAATAGAACACTAAAATTGATTTACTTAACATGTCTGCAGTGCAATTTTCCATAACCTCCATATAACTGCTTAGCTTTGTAAGGGAGAAAGAAATACAGTTTACACGCAAATGTCCCTACCTGCTGCATTGCAATTTGATGCTCATAATCAACAAACAAGACAACCATCACTGTCAACTGCTTTGTATCACACAAGGGTAAATAATTTTCATCAGTTTTGGTTTTGCTCCTCTGAAAAATGAAATTCCGAGAGTGATACAGCTCTTTGCATTAATAAAAACAGTGCATTTTTCTTTAAAAAAAGTCAATGATCAGTTACCAGAGCTGTAAAAAAAACTAGGCCCAGTTTACACTACATGCCAACAAAAACAAATGTTTCTTAACTTGCTGGTCCTTTTGATTTATTACCATATCAAAGAGATATAACTCAAACTTGTAATCAACAAAAAAATTATTATTGGTGCATCAGCATAAGAGAAGACTTTTTCCCCTGCTTGCTGAAGTACAGTTCTGGTCTATATCACTCTCAGTTCCCAAGCCTCTTTCCACCTCTCCTTATCTCGGTCTTCATTTTCCCACTGTCAAAGCCTGTTTTTCCAGGAAGGAAAGTTATGGTAAAGATGAGGAATATTGTTCAGCACCTCTTTGCCCTTTGGCACTGCTATCAAACACTGGGATTTTATCTGCCACATTAGCAGAGATCTTACAAAAAACACATTCCTTTTTGTATAATGTACATGGTGGTCACTCAAACAATAACCAGTAACAGATGTCTGAAGTGAGGAGAATGGACTATTTAAATAGAACTTTATAAATTCTGATGATACTTTCCCAGATTTGAAACCTTGACACTTAATTTATAACTATCAGTATGGCCATATACTTTCCTTGTGTGTTTATTTCTAGTTTCAACCTTGGTAAGTATACTTTGTCCATCATGCTTTAAGTTTCACTATGACCTTGCAGATAATCTCACCCTCAACTTGCATTCATTTAATAGTGTAAAGATAGTGGTAAAAAATGAAAAACCCTTTGCAAAGGATCCAATACCCATATAAGGAATTTTGACAGAGGCTATGAACCTAAATGCTTGCATAAAATTACTGGTCACATTCAGTACCCTCCAATGACAATCTGGTAAAGTTTTTCTTTCAAAGGAAACACGAAAGTATGAAAGAAATGTAACCTGCCAGAGACTTTTCCATTTAAGTTTTAATGTTACAAGATTTGTATTTAGGTCTGCTTTCCAGGGATTTTTCAAAAGCACTCTCACTCAATATGCATGGGAAATTAAGTAGTAACTGCTTTAAATATCCTTACAGTTTAGTATTACAAGAAAGTATTGGAGGTTTTAGAAGAAAATTCTCCATAAGTAAACCATATCTGTCAATAGCACTTTTACTCATATAGAAACTGTAGAACTAAAGATCAATTTGGCATAACACAGAAGCAGTAAACACTACAGTCTTTATAACGCTGCATTATGTTTAATTACCTTGTTTTCACAATCCCTTTTAACAAATAAAGATTCCTATTATGTATTTCTAGTTACAGCTGCTGAAGGAAAAAAAAAGTAATTTTTTTTTTAAATGTCATTAAAAAACCCATCTCCGGTACAGAAACAAAGGATACAAACAATAGTAGCAGCAACGGAAAAGAATAGATTTTAAAAGACAAGGCCAAATTCTGCCATTGTAACATCTCTGCATAGATGCAGAAAAGGTCTACAGACACACACTTACAGACAATTTGTTGTACTTGAGGACAAAATGTATCCTTCAGGATCTCTGAACTTGCCGATATGTAAAAACAAGCAGATCCAGTAGAACGTTCACTTTCCTGATTAAATTTTTAAAACAGTTGAATAACATGAATAATTATCCCAGAAATCATGCAACCCTAACATTTTAAAGCTTTAGTAATCAGCTTCAATAGAATAAATCCACTTGCATTTTGCTCAAGATATTCAGCCATGAATTTCAGGGTCATTTTCAGGGAATACACCTCCTCTTTCTTCTAAAGGCAGTGCAACAGTAGCATCCTGTGTAAAGGTTTTACCCTCTGTGGACAGTAGATAAACAAATCTATGAAGCATTCTTCCAATAGACAGATCATATTACAGGTCAGAAAGTTTCTTTTCTTCCTGTTACAATATTCACCTGTACCCATGTTATTGGAAACCCACAAAGGTCAAAAAGACAGGTTGAGAAGATGGAAAGGCCTCTTTGTACACAGCAGTAACATTTCTGATACAACTTAAGCAATGCCTACCAGTAGTCATAAATTTTATATTAAAATACATGATGAAAGATGCTACTAATATAACATGATTTCATTGGTTTTAGAAAAAGCTACAGCTGTCATACGATTGTAAGCATGAAAATCATAGGAGCAAAACCAAAGGATGAACTCTCACATGCCGGAAAAATCACCTACCAAAGACAATGGCTGATATGACTATGCCAACTAAGGGTCTTCAACACTATCTGCAAAGCTAGGCTGCTATAGCTGAGTTTTTACCTCCTACACGTCTGCACCCTTTTTAAAGAGCCAATGCAGGAAAGAGTATACTTTATTAACTAAGTAAAAAAATCCTCATTTTTTTCCATGGATTTCAACAGAAAAAAACCCCTACATTACAGACTGAGAGGGAATTACCCCTTAGAAAACAACAGCTCATTTTTTTAATTAAAAAAAAATTGGTAGTATGCTAGCCTCACAACTGTCTTTGTCAAAAGCAATGAAGAAACAGAGACGAAAGCACGACAGATTATAGTTCCTGGATGTCAGGAACGCAGAGTACCACAGAGACAGGAACAAGTGAACACACTGTCCCTTCTATCCGATTCACATTAGTAAGAGTCAGACAAAAAAAAAGAACGTTGCTTTAACATGTTCAAGAATGTAGTTAAGCTTCATTATACTTATATATAGCCATGTATTTACATCTTTATTATTTTTTGCTTGAACTTAGTAGCAAAGGTCCACACAGAGCTTTTTAAAGACAGAAAGACAAACATTTTTATATAGCAAACACAGCAAAAATACTCGTTATTAATCAACTAATAAGACCTACTATGTTGCTAAGGGACACAGTTAAATGAAAAGGAAATATTTCCTTACTTGTCTGACACCAAGAATGAATTTATGTTATCTACTGTAAAGTAATTAACATCAAAGAGAACACTAGAGACCAGGGTGTGTAAATATTTTAGTTCATTAATATTAATGATTGTCACATGATAAAAGCGCTAGATACTCCAAATCTTGCTGGCTTTCAATTTTTTCAATATGGCTTTCAAACCCTCCTTCATTAGGCTGAAGATTACTCTGAAACAGTTACACTAAAAATTAATAGCTAAAAAGTCATCCTGAGCTTAACAGGAGTTACATCTTCTTGAAATTATACAGTAATTCATGAATAGCTGAATAAGCATGACTGGCAAAAAAAAAAAGTTATTAACTGAGAGTATTCAGTGAAAAGTCTTTCACAGACCAAAACTTTACATTTGATGCTTCAGAAAAAACAATGAAAAATAACAACCTACCAAAAATCTCTAATTTTATCAACAGAGAATTTTTGAACCATTCAAGCAAATATACCAGTGTTTAAAAGCCATTAAGAGAAATATACACTTTTTGGATAAAATGTTAGATATTTTATAGATGACAAAAACATAATAAAATAAAAATTAAAAAAAATCTACTCATACAGATTTTCTGTTTTAAAGAGGGTTTGAGTTGGTTTTTTTTTTAAAGTAGTGTCTTTCTATACTACTGCAGATGCAGAGATTATCCAAATTTATTTTATCTGCCATTAACTGATTAAAAGTAGAAATAGCTAGGAGATAAATGTTCAAGAACAGATCTGACCTTTCTAACAATTTCTTGAAAAATGGACCCCTGAAATAGCTTACCTATGTTCCAGTTAAGTACACCTCTAAAGACTTGCTCCTGTAAGAATACCACACTGAAGTGAACTTTTTCCTCAGCTTTATACAGATACTGTTCATTTCTTCATAAGGAAAATGCACACAGTGAAGCAGTAACACTAAAACCACAATCACAAATATACTACGGAAAGACTTCAAACAAGGCCAAGGACATCACACATGCTCCTAGATGACTGCAGGTAGATTTGTTAAACAGTTTCTGAATACAACCTTGGTAAGGGCAGGCAGAAAACTGATTAAGGAAAATCTACCATATGGTGACACATTGACTCCCACAGGGAAATTAGCAGGATTGGAAGCACCACGAAAGCCTCTGCCAATTGAACCAATGCAATTAACCTACAGTAAACCATCGTCCTTTCTTTGGATTAGTAGTGAAGGCAGCTAAAACATTTTGCGACTTTGTTTCACTTCAGGGGTCTTAGGTTCTCCTTCCAGGGTGCAAAGGAGAGCATAGACTTTAAAGCAGACAATTGTGCTCATCACCCGCCAAAAACTACACTTCCCAGCATCTGGATATTCCTAATCTCTTCCCTATTTCAAGCTGCCAAAACCAGTCTTCCGACCAATTAGATTTTCCATCAGTTTGAGTATCATTTACTACTCCTAATCCTCATCTCATTATTGAGCCATTACCAATTCCTGTTTTACTCCCCCTGCTCCATACTTTGGAAAAAGAAAGGTCAAGCAGGAGACTACTGCCCTGTACCTAACCTCCTCTCCACTGAACCTTTTAGTTCAGCTTTCAGTTTGACACTACCTGCACATCCCTGCTCCAGTGTTGACATCCACCGTTAATTTTCTCCTCACTCCTGCTCCACTGCTCCCAGAACAGTCAGTCTCTGTTCCTCACCCAAACTACTGAATCCCTGTAGCCCATTCTCATGCCAGCCACCACCAGTCTCTGCCCCATAAGTAATAAGGATCTTCAGCAGGTTTTGTTTTTTGTTTTAAGTAAGTCATCCCGCCCTTTCTCTTCTTTACTTTCAAATTAGATAGACTCCATCTTCACCCTTCTCATCTCCAGTCCAGCAGTGGCCAGTAATATCACAGGAGATTCACTCTCAGTAGAGGGTTTTCTGAACTAAAAATTCAATCTACTGAATAAATATAAACTGATTTTCCCAGATGTGTGCAACTTGGTGGGGAGATTTCCAAACCAATGCCAAAGGGTTCATCACAAAATTCAACATACAATTACTGTCCCTTCTTAAATCTGTGATCTGTTACCCTTCGAAAGACTACAATACATAGCTGGCAGGTATGTCCAAAATCTACCATTTGCAGGGAAACAGCAAGTAAAAAATTAACTTCTTTTTAAATACATGTATTAAGATATACATTAATATAGAAACATTATATAAACACTATACAGTATGTATATATGTTGAAGAGGCCAAACATGTTGTCAGTTGACTTTTTGGAGGCAGGAGTGGGAACCAAAATGGTTAGGAACAGTTTTAAAGGAGCTCCTTTACTGTCCTATAACATGCAGCTAGAATAAGATCTACTGGTTCTGGAAAAAATACTCTGTTCCAATTACTGTACTAAAATTCTTTGCACAAAATTAACAATTTAAGTTAAATGTTGAAAATCTTGGACAACAGAACCGGTATCAAGAATTTAGTTTTAACTAACAGATAAAGATCATTTGCTGCCTCGTTTTGTAATTTATGTTTATCATTTTTCCATCAAAGGAAATGAAGCTAGGCCAGACAGCTGAACAGGAATGATGAAACACATTGATTCTCTTTGTTCATATGCTGTTTGGTAGAATGATATGTTTGGTTTTTACAGGGCAAAAGATTCATTCAAATTCTAGCACTTACAAAACATCTGGTCTGAGTGGTATTCAGTAATGGTAACAGAATTTAAGCAGCAGAGCATTTAAGTCTTAAAAATGAAAAGATAGTGATCTACAGACTGAAAGATTTACTAACCTCCTATAGTAATAGTGACACATTTATTAAATACTTTATAATAGCGACTTTAAAAATACAGGTTTGCCTTTTAAGAGTTTCATATAAAACCTTATTCTACCAGCTAACTATTTCTAAAACTGAATAATTTTAGAAATTCAGCTAATCCATATTGCAATTCTGTCTATATTTTGAGATTTTTAAAGTGGCAGTCTTATGGATTGGTGTGCATTCTATACTATGCTGTTATTGTTCTGTAGATATGTCTAATAAGTTCTGGGGTTTGTTTCAGGTTTTTTATTACCTGTAAAACCTCAAAGATACACTGAAATTAAATTCATAAATACATTAATAAAGACTTTGAGAACAGAGATAAGAGACACTATATAAAAACAAATATTTATTATTTGACTAGATATGATGTCCATAAAAGTGCTTCTATGCCATCTTACTCTTACTAGCTCCATACTATAAACAAATGAAGAGCAGTCTATCAGAACTGGTAGTCTTTGCAATTCTTTGTGATGAAGGTGATATGGTGCTTAGATAATATTGCACAACCACCGCACTTGCAGTTCCTAATGGCAATAAGAATGCTGAAAACATGCATTAATTACAAAAAATTAAACAAAAGAAAAAATCCTTGCCATGTTGAAGCCATGCCAGGTCTCACGATAACCACGGCCCAAGAGGTGTACGATCCTGCCTCTATAGCTAAATTCCTATCGAATAGTAGGTACAGAATCTTATTTATTGTACCTGTGCCTACTAACATCAAACATGTATAAGAACAGTATTTATGAAATTTATTGCTCCAATGTCCCTTTAAAGAGTCCAAAGCCAGCTGAAAAAAAAGTAATCCTTTGCTTTACTAAAACCAGAGTGATGATGCAAAATAATTCTTTGATCTACTATCTATTTGAAAGTACTAAGCCAAATGCAGACAGTAATTGCTGACAAATCCCAGTAGTAAACAAACCAGTTTCACATTTTACATATTATCAAGAGGCTACAGAATTAATGGTTACAGCCAAAGAAATGTTGACACAGTTGCAGATTGAGCCTTAACATGCTGATCATGTTAAAATACTGCACAAGAAAGATTTTTCCACTTTGTAAAAAGCCAGACTGTTTACACGCGTAAGTGGCTAGAGACCTTGTTGTCTGTGTGTGGTCTTAACATTTCAGTATCATAAGCATAAATATAAAGAGAAACAGAATGAAATAACCTATTATACTTACAATGAATGCCAGGCTGTCAATATTAGAGGCGCTGAGATTTAAGTTTCTTAAAATGAGCATTACAACATACATAGACCTACATCTTTACCCCATTTTATAAAATTAATTAATTAATAAATTGAAACAAAGCTTTTCTAAAAGTATCAGAGGACTCATACTTCACAAAAGTTAATTTTTCTTCCCTTTACATTGATTAGAAAGGGAAAGAATTTGGGAAAAAAAATCAAGACATTAAAAATAACAAACATCATCGTTAAAAACCCAGACATTCTGAAAGTATGGTACCTTCACTCATATCCTCTTAGCACGCAAGATGTATTAAATTATACTAATTTTCATTACAACTATAACTATTATATCACAGCTGTAGTACATGTATGTTTTAAATCTCTAATTTGCTGATTTTTAGCAGATTTTTGATGAAAAAATTTTACAGCATATTGTTGCTGTGAATTGCTGTTGCTAATTTACTTAGAAATCACTAGAAAGTCTTCTGCAACTAGTGGTAATCTTTTTTTTTTTTTTTTTGAATAAAAAATAAAGCGCTACTGCTCTCATAATTTGCTGAGGAAAGCACTGTGAAACCATTAAGGAAAAGAAGATGTAAGCTATCTGCAACACAGGGACATGAATTGGTAGTGTTACCATTCACACACTTATATCTAAAGATTGCTATAGTTAAAGCGTATCAAGCTGTTGCATCTTCCCATTCTAGAGCAATAAAACATACAATTTTAAAAGGCAAGTATGCAGTATAAAGCAGAAATATTTTCTTCAACCACTCAATACAAGAACTGTCAATATTTTTCACACTAATTGAGATTTCCTCCCACAGCCAGCCCTAAAAGCAGAGGCCAACATCTTTCCAACACATATCTGTGAACCTCACTTACCTATGGCTGAAATTTCTAAGATGTCATCGAAAAAAAAGACAGATTGAAAGTACAAGGCTGTTATCAAGAATATGGGTGTAAAAAGGTGAAAGACAGATTTCTGGTTCTATTTGCCTTTTTTTCCCTAATGTTCATTCGCATATACAGGAAGGTGAAGGAGAAATCGCCTATTAAGCTTTCCATATCCTTACACCCTGTTGGTATTTTTAACGTGTGCACGGAAAGCAAGGTTCTTCAAAGTACTTTCTTCTCTAAAATTGCAGGATTAAAGTTAGAAGGGAAAAACTCAGAGATCTAATGAATGAACAGAATTAACACTGTGGGACCATTCTAATTCCATTTGGGACACACATGCCTCAGGAGGTTGTATCTCTGTTCCGTAAGCATTTAAGAAAAATAAACACATCACCGGAAGTCTTTTTAAAAGTCTACTTCCCAAATTAGAGAAATGATCAAGAAGTCATTAGAAAAGAAATGCGTATAAAGGGTAATTCACTATAAAAACAAACAGTAAATGACCCTTGAAAGGGGTTCTTCTGAGTTTCCTCATGGGAAGCAGCATGGCTCTGTAACTAGGCAGAACCGAAACGAACTGACACCACTTTCCATCCCTCTGTCTTTGAAGAGCGGGCCTAGTGAACTCAACTGGACCAGGGAGGAAGAAGCCAAGCGGCATCACTCCACTCCCGCGTCCACACCGGCCAGCCAGGCGGAAAGCGGGACCAAGTCCAGGCGGCGG
>JAVJGG010000082.1:15098800-15153110 GCA_035590195.1 Aviceda cuculoides | reverse complement strand
ACTGAACTCAAAACACAGCACTGTACCAGCTACTAGGAAGACAATTAACTCTATCCCAGCTGAAACCAGGACAGTATATTTTGAAAAAAATTATATGGTATTTATAGTATTTCAACATCTGAATTTTTGATAAGACAGTCTGTACAAGGACACACGATCTAGAATTAAACACACAGGTTTCCTGTAGCTAGAGTGAGACACGCTTCAAAAATAATGTGGCAGAATATCATTCTTTCTTAAATTTGATGTTAAGTGGAACGGTAGACCCTCAGGAGAAGCCAGGAAACATGGCCTCCCTGACAGCAAGCTTAAATGTTTTCTACCAGCTGATGAACAGTATCTTACCTCAGCAAAGAAATGACTTCCTGTGGTAAGGGAATTTAGAACTCAGCAGGAATAAGAAACTGAAAATTCCTGTTGCACATGTCCACTTGAAGATATAGCAGCTTGGCTGCAAACTATTCACACACTGCCCATCTTTGGGTGCCTTTACCATGTGTGGGGGAGAGGTGGGCACGCGAAAAAGGCAGAAATAAAAACACAAATGCTAATTAAGAAACTCTAGAGTAAGTTAATATTAACTATTTTTGTAGTTCAAAATTAACTGTCACAACATAAAAGAGAATTTTTCTGAACTTTCCAGTCCTTGGGTATCAGAGTCAAACACTGTCCAGCCCAGACCCAGCAGTAGTCAGTTTCTGCAAGCTGATTGTAAGCATGGGACGGTGTAGTACTCAACTACTCGCATATTTAGTAAAACATTTCTAGTTCTGAAAAGATGTACCAAAATCTTTGCATTTTGCAGTTTCAGGATTTTTAGGCCCACTGTTGCCAATTTCTCCACCTAACCTTTAGAAACTACTCTTCCAAAAAGTTAGCATATTTTGAGCTCATTGACATCTACATTCCTTCATTCATGAACTGCCAATTCACCCTTAAAGTTCGACAATTCACTTTCAAAAGTGCTACCCATTCACCACACAACCATAGAGAACTAGAGGAACGAGAGATTCTGAGGAAAATCAGAGTGCTTATTACAGACAGGTGCTGGCTATTATATTTTTGCATTGCTGAATGTTTTTTTTTTTCTTTTAAGTTTTGTGGAACAGCTGAATGCAACGAACATTATACTCCTTTCATGTACGGGAGACTAGGCATTTAAAACTTGTCTTTTGGCTACAGTTGTAAACTCTGTGACTATGCACAAAATTAAAAACAAAACCCATCCGTTAACGCATTAATATAAGATATTCTCGACAGCAATTGCAAGAGTAGGGGGAGCGTGAAGAGCGAATACAGAAAACGTGTAGAATAGAAGAGCTAAGGAAAAAATTTAGAAGACATCAGGCAACAAAGTTTTCTTGAACTTCTTTCGGTCAGGGCGACACCGCCCACCTGCAGGAAGGCTCAGCCAGGCGCGCGCAGAAGTAACGCGGAGGGACTGCAACAGGAGTTAAGGAAGGAAAAAAAATCAGATAGACGTATTTTTAAGCCTGGCCGGTGCTTTAGCGGATTGCACCTCGCCGGACCGGGAGGGGGTGCTGACGCGAAGGGCGGCGCAGGAGGGAAGCAGCCGAGGCGGCGCCTGAGGGAAGTGCGGCGGGAGACGGCTGGCACCGCCGCCGCTCCCCGAGGACATCACCTCGCAACATTTATCTAGAGAGGAAAGCGAAACTGAAGACCGAGGCGCGGCCGCTCCCCCCAAGAGCCGCCCGGCTGAGGGTCCCAGCAGGGCAGCGGGAAGGCTGCCGCCGTAGTCGCACCGTACCTCCTCCCTGCGCCGCGCCTGCCTCCAACGGTTCTAACGGCTCCTCTGCCCCCAAGCAAGATGGCTGCTGAGCACGAACTTCTTCTCCCCTATCCAAAATGGCTGCCGGCTGTAGCCGCCGCTTGCCTTGCCTTGCCTTGCCCTGCGCTGCGCTGCGCTGCGCTGCCCGAACGCAAAATGGCCGCCAGAGCAGCCTCACGCGGGTGGCTGAGGCCAACTGGGGCCCCGCGAGAGAGCGAGCGCACCTCATGGCCACGTGACAAGGGGGCTTAGCCAATGGCGGGCGAGAGGAGGAAGGCCCTCCACGTTAGCCTCAACCCCGGGGAGGCGCGGCGCGCGCTGCACTTCCGGGCCGAGTCCTGCCGGTGGGGGTTAAAACGCGCAGGGGCGGGCACATAGCCCGGGGCTCGTCTCGTTGAGGCCCGGGGGCCGAGTCCTGTCCTCGTCTCCCGGGGCGGGAGCCCAGGTGAGCGCCGGGAGGGCTGCTGGGGGCGGCTGGCAGCGCCTTCGTCATCTTGTCATCACGGCTCTTGTGTGCGTGAGGAGAGGGGCGAGGAGCCCCAAGTGCGCCGTTCCCCTTCCTCACTCCCGTCCCTCCCGCCGCGCCGGTCCTCCTCAGGCGTCTCTGGCCTGAGGGGAGCCGCTGCCGCCTTAGGCGTCCGCGCTGCAAGGTCGCTGGGACGCGGGGTAGAGGGGAAGGTCGCCTGGGGGCATGTCGCGGTGTGACCGAGGGTGGTGGGTTGCCTGCCGCCGGCTCGCCCGTCGGAGGACGGGTGGCTCGGGCCGGGCCACAGCCACTCGCTTCAGCGTCTCCTCAGCCGCTCGCAGCCGGAGTGCGGCTGCCTCACGCTTAGCGGTGGGCTCTGTGACTTTAGAGTCTGCTTTGCCTTGCGTGCCGAGTGGTGTGAAGCTGTGACCTCTCCACGGCATGATGGAAGAGGCTTAGTAGGATGCATTACACCTATCAGGTGGATGAAGTTGGGCAGGTGCAGGAACGTTTACTCTCCGAGTTGTACCTTTGTAGCTGTTGAAACCAAGATGTTACTTTGGTATAAAGCCTGAGTATACATTCATACCTTTGTTTCCTATAGTAGGTACTTATTAATGAAATCCCGTGGAAAGTAAAGTTTTACGTATTCTTTTTAAATAAAGGTGAATTTATTGTGTTTGTACTGATACTGTTGTAGCTGCTAGAGATCAAGGGCTAAGATAGTCAGGCATACTGGCTTCTCTGGGCAATGTCAAGTGATGTAAGAAACACTGCAGCTTGTTTGGCCTGCAAGGTAAAAGATCTGTATTCTGTTACGAGCTTGGTTAGTCATTGAATTTTATTAACTATGGGGAAAAAAGAAAATGGTGTGTTTTGAAACTGCTTTGTTTTGGACTTCAGATATTTACCATCTGAACCAGTAACATTTTTAATTAGATAAACATAACAAACTAACAAAGCTTTAAGGTTTAGCATGCCAAAGCTCGATGCAAATGCAGCAATTAACATTTCAAGATGTCTGAATTGAGGTTATTTTTATAGCCTTTTTTCTTCTTAAGTTCATGAAGTAAGACTTTCCTCTGTCATTTTGCGTTTTAATTATCTTCTTCACTGTAATTAAAGATATTAACATTCAGGTTTATCTGCTCTATGCCATTATTATAGAGTGAAACAGGGATTTCTAGAATATATTTAAAATAATAAATTTTCTTTACCTAGGTAGATGCCAGTTTGCAATGGGTCTTCAAACCATCTGGAAGGACTACAAAGTTCTGATTGTTATGGGAACTAGCCTTGGGCTGGTGCACTGGGGGTGGTTTTACATCAAGTCCAGTCCTATTTTCCAAGTGAAGACAGAGGACTTTGTTCCAGAACCTGGGATTGTGGCATACGTGATGCAAAGCGATCGCAAAAATAAAGAATAGCATTAGTGCTGTATATTGTGGGTAAGTTGCCTAATTAGTTGTATCTGTATCTTTGAGGCAGGAGATGAGTCAATTATAAGAGAATTTTCTAACAGATGCGGTCTTGCTGCTCTAACTTTAGTCTTCCACAGTTTTATTCTTTTTTTGCAACTGAGTTAATCTGGTAGTTACATGAACCCCAAAAATGCATCATACATCTCAAAAAAACCTACTGCTAAATCCTATGCGATAGGATCAATTAAGTGATGGTATTATAAGTCTTAAAGATATTTAAAAAACAAACTACAATAACTTGAAGGCAATAGTCAAACTTTTTCATCTAGGTCTGCAGAAGTGTCCTTTCGGGTTCAGAACTGCTCAGAAATAATTGTGACTTCATGTAGTAACATATTCTCTATTGTTAGTAGGGATGGTGATTACGATAGAAAAGAAACTCAAGTATGAGAGAAGTCTAAATACTGTACATTTACATAGAAATGTAATTAAATATACCTTTAAGTTTTGAAGTGTTTAAGAACTGAAAAAAAATTGTGTATCTGGGGCATCTTGAAGTAAGACACCTTTCAGAGGCAGAGATTTCTTAAAGTTGTTTGAATATTGAAAGCTTTTGTTTCTGTAGTGGTTGCCTGGGAAGCAATGCTGTAGTTCAGTTCTTTTGTTCTTGAGTAAAAACAGCTTAATATTGCTACAGTTTTGACATTCATACAATTAAGTGCAATTTATAGTGGCCTGTTACTTAGAGACCTGCAGGTAAAACAGTATATAAACCAGTGGTCAGAATTGAAGTTATTGACGAACATGTATAATTTGTCCTGTATGCTTGTGTTTATATATAAATATTAATAGGTTTTCTCAATTAAATAGCATTATAGTTTGGTATTTGTCCTTACGTGAGTTTTTGGTGAAAAATAAAATAGCAGTTCAAATATTGTTAGAAGAGTATCCTAATACCTTTTTGGTTGTTATTGTAGGTATAACTAGCTTTGAAAAGCTTTTCATCTGTGAATGTTGCTGGAAGAAGAGATGAAGAAAGCTAGTTGGAGTAGAAAGAACTTTCTGCTTGTGGCAGGACTATCACTTATAAGTGTCCATTTTGGAAGCATGCTTGTAAATTTTGTTGCAAAAAAATCTGTTCGATCACATTCAGAAGCTAAAAAGGGAGATCGCCATGAATGAAATAGCTTACTGCTGTCATTATGTATCAATTTCATAATAGGATTTAAGCCTCATTTTAAGAGGTAGATCATGAGCCATCATAGGAATGTCGTTACCGTACTGTATATACTGTTTTACATTTAAAATCATAATCCTTAGCTGCAAAGAATTAAAATGTACTACTTTAAATTTTAAAAGTGCTATGAATTATAGATCCAAGTAAAAATAAAATCTGTTTTGTTAGCAAGAATTAAAATATTACTTTGAAAATGTCTCGTCCTGAAGCTAAAAAGCCTCCATTATTTATTAGTGAACCTTTAATGAGAGATACAGTGAGTCAGTCACTGTCTCTGCTAAGTGGAATATTAAAATCTTGCTATGGTCCTGCTGGTAGGCTCAAACATCTCCACAATGGCGTGGGAGGCTATGTTTGTACAACTTCACAATCTTCAGTTTTACTCGATCGTCTTTCTGTCAGCCATGCTGTATTGAGGGTTTTGATGGCCTCTGTACAGAACCATATATCCCGCTTCAGTGACTGTGGCTTATTTACTGCCATTCTTTGCTGTAGTTTGATTGAAAATTTTAAAAGCCTAGATGTTGCATCTTGCACTGTCATTAAAATAAGCAAGCATCTTTTGAGTTTATGTATGGACTACCTCAAATCTGAGGCCTGTGGTTGCCGAGTATCTGTGGATTTTAGCAGTGTTGAGACACTTCTTTGTTTGGTGCGTAGTGTATTAACAAGCAAACCTGCTTGCATGCTTAATAAACCAGAAGTTGATCATCTCACCATGCTGATTTTAAAGGCTTTTATGTTTACTGTTCCATGTTGTGTTGAGACTAACGCTGTTTTAGGAAAGTGTGTAATAGTACCTGTGAAAGGTAGAAGAGTTGTGGATTCTACAGTTCTTCCTGGACTACTGATAGAAACACCAGAAATTCAATTGGCAAAACCACTTACTGTCAAAAGAACTTGTTCAAACATGATCAAGATAGCACTTTTCTCTGTGTCCATGTCAGGAGACCTCTTCAACCCTGAAGAAGGGACTATAACAGTCCATCACGGACTTTCTCTTGAGATGTCAGAGCTGAATCGGTTGCTTAATGTAGGAAAGCAGCTGGTCAATGATGAGGTTGGCCTTGTAGTGTGCCAGAAAGTTATCCATCCATCCTTAAAACAGTATCTGAAAGAGAACCATGTCATCACTGTGGACAGAGCTGGGCTATCTCTGATGGAACCCATGAGTCGGATGACAGGTAACAAGCAAGTTTTCTGTACTAAACAGTTGCCCTTAACGTTCATATCGTAATGAAAACCTATCTAGGTTGGTGTCATTGCAGAGTAAGGATTCTCTTATTTCTGTCTGTATCCTACCTTAGCAGCTGAGCAAGAGTTGTTCTTTTCTAGTCTGAAAACCTTTTTTTTTAAGGTGAAACTGGTCTTTTGCAGGCTTTAATGATGGCATATTGCACGTGATTACTAATCAATGTGTGAGGAATATCTAATTATAATAACTATCTGCAAATGTAGATTACTTTTAAGCTCTTGTCTAATGAGAATGAAACAATAACTTTTTTTAATCTTAAACTAAGTCTTGTACTTAGAAAACATGTTGGTTTCTGTTTGTAATTTCCTGTGTAGATTGAAATGTTAGATATTGAATAAATATAATTTAAAAAGCCAAGAGGAAAAAAGTGCATGCTTTATGAAGCAACAGAAAGCTGTTCTGATGGCAGCAATACATACTGTTCTCTGCTTTTCTTAATTGGACAGGTTCAAAGCCTATAGCTTCCATACATTCATTGTCTCCCAGTTGTTATGGCAGTTTGAAAGATGTGTGCATTGAGAGTTTTGCTTCAAAATATTTTGTGCATCTAATTCCTAATGACACAGTTGTCTGCAGCTTGATACTCTGTAACAGAAATGAAACAGCATGGGATGAATTGAAGGTAGGCAAGTTTCCTTGAAATCTTTTTTGAAAAGTTATGTTTCTAATGGAAAAATAAAGTAATGAGAAATATAGATATGGTGAGTTTAGAAAAGTGATTTTTCAGTACATAAATGGAGTTTAGTTAGAGTGTAGATGTACAATTTCAAGAAAACAATTCAGAAATGCCCTTGTTTCCAGAATTTAAAATTCCTTGAAGTGGTCATGTTGATTTAATGCCTCTATTTTAATACTTGCTTAAAGACGGAAACATTTTTCACCTGTTCTTGGGGCCAGTGATGGATAAACATTTTTATTCTCGTTACTTGGTATATGAGAGCATAAAATAAAAATTGCCTAGCAAAAGGCCAGCAGCAATACTTGCAATGGTAGTCAAGGATAGTTTTGCATTGAATAATTGCTCTAGATATGTCATTGATACTGACTGACTTTTTATATATAACCCTGTTTTGCAAAAAGAAGGAATAAAATACAGCTGCTTTTTATTTGTGCTTTTCCATACTGAGTGTGGACAAATAAAGACAATTTCTCATTAAGCGAACATGGTTTTAGAAGTCACTCAGCAGCTTTATATCCACACATAATTCAAGTTTATGAAATCTGTATCAGAAACTACTGAAAATTTTATTCCAGTAGTTTTTTCAATGGGGCAATCATGTTATGTCTAAATGACAAATTCATATGGCTTTCAGCGCATCTGTGAAACTGCAGAACATGTGTTACAATTAACAATCAAGGAACCTCTGGCATTATTAGGAGGTGGCTGTACAGAAACTCACCTGGCTTCGTACATAAGACACAAGGTATGTAAGACAAGGTTTTTTAAAGCTGCTTAATATACTTAGGAAACAAGAATTTATGTAGAATCACTCCTACAGTTAAAACACTTACCTTTTCAACAAAGGGGTCTATTCAAAGCAGTCAGTGCTAATTACATCTTTCAGACTTGTTAATACTGTATTTGTACTTGTTAAGCTTTCTTTAGGTATGTATTATAGTAAGTGCTTGTTTTTTAAGTCTTAAAATAAAAATGTGTAGAATTTTTATATTGAAAGATAGTCATGCAGAACTCAGCTTTGACTTGCCTAGAAATCTTTCCTGTTGTGGAATAAACACATGAACAATTTTTTTAGTTAGGACTGAACCATCTGTTTGGAAAAAAAAAAAATAAGAAAACCAAAAACCCAAACATACAACAGTACAATATATGTTTGATTTAAAATTATTTCTGTAATACTGTTCTAATTTTCTGTTTTCCTGTTTTTGTTTTGTTTTAGAGTTATAGTCTGTCCACCAGCAGTTTTAAAGAAATAGATTGTTCTCGGACACAATACCAATTGGTTGCTGATGGTTTTTGCCATTCCCTGGAGTCTGTAGCTTGCTCTCTCAATCATGATGATGGAGAAATTCTTACAGACATGTTTTATGGACACTGTTGGTTTGTTCCATCAGGGTTTCCCTCTGTGTCTAATTGGTCAGATGTGGTTTCAAAATGTGGCTGTGGGATTAATGGTAACACTGAGAATCTCAACTGGAGGCTTTTGCAAGGCCAGTTTGGCTGTCCTATTGAGGGCTGCCCTAAAGAACCATCAGTAAAAGTTGCTGACTTTCTGACATTGGACTGTTTTGCTGCAAAGTGTAATGGCCTACAAGTAGCTCTGGAGACAGCCAATCTTATTTTGGATCTCTCATATGTAATTGAAGATCAAAATTAGTTCTGATCTTATGTGAATTGTGTTGCACAGCAAGATACTTAATTGAAAGCAGAGTAATATATAACATGTTAAGATACTTCAAATGGTTCAAATATGGACAACAGACAGAAATTTAAAATCAAACAGTTGGCCATTAAGTACTCTTCTGATTGTTAATGTACTGTGCCCTCAAGCATTTTCAAATGTTTAACATTTTGCTAGGTACTGTTAAATGATTAGCCAAATATACAGTGAATCATAGTAACATATAACTTAGGAGTATTCAAATTAGTGTATTCAAAAGAATGAATGACAGTTTGATATTCCCTTTGCATTAAACAAAGTTTTGGATGTTCGTTAGCTCTGTGGCATCTTCAAAGGAATGGGAAAAATGGGTTCACTTGCTGAGAAAACATATGTTATGGATTAGAATTTATGTAGTCTCAGCAAAAGCTTTACACATTCAAACAGGCTTGTATTGCAAGAGAACTTTATCACTGGTATTTTTAATTTTGTAGGTAAAAAAGAAAGCTTTCCTTAGCAAATATCATAAGCCACTTGTTTTAAACTTTTGTTCTGAAGATCTTCTCACCATATACTATAAGCAGTTTCTGTTTCTAAATGGCTGGAAGATTTTAATTCATATATGTAATTTATTTAGCAAGTTATTAATACTCAGTCTGGAGATCTTAAGGTAGCAGGTAGGTAATAGAAAATTTGAAAAGAATATGTGTGGAAAAAAACTTTTGAAACTTTTGTAAAGTTGACCTTCATTGTCTTCTGTGGAATACAGGAGAGTTCATAAATAATGATGTTTCTATCATTTAAGCAAAGCTGCAAGAAAGAATGTCCCACTTACCATTCAGTTAACTCTTTGACTGTGCATAGCTTTTTTTCTTTTAATGAAGTAAGGCTTTAAGCTGCTCAGGCTTGTTTTGATCTTTAAATAAAACTGTGGACTGAATGATCGAAACTTTTTCTCATTTTCAGCTTGCATGCAAGATCAAAAGGGGTGTTACAGTTTCTTGCTTAAACTAATTTTCTTTGCCCCTTTTCTTCTCCTTCTCTGTTTCCAGTCACAAGGGACAAATTGCTCATTGACATGCTTTTCCAGAAAACATCCGGGTTAGTTATAGACTAGTCTGCTTATTTGTTTCCTGGTCTCTTAAGTTTTTAATATACTTACTGACTATAAGCAGTAGAATTGTATTGTATAACTCAGTTTCGAAATATGTAATTAAAAACAGATCTTTCCAGACCTTTTGTACGAAGTCCTTTTCATTTTCAGAGCATAAATAATCATTTTTTCGCAGGAAAAAAAATTAAAAGTTTAAGTTCTTTATCTTTTTATGACCTGAAATGATTGCTTCTATGCTTTAAGGCATCCTTTGGGAATTTGTGGAAGAATGTTACAAGGGTTGAGATGGAGGCTGTTCAAAGTTGGTTACTAAAAAGGCTGCTTTCATATCTTGATCCTCCCATGTACCATAAACCATATGAAAATGTCAGCAATAATGAAGCCAAATGATGGTGTATGTCTTAAGGCACAGAAGAATCTTGGTAATACTTCATCTAATTATGAGTCTCTAAGAGTGTTGAATTAGAGTATTTTACTGCTTATAATAGCAGCTTGTTACGCAGTGCAGAAATGTTGAGTTTAGTGACTACAGCTGTGAAGTGAAAATTAAAACAATATAAGTAGAAGTAGTTGCTAGTGTTCTTTTGTCTTGGTATCTGAAGGTTGGTTCACAGCTTCTATAAAATGTTTGTTAGTTCTGATCATATCCCCCCCACAGACACACAGTTTTAAAAATATTTCACATTAGAAAATTGTGAGAAAATTAAATTTGATTTTTGGTGAGTAGGTAAAAATTCATTTATACATGAACCAAAGATTGTTTCATATATAGATAGTTTTAATAACAATGAATTTTTGTCTCCCAGTGTGACTGAAAAGGATAAATAAGCAGCTGGTACTGCTGGTTCAGGTTCAGTTCTCAGTTGTGCTACAGTCTGCCTGAACCTTTAGTGTTACCCCGTTGTTAATGGGTAACATAGGAGGAATATAACTTTGGATACCATTTAAAATCCAAGAGCAGCATAAAAATAACTTTGCTGAACTCCCATGTTTCCTCATAAAACTTAGGTGCAAAAATGGTGGGTTTTCCCCCTGTGTTTTGAAACTGGCAAAATGAAATATCCCCGTTGAAGTCCTCTGAGAAGCCACTATGTTTTTATTCCTGCTCCCCTTGGAATTTAAAGTTTGTTCAGTGGGAAAAATTAGCATTACATAAGTATTATTAAGAGGTGGGTGTTGTCTGATCATGACCTCAGTCATGTCCATTGACTTCCACAGATTGCTCAGAGGCTATTAATTTAAATTTTAATAATTCTACTGGTAATGCACAAGTAAGACCATTCATATCCAGCCTTTTCAGCTGTGTTAGTGCTCCAGGCCTAGCAGGAGTGAAAAGAAGTGCTGATATTATAATCACTTAGGTCAGCATATTTAAGTAAAATGGCATTTTAATATAGTTGCTCCTCAGTTCAGTAGTTCAGTTTTCATTCAGTATTTCAGTTCCCATTTGGTATTTAAAACTTTAAAGTGAAGAAGACCTGAAAACACTGATTAATTTAGGGATCTTTTGTATCTCTATTACTGTGTCCTATTTCAAGTAAACATACCATTAAACATTACTGTTTTGGCATTGTCAAAGAATGCAGAATGCATGCTTTTCACTGATTCTGCTACTTACCTGAATTTGTAGAGTTACTCTGAGCCATATCTGAAGTATTTTTTCTGTTTATTTTCCTATCTATAAAATGGGAACAAAGATAAGTTGTCTTAAGGCATGGAGATTTGTGGGTGAGGAGTTCTAAGTAAGATCCAGGTGTAAATAAAGTGAAGGACTACTTGCTGCACAGGAACAAAGAAATAGATAATTCAAAAACTCAAATCCTTGCTAAAATATTGTAGTCACTTCATTGAGGGAACTTTGGCTAGGATTTATGTAGACTCCCTAAACTAGCCTGCGAGGTAAAACTTCCCTGCTCTCCCTGTATGTCGAACCTGGACGTGTTTTCTTTTTCTCTGACGTTTCGGCAACAGCATATTACTGTTGCTAACAGGAACCCAATTTTATTGCCTTACATCTTTAGTACACGCACACAGAGAAATGTGACTTTAAAGCCCTGTGCAGGAATGGTTGAGCTTCAAGTCGAGCATTGTCAGACACCTCAGCAATCCTTACTGTGTCATGTATGTCTTCAGAGTCTGTGCTCTGCATGTATTTCAGACCAGTGTTCATATGATGCTAATCTTTGAAGGCAGGGTAGAAACAGATTTAGGAGTTTGGGAAACCTAACCTTACTGTATTGGTAGCGTAAGACTGATGGTTGGGGTTTTTTGGTTGGGGGTGAGGGGGAGGGGTGTTTTGGGTTTGTTCGGTTGGTTTTGGGTTTGGGGGGTTTTGGGGGTTTGGGTTTGGTTTGGGTTTTTTTTCAGAAGTGTTTGGGCATTTTTAGGCTAAGCAGCTGTTACAGTGTTAGATCTGTCCCAGTAAGGGAAGAGAGTATTTATTGTTGTCAAGGTTTCCAAGAAAAACACTGCCTGGAATGTTGCAAGCACAGTAGAGCATGT
The DNA here is from genome assembly GCA_035590195.1 of Aviceda cuculoides. Classification (NCBI taxonomy): domain Eukaryota; kingdom Metazoa; phylum Chordata; class Aves; order Accipitriformes; family Accipitridae; genus Aviceda; species Aviceda cuculoides. The sequence continues at coordinate 15,140,987 of JAVJGG010000082.1, read as the reverse complement.
ACAAAACAATTCACCTTACCCAAAACCTGAACTTCTGAATTTTACTTGTGCCCTTATTTTGCTGTACTGAGTAGCAAAATGTAGTGTTTGTCACATTTTCAGCAGTGCCACGTGAACTGAGTCATGCACTGAGTCAGCACTACACTTTTCAATCTCAGAAAAACCAATATCCATGAGTCAGTCAATGTCATAGGAAGAACTTAACAGGATTTGCATTTACTACTGCTCTGAAGATGCAGAAACAGTCTGTTCTTATGGCAAAGAGGCTGCCTCCAGCATGCTCATAATCTCATGCTCAAAGACAGGCTCTTTGAGAAGTCAGTTGCTAGTCACATTACAGTGTTTATTTCGAGAATTTTAGTAGCTTTCATCTAGTAATGTAAATACAAGTTATTTCTACCTGCTTCTCAGCAGAGACAAGTTGCACAGTACTAGTAAATAACTTTTTGGCCAGTAACACTGTGATCTTAAATTCTCAGTTAAGAAATACCTTTACTGCTTGTCTATATACGTTGCACTGTATAAATTAGTCATGCACATTATAAGCTCAAAAGTATATACAGATTTATTGTTTATGCTGGAAGCAGAAATGTAGTCACAGCATATGTAGATAGAGCCACCATGTCATTAGTCCAGATACTAGTAAAATTAATTGTAGAATAGGTTCCAGGATTGGGCTGGGCACTTTGTGTCTTTAACTGTGCTGACTTTCTTTATTCTTGACCTAGATTTACATTAAGCATATATAAATGTCTTGTAGACATATCTCCTGCAAAATTTTATTTTCATACCTTACTACAAACATCTTTGTAAACCTGAACTTCCAAATCTGCTTGCACATGAAAACCTTTTAATTCAAGCTTTCATCATGTGCCTTGAAGGCCCTAGCTATATACTGTCTGGCTTCTGCAAACTGATTACTGGTGTCTTTTGTTATTTTCTGTCCTGACAGCGTCAGCTCTCTTTGGGTACACATTAAATGCTACCTGCTTATTATTGTAACACTACTACATGTTGTCTGCTAAGCATTTCTATGGCATCATACCACGACATCAACAGCTATTCCTTATCAATAACTGTATAAATTGTTAAGTCTTTTTACAAGTAGAGAAGCTGAATCACCTCTCTTTAATCTTTAAAAGCCATCCTTTGTATCTTTTCCTTTAAGGCTTATGATATTGTTAGTCTGATCTGTTACACCTGCTGAGTATTTGGTAAAAAAAAAGAGAAGCTGAGGAAAAAATGAGTTCCCTAGTCTGTAGTGGTGACTTGGAAAGACTGTAAGTCATCACTTGGGGGTGGGCCATGCAGGGTCCTCTGCTGATAGATGGTGATGACCGAGTGATTTTCAGGGAATTGTAGGGACTGTGGTAGTTTCAGTTCTTGAAATACTTTGTGACTTTGAGGCAGATGGAAATCTATTACACCCTCATTTATTACTCCTTGTTTGTGTGCTAGCAGACCCTAAGCTCTAGCAGGGTTTGTCTTGGGGTTTCTGGTATATTTGATTGGTTGATGAGTGCGCTTTTGCAGGTGAATCTCTGTGGGTTGTCCATGGCCAGCTGCCAGGCACCCATCCAGCTGCTCGCTCTTTCCCTGCCTCAACAGGACAGAGGGAGAAAACAGGATGAAGAACCTCCTGGGTTGAGATAAACCTTCTCCCCCTGAGTCTCTCACACTTCTCCCCCTTGTTCCTCACTGCCAAGTGGTGGCTTGCCTGTTCTTAAATCTGTTTATGCAGAGGTGCCGCTGGCCTGTCTGAGGGACTGGGCTGTGCCCTGTGGTGCAGCTGCTGGAACCGGCCTCTCCCCACAGAGGCTGCACAGCCCCTCCTGCTGACACCTCTGAAATACCTCACAGGAAGTCATTTTATGAGCCCTCTCTTAATTGTTGTTGAAGGATGGGGAAAAATTGCTGATTTTAAAGAAACTTGGAGGGGGGGGGAAGAGCCAAGGAAGAGCACTAAAGATGTTAGCAAAGCCTAATCCTGGAGAAGGTGCTGGGAAAAAGAGATTTTCCTTGTGTGGTGAGTGCTTCAGGAGAGACATGTGCCACCCCTGGAGATCAACCTGCCAAAAGGGTTGACCTCAAAAAACAGGCAGGGGCAAAGAAAAACCCAATTTCTGTTGGATGTGGATGGTGTAAAGGTGTGGTTGCTGATGGCTGTTATTTAGGGCAGGTGTGACAGGGTGCCATCCTCCCTGAAGAGGCAGGTCACTGTGGAGAAGCAAGGGTTCAGAGGTGTGCTTAAGGACTGAGAAGCTTCCTGAATGAGCACTTTCTGGGAAGGCTGAGATGGCTTCCCAGTATCTTTGAGAAGGGGAATGGCCCAAGAGCTGCTTCCTGTGGGTCTCCCTGGCTGGAGTTCAGATGGGAAGACCACCTACCTGCACCCATAAAAGCCTCCTTAAGTGGGGTCTGAGGGTACAAGAATGTGATACGGACAGAGGATCAACCTGTGGCCCTTTTGGCATCGCATGAATGTTGCAATCCATGAGGTGACTCCAAAAAGTGAGTTTTTCTATATTTACTTTGTACTAGCACAGTCCCTACTAAAGAGGAGTGTGTGTGGCATGGCTGTGTGTTTATGCCAGCCTTTTTTCTCATTTTTGCTTTCTCTTGCTTCATTTTTAAGGAAGCAAGTAAATATTTCTTCTGTAACTAACAAAGGTAGGGCAAATTCTTCATTTGGTTTTACATGTCTTAATAGTGGCCTCTTGTTTTTCTTTGTTGCAGTTAGCCAATAGAGGTGAGAAAAGGAAAATTAGATTTTTTTTTTTTTTAATTTGTACCTGAGTTCTTTTGGGGTATTTATAGTCACAATCCTAGAAAGTGTCTCCTGAAATTGTGCCTGTATTGCTGAAGTGTCATGTAATTCTGTGATCAGTGTTGCAGTGACTTCCGTGCTTTGTGTTTGGCCCAGATATCTTCACGGAGTCAGGCCTTGAACTGTCCTGTCGTGATGCTTTACTTATAAACATTAATTTGTCTATAAATTATGCTTTTTTGGTATTATACACAGGCACTGAAGTGTTTGGTCTGGCTGCTCAAATGTGTTAATGTTCACCAGCTGGGAACATTTCTAATTGAAAGTTGCTCTCAGCTGAAACATGATTAATCAGGCAGTAGCTAAGACAGTTGAAGATGTCCCTGCTGTCTCTTACCTTTGAAATAAACTGGTTTATATGTGTTGGTAATTAGAAGAATATAATACCAAGTGCTAAGAAGGTGGAATACTTGAACCCTGCGTTGAATAATCCAGTCGTCTTTTTTTTTTAATTGGTATGGTGCAGGCCTTTCCAAATAAAGTATTCGTCACCAAAGTAAAGCAGCAAAGAAATTAGTTTAGATTTTTAATAATTAAAATTGCCCTGTAAAATCCTCCTTTGACTACTGAAACATTATAGTGTCAACTAAGAAAAGCTGTATGCACTTGATGTCTTTGTGAATGTAAAATCTCTTCAAGGACTTCTTCGTATCAGTATTCAACAGAATAGCAGCATTCTGAGACGAGTGTCAGTGCACATGCATCCTGGTTTTAGGTGTTAAGAAGATCCATTACATCTGTTTAATCAAAATGGTTGCTAAATGAAAAATACTGTTCCTAAAACTGCATGTGAAACAGCAGATGTCACTCCAGTCTTTCTCTATGTAGGCCAGAGAAGAATTTGCTCCTGTACAAGAATAACTTGTGCGTGATGATATTGCTTATGTTTAATAAAGTGTGTGTTAAGGAATAGATACAATACATTACAGAATTTCTGAGGTTAACGTGGATTGCTGTTTTACGTACTAGAGAAACACTGTTTCTTGACTGTCTCCATTTGAATCTGTTAATGTTTGCATGGGGTGGAACCAATTTATGAAGAGATGTGGGCAATGAGTAGCAACACATACTTTTCTCTAGTGCATGGCTTATGTCTAAGACAGTGGGATTATTTATTAACTGAGAAAAATATACAGTTGCATGGCTGAATTGTCTGAGCAATTGCTTTAAGATTCCATTACAGTTCTTAAGTTCAGGATGAAGTTAATATTTTAAGCAAACTGCAGCACATAGTTTGAGCAGTTCATTTCAGTGTTCATAGCTTGGTCATAATTGCTGAATTTATCATAAATTTGTATGTATAGGAGCCCAGAATGAAAGTCTTAAGGTTCTTACAGTGGTGCTGATTTAAGTATGCACATCTTGTATGACTTTATATGCAGTGCATGCTGCAAAATGGAGGCCAAAAATCTCATGGCAAGGTGGCAAAATTAGTTTCCTGCATCACAAAGAGAACCATAAGCATCCGCAAACTCCATAGTAGATGCTGTGGGTACTCAGTGTAATCTTGAGAATGTAGTTTTCAGTGTGTGGGTGGTTTTGTTTGGTTTTGCACACTGGTAGGGATCTAAAGCCTACCTTGCTGTTGGCTCTAAAGACACTAGAGAAGAGAGCAAGCTATTTGTTTCTTACAGGTAACTTTTAGTTGCTTAACACTCTTACTTATGGGCATAAAGTCACCCAGGATTACATCTGTCTGAATCTAGTGCCTGTAGGGGAAGGAAGATGGAGTTGTTCTTGCACTGGGGGAAGAAAAGAAAAAAGTTTTACAATATCAAAATGCTATTTACAGGAAAAGAACTGTGGTGGCTTTGATTTTTTTTATTTTTTTTTTAATTAAAATAACAGTGTAGCCCACATCATTCTAAGAATATTAGACTTAATGAGCCTGTGTTGTTACAGAAGACAGAGGCTTAGGAATTGTAGATGCCTTTGGCACTGCACAAAAGTGCAAATTTTTTGTTTACCTGTAAGTTCAATCCTCAATTATTAGTTTCTCTCCTGAGACTTGGATTTTAGTAATATTAAAAGTTGTGCTGTTTTAAAAGCTTTGCAAGCACATACAGCAGCCTCTGTTCCACTAAGTGAACAATCTGAATTTTGTTACTAGGTCTTGATATTTTAAATAACCGATTTTTCCCTTCCACCTTTAAAACCTGATTTTTTTGAATTGTGTGATATTTTGAGGGATGGGAACAGAAGAGCTTGGTTGTCTTTTCCCTTTTTTGTTTCCTTTTTTAAATCTACAACTCCATTAAGTGATTGGAAAGACCTGAGCTTAATTATAAGAATTACTTTGGGGCATTAGACAAGATTTGGGGGAGGGATTCCTTGAGTGCTTCTTGACAGTTCCTTAAAGTCCCTATGAGCAGTGTCTGAAAATTTTGGGGACATAATTGTTGACTATGCAATGCCTGGTCTTCAAGAGAGGTGTCCATGTGAACTGAACAAAAAACCAAGGCTTAACATTTTGTCTAGATTTGCTAGTAATAGTTCTACCTCTGAGATAAAACAGAGGTGATTTTGCATTTTGCTGACAGACGATTTGCCTGAAGCATTGCATAGTGAAAAGTGTTGCAGATAGTTACCTTTTTAACAGGTTAATATTAACCTCTCTTGAATATGCCTACCAGCCTTAGAAGGACTACTTGTATTATTGGGAAATAGGAGTTTATTTGCCACAATGCCTTGGTCATACGTAGCAGTTGTTGCAAGGTGCCAGGCAGGTGATATTAAAGGATTCAAAATAAATGTGCACATCTGCTTTGGAAATCATATATATTTCTTTCTTTTTTTTGCTGTGAGGCCTTGTGGCAAGGCTGCCTGGCTTACTGTGAGTTTTGCCTTCAATCCATCACTGGCTTGCTGTTGCTAGAATTGCATGTCTGTCTTACTTATTTATATTTATAGCTCCAGATAGAGAGTATTTGCCAGCCTAAATGACGACTACACATAGTGAGTGGCAAACCCAGCAGTAATTGTAAGGCATAAAATCAATTCCATAGCTGTAATAAATACAGTTTTAAAAACAGCCAAGAAATGCAGAGGAGTGAGTAGATTTGGAGCCACGGGCCAAAAGATTATTTTCATACAGGAGGGGAAGAAAATACTAAATTTTATCATAATTTTGTAGAAAGGCTCCCTGAATAGAGAATTACATTGATATTTCCAGGTAAAAAAACCCCATAGAATAGTTTGTGTGGCAAGTACACTATGGTCTTTACTGTGCTTTTAGTGAAAAGAATACCTGAACAAAAATCAGTGCATTGCGTACATAACCTTGAACTTTATTTGATAAAGATGGGTAAACTATGTCCAATATGCTTGTCAGTTGCATTCAGTAATGTTTAATCAAGAATTGGGTCTAAATTCCTACACAGACATACTCTTTATAGCTGTCACAGTTAAGAAAAAAGGATTGGTCCTACCTGAGGATCTGGCTATCAGTAGAAGTCCAGCTGAACGTGATGCTTATCATCGTTGTGGGCAAGTCACTTAAATATTTAGCTTTTTGCAATAAGGAGACTTCCAGAAGCAGAAGTGCTGTGCTTCAGCCTCTGCCTGGCAGAATCCTCAGGGACAGGATGATAATAAATCCAGTTGAAGAAAAGTACCTCAACAGAAGGTTCTTAGTGTGATGAATTTGAAGACAGTTGTAGGTCCGTGTGGTTCTGGTAACCATCAGACTACGGCAGGCTGTGTTTTGTGTGTAGACCTTGGAGAACCTGGAGATTTTGTGTGAAAAGTGTCTTCCAAAGAGATTCTCATCTTCAGCCAGACAGTAGGTGCAGGAACTGCTGTGTTCCCAGAGCTTGTACAAACGCTGGTTTCTTTTGGCCTTAAACAGTGCACCAGTAGGATGTTGTAGTGCTGTGCACTCAGCTTAGTTTGCAAGAGCTGGAGTAGAGATTTTTGCCTTTTCAAAAACTAGTGCTTTTATTTTTGTTTTGATTGTCTGATGTGTTACGCTTTCCCCCCCCTCCCTTTTTTAAAGGGGGGATTACAGAGACTTGTATGGTAAGAAAAACTAAATCTTATTTTATTCCAGTTTTTAAAAAAGGGAAATATTAAAAATTTGGGCCAGAACTCAAGAATGTCAAGGAGACTTTTGTCTCCTCATTGTCCTAGGAGTGTGGAAAAGTGTCATTTCCCTACCACCATGTTGAGAATTTGGTCTGTCCCTTGACACTGTTTGAGTACAGAAGGCACAAAACAAGGTACAGGCCAAAAAGATGGTCCCTGTCCTCAAAAAAGATGACTGATGTTGAGACAATGTAAGCACACTCTCAGATGAGATACAATTATCTTTTTTTCTCTACAGTGGCATTTGAGTGCTGGGGGAAGAACAGCAAGAACTCTCCTGGACTGCTCTTTTAGCTTCTAGCAATCAGCAACTTAAGGGCTTTCTCGGTCAGGCTGCATCTAGATTGTCCGTTTTAACAGGCACTGTTAGGACTATTTCTCAGTTATGCCTAAATGCGTGTTTCTTTAGGTATGCTCATATTTGGATCAACTGTTTAAAAATCTGGCTCAAAAGAAAATAAGGGGACAAAGCAAGTAGATGCTCAATTGCTGTTTCAGATCTGCAAAGGAGTATGTCTACAGCTGAGCTTTGCTTGGGCTAGTTCTGACTAACACCAGTACCTAAAAGTCATGGTGAAAACACTGAAATGGCAGGATGAGATACAAAAGTGTTCGTATGGATTGTCTCTGAGGCTCTGGGTCAAGCTTTAGTGAGAGATTTTCAGGCTCTGCTTTCCTCGTAAGAATTATAAGAATCAAGAGATCATGGAGATCACTTTTATCTCCTTTGGGGACAGAACAGGAGGGCTGAGCTTAAGATCCAAACAGATTTATTGTGTGACAGCAGGGAAAGAAAACTGAAAGATGTAAATTCCTATTTTTGAATTCTCTAGGTGTCCCTGTTCTTCTGCCCACCCATACTGAATGCCATCTCTTCTATAGCTCACGGAATGAGATGGTAACAGTCATAATACAAAAGATTTAAGAACTCAAAAGATTTACAGGTGAAGTTGCCTAGGGAACTTACTTAATAGTAAATGTACTCCAAACTGGTTAGCTATTCTGTAATAGCAAGTGTTTAAGATGGTTTAGGTTCCTCATGTCCAAGTGGTCACATTGCTCTGAGTAAACCAATGCACTAAGTTGTTATAAGCATGCAAAACGCAGATTAAAAAATGCAACTGCAAAGCACAGCATAGGCTGGACAAATCACCTGTGATGGAGTACTGTCCTCTGTGGCAGGAGCATCCTTGAGTTATTCATAATGTAAGTGCTAGTAGTAAGAGACTGCAAAGTGAATTTAACAGATCTTTTAACATATATTGGAGACTTAACTTTGGACTTGTTTCCTGTTGTGATAACAAATAGAGTGAAATAACCCCTATTTGTCTTTTTTTTTTTTTTTTTTAATAGGGATGAAGGAAGTTAGGAGACACCCACTTGAGTGTAGTCGATATTCTACTGGTTAGGGCATTCACCTGAGAATCTTGTTAAAATCCTTGTGCTGTGTGGCAGCATCCCACAGTCCATGGGAGTGCCCTAACTACCAGGCTGAGTCTTCCAAGATGAAAAAACCCATGTGTGTTTCCTGTTTTTATTTAAAAAAGGAAACAAAAACCCCTGTTCTTCAGTCAGAACTGTCTGCATATAAAATCAGGAGCAGGCTCACTTTGTTAGATAATCCTTAAAACAGAGCAAGTGTAGAGAGATGCAGCTTCCAGATAAGAGGAGGCCTAATTTAAGATGCTGTAGGTCACACCTTAGGTGAGAAGATCTTTTGTCTCATGAGTCCTAAACTCATGTCTTGTCTACAGAGGGCCTGAGATTTTCTGCTTTACATCCTCATCCTTAAAAATTAAAGAGTAAGTGTTCATTTGATCTGGACATTTGGGATTTTGCAGATCTATACGTACCAGTTCTCCTATACCTATGTGTGAAGTTAATACTGAAGTTCATGTTGCAGTAAAGGTTGAAACCTTTGAGATGCCCTTGATATCAAGGATGAGAAGCTCCATTCTTCTAGAAGGAGCTTTTTGGCACATTGTTGGACTAGGGAAACAAGCATAAGAGAGGAAATCTGTGCCTTTTGCTGAATTTTTGTCTGGAGTAACTACCCAAATCAAAGATCTGCTTCTCTGCTTTTGCTGCTTTTCTTCCCTCTGCTATTTGTATACTTTAACACTTTTGTCAGCTGCAGATGGGCAATAAGTGAAGGACAGAAAGTGGCAGGTGTCCAATTCTTCCAAACCCAATCCCATTTTAGCAAAATAAAAAAAAAAAAAATGGTTGCTATGATAAGACTAAGTCATCAATTACTCTGTCTTGCTGCAACACTGTTATGGGACTGCAGTCAGGCTGCTGTGGTAAGGCACACACCCTACTCCCGATCCTGTGGTTGAATTTGCACAAAATGCATGTGAAATTTGGAATGGTGTTAAAGTTAGGTTGCAAATGTACATTTTACGTTTCTCTTGGTATTGGACATATCTATTTCCAGAGCAGCTTGGGCCTTAGCAGCATTTGTCCCCCACCCCTAATACACCAGTGAAACACTGCAGTGTTGTTTATGTTGGTTCACAAAACTGGCAAGTGAAATATGCAAGACTCATGGCAAATCTTTTAAAGAACAAGCTGTTGAACTTGGATTCTCTGTTTGGTTCTGGCTGATGGGTGGGAATAGCAAGACCAAAAAGAGGTCAAACCCTGCAGCAATCTCGCCAGCCCCTGTGCTTTTGTTGCTGAACGACAACAGTTTAATGCACTGCCTTTTAATGCAAATAAGTGATGACTGACACTAAAACTATGCTGTGCTAAAAATTGAGGATTTCAACAGCTAATTCCTAGATGTTTCAGTCCATTGTATAGCAGGCATGGATCAACCAGTTGGGGTTGTTAACCTTGGCCACTGTGCCACGTCTGCTCTTTGGAGAGAGCTCTTCAGGCCATCGCCCATGTCAGCAGTCAGTCTATCCTTCCTCTTTCTCATTATCCCCTTTGGCCTAAACAGTGGTTTGGATTCCTGTGTTCTTTGGTGATTTGGGGGGGGAGCGTTCCCCGCCACCCACCCCCACCCAAGTGAAATGGATTAAGTTAGAGAAGAATAGCCAGCACACTAAAAGTGACGTTGGGGGCATGACATAATGGGCAAGAATTGTTCTTGAAAAAGGGAGACAAAGCAGATAACCTTAGGAAAAAGTGCAAAGTCAGTTTCAAGCTAACAATAATGGTGCTCTGTAATGATCTGTATTTGGCTATTAGCTAACTGTGTGTTATACAGTGTTCTAAGGAAGAGCTAGTCTGGATAAACAAAGGAGCTAAAGCTGGACTCTTACTCACATCGAAAGTGTTTATTTGGATCTATATTTATAACCATTTTCTTTAATAAATACCTCTGTTTAGGAGGTACTGTTATGCCATATGTTTCAACAAATCTAGTATCCTAGATGTCCTGATGGCTTAAAAGCATTTTATGAAATGTCTAGTCTTTTTTTTACCTTTTCAGTGGGTAAAAGCAATATATGAAGTCATGCACAATGTGTGCAGATGCTACTGTTCTTCCAAGATCTATGTAAAAAGCCATTCTTCTGTGGTTTTAAAAGCAGAAAAGCTAGAGATCCAGGTTGGTTTGAATTTTCCACTTTACCAGTGTGTCCAGGATGAATGGAAATAGTTCTTTCCATAATGGCTGAGTGGGGTATGAATACTATCTTTTTTCTTTTTTTTTTTTTTTTTTTAATAAGGTTGACCTAGTGTATTGTTTTGGGGTGCCAGGCACTTTAGTCTGCATGGTAAGTTCTATATTTAAAATTAATAGTTAATGGGTTCAACATTTTCTTAAAAAATGCAGTATGTAAAGCACCTTCGACCAAACACATCTGTTTCCCCTCCATATCTGGCCATGACTGTGTCTCAGGATTTCTGGTTTTAAGACAAAAATTTAAACTTGCTTTCCTTATACAAACAAATGTGTCCTGGACTATGTCTGAAAATACTCTGATCCCATTATTTTATTTTCTAATATATTTGCTAGATTCACCTATTGGTCTGTCCTAATTTTGACAGGGCATGGAGAGTGTGGGGAATGAATTCCTTTTCCATGAGATCAGCAGGAGTGATCTCCAGCAGCAAAATGCCAGGGATGTGGTTTGTGTACTTAGAGAAATTGAGAAACTTTTTTCTTTAATGCTTGTCTGTTGGCACTTATTTGAATTGCACAGCCAGAAGTGTCATGACATTCAGAAGGCTGAGTTACATGAGTGTTCAATGCTTCTGTCATGTTAAGGATAACCACATAGTCTTGGAGCAGTGCCATATAATGCACAGCATCTCACTACCTAGTGTTGTCATGGCTCAAGCAATTCCCTTCCATGTAACCCATCCTTTGTTTTCTGTTTTAAAATGAATCTTTGCATATTATAAAAAGTTTGGGGTCACTTCAATAGGTACTCATTACTGTGGTTCAGCACTTAAATTTGCATATTTATTACAAAGGACATAGCCGGTCATGAGCTGTGAGTCCTGTTAAGACATCTCACATTGAGTCATCTTGAGCACTTGTATTTCACAGGTGAAGTGACACTGACTTTATAGTCACCTGCCATAGCAAAGGGACCTTATCGTCAAAAGGTGCCAAGCATTACCTTTTTTAAAAAAATGGCAGCGTTCAGATTTTTGCACTAATCACAAACTGTTTTATAGCAAAAATCATGAGGCATCTCTGACAATCATCATCCTGTGGTAGGTTTGTGGTTTTCTAACTGCTTCACACCTCCTCACAACTCCCTGTTGCTGTGACTCAACAGCAGGAGTGCTTCTGCACCTCTGTGGCTGGCCTAGAGTTATGCTAGTCATTGTATTTTTGTCAGTTCACATCTAGGCAGTCCTCTTGGTTCTGACATATTTTGATTACTTGATGTGAGCTCTGGGTAGGGCGAGCTAGTGAAGCTCTCTGCACAGGCTAGTGGCTGTCCTAAGCTTACTGTGAATGGGAAGGTGTTGGCTGTCAAGTGGTTAGTGGGCTTCCTACGTACTTTTTGCTTGCTGACAGCTGCCCCTGCTGATCTTTCTCACTTCTCTTGGAGCTAGCTGGGCCAGAAAACAGATAGTTTCCTCTTGAAAAAATAAGCACTCTTGCTCTCCAATTTCTTGCATGTTTTCTCTGTGGGCGCTTCTCCTTTGCCAGTGGTCCTAGGGTGTCTTATGACTGTACCTGATCCAGTGCTTGGATGTCTTCTGTATTGGTGTATTGTGTCAGCAGAATTTCTTTACAGAAAAAGACGTGTCTTTACGCTTTACCTGGGCATCTCATTCCACCAGCTTGGTTAATTAATATGAGAATCTTAAGGGCAGAATTGACAGAGATAAACTATTCAACCAGCTTTCAGAATTCAGCACTACAGTTTATAATCTGCTTGCTAAAAGAAAGCATTCTGGGGAATAAAATGTATTTTTGTTACTGAAGTGTTCTTGTAATGAAAATATGGGGGTTTTGGAAAAAGAAGAAAAGCAAAACAAAATACCAAAGTCCTTTTTGTTGTTGTTTTAGTAGCACAGAGCAAATGAATGCTTAATGTGAAAGGAATTATAGATAAGATTAAAGTAATCATTAACTAAACTAGTTTCACTGCAGGAACTTGATTGAATCCATTTGAGGCTATTGCTTTGTGATATCTTCCTTTTCAGAGTGTGTTTTAGGTTAAAATACAATGAAACATTACTTGATCACCCAAGGATATGATGAAAATAGGATTACTGCAGGGTTTTTGAGGAAAAGAACTGGTGCTATGTAATTTGAGTGTTTAGACACTTCAGATGGGCTCATTAATTAAAGGTTACTCAAAAAGAGTGAGTATTAAGTGGCTGCCTTAAGTTATATAGCAATTACAAGGGTTTTTTTAAAAAATATTTCATAGTTATATTTGAAGTTAATGGAAAGTCTTGGTATAATTCTGTTTAAAAGTCAGGCAAGAAATTTGTGGAGAACAGAATTGTACAGGAATAGCAGGAATAGTCAGAGATTGCAGGACAGAGAATTGTCTTAGTTTTGCTGTTCACAGGACTCCTTAGTGTGCTTAGGTCCAGTAGTTGATCAAGAGATTTCTAGGTTTAGCCAGCCAAAGCAAGGATGGTTTTGTTCTCTGGAGACAATTTAACAAAATAATTTGTGCCACAGTCTATGCTATTAACTTCCATTCTGTTCTTCCATCTCAAAACAGCAAATAAGAAGAGCAAGCACACCTACAAACATAAAGGGAATTCTTTGTTCAGGCTGCTGTGCACAAAGACCCAAAAATTCCTTGGCTCACATCCCCAGGAACACAAAAACTCATGGGCAATCACAGAATAAATTACCAGGATTTCTGGTCCATTGATTTGTTGGAGAAATGGCTGTTGAGTGTTCTTCATTCTTTATTTCTTAGAGCTGGTTACCTATGTTGCTTCTGCTTTCTATCCAGATCAATGTAAGCTTTTCAAGTAAAATTTACCAAAACACTCCTCTGTCAGTGACCTTATGAATTTAGACACATATTTTTGAATCCTACAGTTCCTTCTCTAAAGTGACTAAGGTGTTTTGTCTATATTTCAGGACTTTGGTGCTTCCTATCTTGAATCCAAAGTCAGTGTCCTCCTTTTCCTCTTTGCGTTATTCTGACTTTGTGAAAGACATTCAGCAGTATAGAAAGTCTGAAAAAAATTGTTAGAGCTCTCTGAAGATCTGATTCTCTTCATCCCAGTAGTGGATTGACTATTATTAGTCCAAGCCCTGTTGTACTGATCTTTATGTCCCTTGATCTTTTTAGGGAACTGCTTCAAGTGATGTTCAGTCTATCTGGATTCTCAGACGCCCATCATGCATGTATATTGTTGCTCCTAGGAAGGCTGCCTCTTAACCACTGTAGTGGTAAATGCAGTAGAAAGTTGCTGGAAGAGCCTGATAGAAAGGGAAATATCATGCGGGCGGTTTTCATTTTATACATAGCAACTTTTGAGGCAGTAAGCAACCTTTCACAACTGTGACTGTAGGGTGTGGACCACCAAAAGGCCTCTGAACATAAGACTGCTCTGAGAGTTAGGACAGAGGATGAACACCGAGTCTGAGATTTGTATCAGGAAAATGGGAAATTTGTGAGTTTGGATGAGATGTTTTACTAGTCTTTAAGAAAGAAATTCTTTAAGAAAGTTCCCTTTGGAATCAATCAAACAGACAAAAAAAAGTCATAGTTGCTGAACTCTGAGGTAAAAAAAAAAAGCAAACCTGGTTGCTTAGGATAAAAAGTAATGGTAAAGATCCAAATCAACCTCCAAGAAGTAAATTAATTCAGATTCTTTTCAGTTAGGAGGATTCTTTTAGTTATCCCTCAGTCTCAGTTGGACTGTTTTACTTTAGCCTTGTTTCATCTTGTCATGTCAGTTTTCACAACATCAGCCAAATGCATTCCTGGGAAGTCATACACTGCAATGGCCTTCCTAATTTTTATGTTTTAATATGCTTTCATATATGCGAATGTATATAAATGTTTTTTACTTGGAGCTCTACTCAAGAGAAGCAGCCATCATGAAGTGTTAATCTCAAGTTGAGTCCAAATCATCTCTACAGAAGTACAGTGGAAAATCAAATAAGTACTCTTTTGTTAATCTGCTAAAAAATATGATATTATATTTGACATATTTGGATCATAAATAAGGCCTAGCTCTTCCTTTACATGTGTGCTTGTGCAGCTAACAGAATTACAGTGAGGATATTGTATGTGCAACAGAGGACAAATGCAGGCATCATACAGCAAGGAACCTGTCCCAAATCCCTAGTTTTGGGATAATCTGTAACCTTAAATTCTGCAAAAATGCTCTTGCATTCATGCCCATTTACTGATCTTGAGCGTCCTCTGGGGTTTTAGAGCATGCATAAACAGTCACAAGCAGTTCTGCCCTCTGGCAGCAGCAGTTTTAATGTGCATCTGGTTAATTCCTTGTAAATCATGGTGCAAGTGTCCACTGCTCTTGTCTAGGAAGACTGGAGTACTCCTCTACTGTGGTGTTAAATAATCGGATATAATAATTTAACTTGGCAGATACACAGGATTTAACTCTTGAGATTTCTCTCTTGAAGCAGTGGAAATAAGCATACCTGCACTACTGATTGAAGTACAGAGAAACTTGAAAATATATATCTGACAGTTTCCAAGCAGATGAAAAACTGTAACTACAAAAAAAAAATCTTTTGGTCTACTTTATTATAAATGGAGGAGGGGGCATTGGAGGGGATTTAAAGGTTTGACATGACTAGTATTGTTTTAAAAAAATGTAGGTTAGATTAGTGTGTATGCTAGGGGACTCAGCTGGGGAGTCCTGATTAATTTCATCCCAGAAAAGCATAGGGACAAATCGCTTTCCCTACTGATGTGTGTAGTGTCTATTAGCTCTGTAGCTTCTGTGGGGGCTTTAATTTTTTTTTTTTTTTTTTTTTCCCTCCCCACTCCCAGCCCTCACACTTTCCAACTTTGCCATGTCCATCCCACCTTGAGGAATTGGACAAGCCACCTTTCTTCTTTCCTGTGGGCAGTGAGTGCAATTCTTCCTGGAAGTGTGAGCCACAGGAAGCCTAAGAAACAGCCTGTTCTCCAGTGTGGTGTTATATAAATAATGGGCTCCCGAGACCTCTGCCATCTCTGCAGTGAGAGAACCAGCTGACTGACATGCAGCCAAAGCAGTAACTGGGAGGTACGGGGGTAGAGGAGGACCCTGCTGTTTTGGAGGGGATCGCGAATGCCACTGTTGTCCTGATGCTGTCAGATAAGATCTGGTTTTGTTAGGGCCTTGTCAAGTAATAGGCACATGCTAATTTATTTGGCAGTTAACAAACTAGATTCTCTCATAGTCTTTCACTTGTTCTTCTGGACATGAGGAGATTAAAAACAGAAGAACGAAGAAGGAAAACAGCCAGATCTCAGTAGCTGTCCACTATCAAGCCTTGCTGCTTTTCTGCATCATGTGTGTGGCAAGGGTAGAAAGCAAAACACAGGACAGGTACTCAAATCTGCACTGGTGGGGTTTTTGTTTGTTGTTTGGGTTTTTTTTTTTTTTCTCTTTTAAAGGAGTTGCTAGTTGTCGAAGGCATAAATGGGTCACGTAGCTGCTTGTATCTTAAAAATAAAATCATTGGCAGGCTTCTCTGCCTGCAGCGTAGTGTGCTGAATTTCAATGAAAATCACCCAAATGTACAGAGCTCATAGGCAGCTCAGAATGCTCCAATATAAAATGCTGCAGCATACATTTCTAGGCAGCTTCCGTGCCATTTGATTTGCTTGTTCATAAATCTTTTCTCAATCAAAGTACTATTATTTTTTTCAGACAAATATCTAGATTCTGAACTGAGCAGCATTAATAATACTCTCTATTTCCTCTTCCATACCCATACAGGGGATGACGGTTACTTTGAAAATATAAAATACATTCTTCTGAAAACAGTTAATTTAAAAGGGAAGAAACAAATCCAAAACCTATAGTTTTGAAGGAGCGGAAAAAATAGTTCATTGTCACAATTTATTTTAACAGGCAGATATGAAGACTTTGTCTTGCTCAGATTGTTGAACATTCTCTTTTCTCTTTGATTTTTTTTTTTTGTAGTTCTTTGCATGTGCTAAAACTATCACAGAAGTGAGATAGCAATATAGGATTATTGCTGTTTAACCAGCCTCCTGGCTGGTTAACAGCTGCCATGTTGATGCTGGCATTGTTCCCCATGCTAGTTAGCCATTAGTTCATTTCTACCACATTATGCTTTTATTGTAGTACTGTGCCAGGTAATATGTATAAATACATATATACAAATACTGCAGAGTATGTGTGATCAAGTCTAAATTTTCAGCTGGGCTGGGATGAAATCTCTAGAGCCTCTCCTGGATTCTTCACTGATATCTCCCATTAGCATGAAGCACAGACTGAACAAAGCAAGCTCTAAAGTCTTTTTATTCCTGTATTCTTCCCACCAGCCTCACATTTTTTTTGTTGTTCTTCATCCACAAACTGATCTTATCTAAATGACTAGCATTAGTAGTAAATTGTATAACACAAGGGAATAGGAGAATGATGTGTGCATATGGCTGGCAGTGGAGTCTCGGTATGTGTATCTCATCTAGTGGCTGAATGTAAGTGCTGAAAGAGCAAGAAGAGGTTTGATTCTGGTGTGATCAGTAAGTGAATTTCCTAGTGGAGGGTGTTCATCCTTTTCACAGGGAGGAATCTCTCTCCAGAAGGGCTAGAACCATTTCGGTACATTCCCCTAAAGCCCTGCCACTTATATCTGGCAAACGCGCAGCAAGTTCTCACTTTTCCTGCTGCTGGGCAGTGCAGCAGCGTCACAGAAGGTGAAGATGGGTGTCTATCTTTTCTCCTTTGACAACATATCATGCATGAGTGATATTAATATATTTTCAGTTCTTTGCCTCAGCTTAAACCCAGACAGTGGTGGACCTAAAGTATAAACTTTAGAGGGGCTGGTGGCTGTGATTTGGCAAGGTCATCAGGTTGCTCAGGAATGGAAATCTTGGTAGTGGTCAGCAAGTGGGGAGGTCTCTGACTGGTCCATCTACCAAAACTGTCAGTAGAAGGGAAGAGCTTTTCTCTGAATACTTAAATCACATGATTTTATATTCACTGACTGTACAGAGTATCTAGCTGCCTTTGCCGTTTTATCTAGTCAGTGCAGACAAATTATTCATCGTATATTTTTACATTAGTTAGCACTTGCTCTGTGAAGTTTGCCTGTGGTAAGAAATGTCTGATATCACTGGACTGTGGGGTCATATTCTCGAAATATTAGTGGTTTCATGTGTAATATCTAAAGGGGATGTTGGCTACATTTCAGTCTAAATTAATCTCATTTATGTTTGTTTTGAAAACATTAGCTGTCCTGTCTTTCCTTCTTCCTGGTGGTTAATTTTCCCATATTTATTCTTGCTGGCTGATGAATGTCTCTGTGCTGGTTTTTTTTTTAATTGGTAGTTGGGTTCATTTAAGTTGATAGAAGACCTAACTCTGAAGGGAAGCATGTTATCAAAATGCATAGACTAATCTTATTAGGTGAAAGCATTTTTGTTTAAATGGAAAATAATTAGACTGTATCTTCAGCATCTCTTCAAGAGTGGCTATAGTTGATTGCTGTTCCTGGAGGCTCATTTGGTGTTTCCCGAGTCATGTAACTGTGAACAGAGAGGCAAAGGAAAACGGCTTCCCCTAATTGTACGTGGTGAACTCTCTCTCACTTTCCATGATGAAATCATTGTATTGTTGTTTTCAAATATCATTGGAATAAGCAATATGATACAGCACGTGTTGGGAAGTATATGGAATGTTTTTTTTTTTCTCATCTTCCCCCTAACTGAATCCACTCTCTTTTATTCCTGGCTGTGCCTGCAGCTGAAGTCATGTGGTAGTACATCTGCTTTACACCAACAGGACCATTTTACATAATTCATTATGTGCAGTCACAATGTCAGATGCTAATCTGGGCTAATCCAGCACTTCCCTGAAGAGCGGCATTAACAAATCTTGCTTCAGCATTTTCAGCTCAGCCCTTAATGGCTAGCAGTCCACTGGATGGCATGTGGTGCACGGAGCTCAGAGGAGGTCAAGCCAGGCTGTGCAGAGCCACCGGTCTCTGTTCATCCCTCATGACCACGGCCCTCCAGGGCAAGGCTGCAGCAGAGAGCCGTGGGGTGCGCTGCCGGACTTGCTCCCCAGTCCTCTGTCTCCAGAGGCTGCAACGACACAAGTCGATGTGGTGTCTGGGAGAGCCAGCACTGAAAGCAAAGCCAATCTGCCAAGACGGGCAGAGCCCTTAGTCTGCATCAGTGACTTCTAAAACAAATCCTGACAAGCATGTCTTGGGGGGAGTGCAGACTGTGGTGCGCCGTGTGTCCTTGCATCCCTGTATGGCCAAATCCAATGCCTATCCAGAGATCCTATTTGTTTCCCTGAGAGTGAGTGGGAGGTCACAGTAATTTCTGCAACCTGGAAGAGTATGGGGACGGGGGTGAATGTTGAGGGGATTTTTGCTGGCTTTTTGTTTTACCTGTGCTGTTAGGAGCTGCCTCCTGGCATTCAGGGAACAGGAGCTCTCCTAAATGGCAGTGAACACCTGAACATATGTTCCTCAAGTGGAGCCAGCAAGAGCTAAGAGCTCAGGCTGTACTCCCACAGAAACTGTTGAATTTCAGTCTGCTGCTTCAGAGCCCCTTCTTTCAGTATTACAGGTCTTGCACCTCTTTGTTGAAAATTACAGCCTTGGAGCTGTTTTCTTCCTTGATTTATCCATAAGTCCTTATTTCTGACTGAATTTTCCTTTTATACCTATGTATTTATATGGCCTCAGTTTCCTGGTATAGGCTCTGTATATCTTGGCCCTGACTGAAAAGAAAAATGGAGTTTATTACTTTGAATTTTTCTTTCTGGGCAAATATAGATGTTTAGGTCTGATTTTTGTCCTGAGGCTGCTCTGATGGAGACGATGGCACAATCTTATGTTTTCAGGGTCAAGAGAGCCTGGTATAAAGCCATGCCACAGATATGGATGTACAGAAGCAATCGCTACCCTACACTATCTGCTGTCAGGAGCAACTCCAGGTCATTTTGGTGCATTTTTGAGTAGTATTTGGCCCAGAGCCATAGGGATCTCCTGAAGGTGTCCCCTGTCCAGACACCTAAGTCCCTTTGAGCAAAACTAGATGGAATATCCTTAAGTGTTTTCTCAATGTTGCTGTTAGCTACCCCTACATCCATATGGTTGTGACATGCTGTAACACATGGGGGTCAACATCAGAAACCCATTGGCAGCCAGAGAGTATGTGCTCTGTTTTAACACTTAATACTGCTTGTACAGCCATGCTGATTTTAGTGGCGTTGCTTGAGACTAGGAGAAATGTTCTTTCTTCTTCTGAAGTATTTGTTCAAAAACCGGCAACAACAAACAACCCAAACCACAAGCTGTGGAAGCATGACTTTATCTTCTCTGTTTTCTCCATGCTGTGCTGGGCAGAAGAGCAGCTAAAGCATTTGCGGATGCAAAAATACACTTCTGGGGCTTCTCCCTGTGGGAAACCGTTGCTTCACAGAGGAATGATTTAAACAGCTGTAGTTTGTCTTGACAGCATATTTTCTTTACTCTGAGCTGCAAACTAACCTTTTTGCCAAAGTTATTCTCAGCTGTGAAAATCAGATGCTGCAGTATATGCCTTTGCAGGTGTTCTGTGTTTCTTGAAAGAGACAGAAATGGTTGAAAAATGGAGGGACACTGAAAAAAATATTCTTTTCCTGCCAAAAATCCCCAAATTGGAATTTAAAAAGGGGGGGGGGGGGGGAATTGTAGTTCACCTAGAAACCAAGATAAAATTTAGCGGGGGGAACCCACAACAGTATTTGATCCAGAAATGCTGCCGTTTTATTCCACAGAAGTTGCTGTCCAGGGGCCAGCAGCACTTTCTGCTTTGGAGGGGTTGGGGTTTTGGATGGGGCGAGGGGAGTTGTTTGGGGTTTTTTTATTCCTCACACCACCACCTCTTTCCCACGCCCACCCTGCCCCCTGGGATAATATTCCGTGTCCCACAATACTTCCTATTACTTATGGTTGCACCAACACTGTGTTATATCCCCTGTCAGCACTGAAATTCAGCTCAGACAAAAGAACAAGAACCAGTGGTGGTACTTCTAAGTTTCGAAACAACTAGACTTTGTTTTAGGCTTGCCTAAACAAAGTGTTGTGTTTTTATTTTGTGGGTTTTTTTAATAGAACAATGAAAATTCTTCATGGGGAAATACTTCTTAGAAGAAAAAGAATTGCTCAAAAGACTTCATTTCTTGAGTGTAAAAATAGATTTGATGTGGCTGGTCTTTCAAGTAAGTAGAAAGATGTTATGGAAAGGACCACCCACAGTGGGGAAAAATATCTGCAAGGATATTCTGTAAGAGATGGGCCAAACCAAAGACTATACCAGACCCAAGAGGTTTGGGGTTTTTGTGTTGTGTCTCAGGTGTTCAATTCACACTGAACTTTTGTCAGCCACTCCTCTGTGAAAGGATGGACAGGGCTTGTTTAGAGAGTTGTCCCTTCCTCACCTTGCTTTCTGCCTTTTTTTTTTTTCTCCTTTGCCTCTGTTATTAACATTTTCTATGTTTGTGTGACTCACTGGCAGCAAGTCAGTGTCCTTGTGTATCATGCAACCATTTATTTGTACATTTTCATCATATTTAATTCTTGTAACTTCCATGATCCATGGATTTTGGGTGCTTTGTGAATCACTGACTTCATAAAGCTGATTGTATCACAATGTACAATGCATAAAGTGATTCTTAATCCTAGAGAGTTTTTACATGACAGTGACAGTTGTTCTTAGTATTTTTGTTTGAGGAGATTCGTACATTACAGAGCTGGTATGGACCTGCACCTTCTTTGTTTTTCAGATTGATTTTACTGTTACATGTGCCACTGCATTGACTGAAGTCATGTGTCCTGGTTAGTCTCCCTTTAAGTAAAATAGGATTGAGGAATCCAATTTCAGACTTAATATTGAAACTAGCTAGTTTGCTGTGCTGGCTCAGGATTGAATACTTGACTAGCAGTCACTTTCAGAAGACTTGAGAAATAAAGGAGAGCAAATGTTTTGCTTAGCACTCTGTTATGATTTCATAAAAACTATAAAATCTCTAGTCCCATCGCCCTCATCTTACACTTTTTCTACATTCAGAAGATTTTCTGTATTTCAAAGGATTTTCAGAAATAATTTTGAAATTATACTAAGATGTGTCCTACCCCTCATGGTATTCCGAGCTTCAGGAGTTTGTCTTAGACAAGACCTATCAAACTGAGCATTTCCAGGCAGTACTATAAAGGGCCTGGCAAGAGGTAAAGTACACCTTAAAGATTTCTGTGGTGGCTGCAACCCCACTCATCATTTCCCAGTTTTTCCTTAGTATTTTGTTGGAATGGAACTCTAAATGACTAATAATGTGCTTAGGTTTTTCGGACAGTTAAATAAGGGGTTAAAATCAAAGCTGGTGCATAGCAATGATGTTTTTATGTATGTTCCTCCTTTAATAATGAGCTCAATTCTCAGCAGCCATTTTCACTTTTAAAACTCTGTAGAACCACACTCTGTGTTGAACCATGCATATCAGGTGGATTTTGATTAGCATAGGATGACTTGCATCATTGCAGAGTCTCTAGATAGCCGTGAAAGAAAGAACTGTGTCCACTCCAAATTCTGCACTGTCAACACATTTGCCAGCCAGATGGAACTAAGATGAACCTTTATTGGAAGAGGCAATTGAAAGAGGAAAGCCCCGTGCCAGTTCGGTTTCTCCCTTCGATGCATGGATATTGACTTGTGAGCAAACTGCCTACATATAGTTCCTTTTCTATAACTACACCTTGCCTGTCTTGTCTGCTTAGGCTGTGAGCTTGTCGGGGCAGCAGCAGGCTGTGTGTGCCTGTACCAAAGGGACGCTGATCTCAGTAGGAGCCTTGAGGTGCTGCTGTGACACAAGTGCTGTTGGTGCATAGGATTTGATGGGCAGGGAGAACAGCTGGCTGGCACCTAATGCATAACGAGTCAGACCCTTTCCTGCAATAAACTGCTACTGACGTAACATTAACTAAGGTTTTTTTAGTTCTCCTGATTGGCTTTAAACAGAAATATTTTAAAGGGAGTTATAAGCAAATATTTTGAGTAAGTTACCAAGATACTTCAGTAGAGTTTTCCCTCTCCCCCAGATTTATTTTCGTGATCTAACTTTTACCATCAAGCATACTCAGATCTATTCTAGAGCAATTTCATAATACAGTAATCTGCAGTCTATAGTTTTCCAACTTGGTATCAACTGAGCCCCTGATCTTACTCAAGTCTTTGCTCACTCAAGTAACTGTCCGTGTTTACGGGGGTCTCTACTACCACGTTCTCACTGTCGGATTTCTGTGTCCTTAAATGAGGTCACTGCAGAGCGGAATGCTATTGCTGGGCTGTGGCTTCAGTTCTCACTGTGTCCTGTCATCCACCACAGCAGCTCTGCTTCACAGCATGTGTTTTATTGTGTCCATTTTCAGCTTTGATTTCTTGTTCTCTGCACCCTTCTCCGGCCTCAGCCCTTTCCTCTTCTCCAGCTGTGTGACTTACTTGTGCTTCTGGTATGTGTTTAGGGGTTTAAAACCTAATTATACTTTAGTCTGAGGGCAAATAGGCTTTCTCTTTTTTTTGCCTCAAGGCCCAGCAAAAGTCAGTGAATATGGGTTAACCTCTGAGGGTAAGGCTGTAAGGCTCGCCCAAAAGAAGCAGCAGTTCATTAAATTTTATGTTTCTGGTTAGTTTCCCCTCATATTCTAATTTAATCCAAGAAACAGAAATGTGCAGTGGGCACTGAAAATATGTTTTAAGATAAGGACTTAGGGCTGAATGTCAGAGTTATAGCTGCTGTTTCCTCAAAATTAACTTTTCAGCATGTGTTTTCATGGAATTTATAAACTGACTCGAGCCACCTAAGCTTTTAGGGGTCCTGCAGAGCATCAAAAGTAGTTAAAATAGTCATCAGCTGGATTTATTATTGTTGATACAGTAAAGTCTGGAGTACTGTACAGTAAAGTCAAAATAGGTAAGGTTTCTTAAAGATATTTTGCTCAGGTTTGCATACTGTTGGTTTTGATACCCAAGAATACCCTTAGTGCAGTGGGTTTTATGCATATTCATGCTTTGGAGGTCTAATCAACCCCCCACGAATGTGGAAAGGAACCATTTTGTTCCTTTTAATGAACTTTTGATCAGAATTTAGATGGAGAACCTACTGTGCTGTAAGTGGAACTTACAGCTGCCTGTATTTAAGTTAACACTTAGCAAATAAACTTCAGACTGCCTATAGCAGAGTTTACTAAACCATTTCTGATACAGTATTTCATTTTAACTTTCTTATGCCAAATTGAGCTGTTCTGGATTTTTTATTAAATAAGCCAGTACTGGGTAATTGTCCTACGTGGAGTGAGGGAAATTTACTTCCCCTACCTGCTTTTTGAAAGCACAGGTTTTAAAAGCTTCAGGAAAAAAGAAAAAAAAAATCTTGGTAGTTTTAATGAATGAAATTTGGGAAAGAAGGGAAGGAGAGTTGTTTTGCCTGTGTTAGAAAAGATTTTCCCAGCTGTCTCGTGGAGAAGCACTACTATCCACTAGTGCTGTGGACCAGAGACATAAAATTTAGCAGGCTGGAGGCCCTCTCAGTTATTGCCTTCCTGTGAAACACCTGCCCAGTGCTTGCCTGTCTGTCCTCAGCTGTCCAAACATCTTTGTTTGCATCAGCCTACGGAGACTTTTTAGATCCTTTTGGACAGGCTATCCAGAAAATTCCCCTGGCAACATGCATGCAGCCTTCTGGGACTGTTGGGGCTGAGCAAGGCTTTCCTGCAGGTGTCCCTCTGGGCGACGGTGGCACGGTGCTCAGCTGGGGGGCGGAAAGCAGGAGGCTGGCTGTTTCTTCAGCGCTGCTCCCGCTGAAATTGTGGAGGAGAGAGCCTAACTGAAAGCCCAGGGGTGAAAAACACGTGGGTGGAGGGATGTGAAGCAAGTGAAATGAGGGACGGGACTGAAGGCAGGCTAGTTCGGCACAAGAAAAACAGGAAGAGAACAAGCAATGGGGCACGTAGTGGGGGCCGTAGGAGGGAGAGAGGAGAGCCAAGAGAAGCCAGGGCAGAAGGGGACAGAGGTGCAGGGTGCACTGGAGTAGGAGCTGGTGGTCTGGTAGGTGGGGAGGAAAGACAGTTCAAGGCTGGGACTGTCCAGTGAAGGATCCCCACAGCACGGAGGTTAACCAAGGCAGTAAGTGAATGCTGACACCCCAGTTGCTACTTTCCACTTTCAGCAAGCAGCTGTGAAGCCTACCAGGCAAATGAGCACCCCCTCCATCTGCTACCCCCGCTCGGCCAAATCGGTCACCCTGTTATATGCAGTTTTTGCATGGGCGATAGTGATCTTGGAATAGATCCCAAATGTGTGGGAATCAGCATGGTCCCACGTAATGATTTATTTTGATTTCCCTCACCACCATCTTGTGTGGGGTTTTTTGGGTTTGGGGCGTGTGTGGGTTTTTTTCTAAAATTACAAAATAACATTCAAAACTAAACACATTAGAACTACTTGGTATTTTACAACACAAACATAATATCTCTGAATACTCTTACAGAGAGGATCCAATGCTGTTTGGCAAGTGCTTTGCAAAATAAATCAGCTAGAACCTGCCCCCCACTGAACAAGCCCAATGCCCTAACTTCTCAGCAGGGTTTATCTCCCATGTCTGCATTTCTTGTAGCTATTTGCAGGTTTAGAAATACTCTATTTATGTTCTACTGACTTCCAAACAAACTGTCCTCATCTCTCTAGAAAGGCAACAAAACGGCTCAGAAGACAGCAGTCGCATCCTGCACACCTACGCCCACAGGCGCACACAGCAGTGCATATACTTAAGCTGTCTCTAACACACATAATTTTCCTTGTTACTAAGTTCTTGTCTCCTCCCTTTTCAATGTCTTTAAAATAAAAGATTTATATGTGTATATGTAGATACAGAAGAAGAACAAGAGGAAAAAAAAGTGTGGGAATTTATTTGTCTGCCTCTAGATTGCTCAGTTAAAATTCTTGAGCATTCTCTCCAGATTCAGGTCCAAATCCAAAGCCTGTGGAAGTTATCTGTTACTGCTGTAGCACACAGACTATTTTGGAGCATAATTGTCATCTATATTTCTAGATTTAAAGTATATCTGTAATAAGCATGTCACATGGTACAGGCATCTCTCTAAGGGGATGCTTTACAGTTTGCCATGCAAACTCTGGCATATTTAGTTTTCTTCAGAAATGAAGGATGGATTGTATTTAACCAATGTAAGCTAAGAAAATTTACATTTCTTAAAAAAAAAAAACAACAAAAAAAACCTCATCACTTTTTTTTAGAGTTATCATTTTCTTTTATACACAGTAATATTACCAAATCTTCAAGGAATATTAATCAATTATTTTTCACTCTGTACCTTTATATCAAGTCTATCTGCTTTTCATAAGATATGTTCTGTCAAACCACAAGGTGCTGTGTATGATCCATGGCTTCTTTTCTTGTGTTTGTGTCCATCTGGAAAGCACTTACAGTCTCTTTTGAGTTTAGAAGCTGTGTGTTTATGCTAAGGTTGGGAATCATTAACATCCTAAAAGTTTTAAGGTTTCTTTGAGATAAGCCACCTTAATTTTTTACTTAGCTTTTCCAATTTTCTCTTTGTTTCTCACTGTTGAAATCAGGCCAAATATTTAATGAAGGTGATTTTTTTTTATTTTTTTTTTTGCATGATATTACACTACTTATGAATTTTGTTCTGCTGAGGAAGAACATTCAAATATCCCTCCTTGGGATTATTTTGATATTTCCATTTCCAGCCTAGACTGGGAAATGAGGAGAATGCATGATATGAAAGAAGTCATTAATTGTGGATTTGTAGAGCTCAACAGAATTTTGTCTTTTAATTGGACTTCAGTTTTTAAGCAAAATTTTAAGTAATCCAGCTGGGTAGTTCATTCAGCTAGGCACTTGAGAATATGAAAAAAACTTTTCCCTATGACTGCCTCAAACCAACACGAATGTGAGGATCTTACTGTGTTGCAAACTGTTGATGAAATTGCATTGGAAGTCTAGAAATAAGTGATATTTCATGAAGCTTTATGTCTTTGACCATCATTTGTTTTGGTTTGGTTTTTTTCCCCTCACAAACGTGGATTTCCAGATGGCACTGGTACAGAGACAAAAGAAACTACTGATTGGAAAATATAACATGGTCAAAGGGAGATTTCTTACCAGGAAAAGCAGGCTTTGCATTCAGAAAAAACCTAAGTGTTTTTTGTTTCCACGATCAACATGACCATTTTATCTTATGGGAGTTTTAATTCCAGCTCCTTGCTGTGTCCCTTTCCTTCTAGTGAGCCTTGTCCCTCGAGCAGGTAACTGTGCACTGTGCTTGTTCGGCCACTGGGAAAGCCTGCAGCGGACCATGGGAAACAGGGCCACATTTGAGGCAATGTTCTGTTTAAAACATCCTTTTTTTCCTATTGAGTCGGCTGCTACATCAGGGATTTGGTGTGCGCAAAACAAACTGCATGACATCAAGTCTTTCTTTGAATTATTTCAAGATTAATTAATCCTAGAAAAGTCAATTTTCAAAAACATCAGAGAAACGCAATATATTAAACTTATTTACTTAAGTAATTTTCAGCCAGCTCCTAAAAGACTCTGCATACAATGGAGGAGGATACAAAGGCAAAAGCAATTAAACACTTCAATATTTCTATCCTTTAAATTTTCCATTTGGCAAAAAGTTCCAATAGTTTGGGTTTTCATCTTTGTTCAAGACAAACAGATGTCAAAACAGTGATTTCCTTCACAGCAATGGCTTATATTTTTGATCGGCTATAATGAATTTTGCAAGTACGATCTTCTTCAGACAGGGCGCATTCTTGTCAGACAAATGAGATTAATACCTCCATTAATATGTTTGGTACTTTCTTACATTTTTCTTGCCCTTCTCAAATATCCTTGTATTTGTATTTTCCCATGCTAATGCATTTTCCAGTATTATTATTGCTCTCCTTTGTCTAAGTAGGCCTTGACATTGCAGAATGATAGTGCTGTCAGAAACACTAGAATTCCTGAATGAACAGGATTGGAAATGGTCAGCAGATTTAAAATGTTTTCTTGAAGTTTATTCTTTGGTTTGAAGTAGTGGGGGAAAATATTTGCATAAATGAGTTCTTAAGAGATACTAAAAATAAAAAGCTGCTAAAGAAAATATAGCTTGTCTACATTATCATGCGATTTTAATTATGCAGGCATTTATGTTCTTTGTGTATTTTGACTTAGGGCCATGTGAGACACATGAGTGAACTGTCACTCATGCAGAGTTAATTATAATTTATTCATATAGGGAAAAAAACCCTGGGAAAATACGATAACACTTTTCATTGGCAGTAAACACTAGTTGTTGTTAGTCATTTGAGAAGATTATTCTTAGCAGTCTATATAAACTCTGTATTTCAAAGTGTTCCCTGAAAAGAGGTGTATTAGCACGTGGCTAGAAACATTACAGGAATAGATTTTATTGACTAAGAAACTATATCCTTCTGTACCATAATATTTATTTCTTTTTTTTTTTTTTCTTTCCCTTGAACAAGAGAATATGTTTTGATTCAGTGTTTGGCAATCCAAGCCAGGTTATTTAAAATAATATTCACTTGGAATGTGCTGAGTGTGAAATGCTATTTTTAGAGTAGTAACTTTTAGACAGTATTGCAAACAGAAATCTTTTGTTTCCCACGTGTAATACAGAACTAGTTTGTAAAAAGCCTTTAGACTTTGCACTTCTCCTTTTCCCGGGTAAGTGGCAAATAACTCGCTGTCACTGACACGTAGGGCAACAAATGGATAAAGCAAGCATGGATTCTGAGATCTATAATTTTTAATAATTTTTAAACTAGCTACAAAATGTCAATCACTTCACAAACTGACAGGAGACATAAGGAATTTCATATTACATGCTGTAAATTATATTTATCTCACAGTTTATCTAGAGTTCATTCATTTAGGTTTTTTTATTATTTTTAATTGTCAGCTACTAAACATCATAGCGATTTGGTGTGCATAGCTCTAGGTAAGCAACAGAGAACTGTACCGATAACAAACCACATGGGGATAGCGACTAGTAAGAGAGCCTTATAAAAATTACATTTCTTTGCACCATTTCATATGGTAGTCATTACCTCCAAAAGATAGTCTTCAAAAGCAGCAGACAAACCCGATATATTACACTTATTTCTTTTTGTCTTTGACGTATTTTCAGCCAAGCTTTTATTTTGCTGGCAATGGCTAAATGGTGAGTGCCAAATCCCTCTTTTTTCATGATTAAAAAAAATGATCATGATTAATAACTATATATATATATATCAACAAGAAAAAAGTGGCACAACTGCAAACTTGCTGGTATAACATAGTCCCAAAAGAGTCCGAATACTGAGCATGCTTTTGTTGTCATTGTTGGTGTGCTACTGCCATGGGAAAATTCTTGTTTAAGTAGGAGTCTAAAAGTCTATTTATTCCTCATGCATAAATGCATAAATCACATCACTTTTTAGTGCAATGCTTGTTATAGTAATATAATTCCACGTTGTCTAATCATGAAATCATAACAACAGATAATGGCAATGAAGAACTGAAGACAGCAGGTTTAAGTGCTTAAACATCATGATACCCAAAGACAGGAGCATGGCAGTAGCTCTGTGGAATGTCACAGTTTTACAAGAACAATACTGTATATTTAAAGGTTAACAGCACGTTTAGCATTCCAACAGTGTTGTCATTCAGCAAACATCATTTAAAAAAAAAATTAGGAGAGGGAAAAAAGTAAAGGAATCCGAAACAGAAACAAGGAAAGGAAAAATCCCAAAAAACATCATGGTGAGCTATAGCCATCAAATCAGCACTATGTACAACCTTTGGAAAGAAAGATATCTAGAAAAAATAATTACAAGTATCATTTTTGGAAAGCTGACAAACTACACAGGACAACATTTACAATGGGGCTGATATGTGCATGTGTGCAAACCTAGTAGGTAAATACCATGATAAAAGCATGAAGGTACTGCCCTGTTGGACAGCATTAAAAGGAAATGCACTTCACTGCATCTAACCGCTGCCCAGCATCTTTGTTGCACGCTGGTTGGCTTCATCGATCCTGGTTTTGTTGGAATCGGCCTAGGGAAACACAAAGGAAAGAGACAAATGAATACAGAGCAGAAGGAGAACATCTACAATACTTAGTGGATACTTCTCTAGTCTTGGCTAGGTCGGGAAAAAAGAGAAGCTTGAAAATATTGGAGAGCTGGTTTTTGTAGTCGTATTAGGGACTCAGAAGGAAATTACAGATTTGCTGGTTTTGTAATGCTTCAGGTAGCCTTTGAGTAGAGCTTTTATGTTTGTGTTCAGCTTCACTAAGCTCTTGTAAATGCTGTGCTAGATCTGTAGCTGGTGCTATTGATAGTGCTAGCAGTACTGATGGCAATGGATGACGGAATGAGAACCAATGATGTGCATGTGGATTTCACTGGTGAAAAGCTTCAGTACTCTCTAAGATTCGGTGAGCCTGGATTCTGTTGTAATTTAGATCACCAGCCATGCAGTCAAAACTAAAATTTTGTTAGTGCAGAGAGTTGCTGGAGCAGGGAAGCTAGATCATCTGATGTAGGGAATGCTGGCAAAGATAAATCTCTTTGAAAATACATCAGTCTGGATCTCTTCGCTCTACATGTGAAAGGAAGGGAAATAGGAGTTGACGCCATTACTCCTTTCTCTCAACAAAGTTCACCAGGGTAGTTGCAAGACAGAGTAACCCTTCTTATTGAGAGCAGCATAAACAAGAATTGAGAAAAGGCAGGGATTCTACCGTTATTTGGAGCAACCAAGCTGGAATTTAGTCCAGCTTAGACTGAACTGTTACCTTCACTGTATTCCATGGGGCAACACTTGCCGTGATTATAAAATGCTGTTAATAAAATGGCACCACTTGGGAGGTTTAGGAGTTCTTTGAGTGGGAAGACACTTTGACCATGGTTTTCTGTAGCTCTGCAGAAGTTAGCTTTGGAGACTAAAGACATTTAGCTGACAAAAATTGGCAAAGCTCAATTCAAACCCATGTTGCTATGCTGACTTATGCTAGCAGAGGGACTAGATAGAAAGTATTAAATTTTTTCAAATCAGACTTGTGGGAAAGGTGAGAATTGTGTTACTGCTTTAAAAGCATGAACTCAAATAACAAACTCTTTTCTGTGGTTTGATGGCTGCGTTTTGTTAGCTTTGATGATTGTTCCCACATCTCTGGGGTGTATCCGAATTGTACAGGTTTATTTTAAATCTCCAATTTGCAAAGACAGAATGGTGAAGCAAATTTCCCACACACATTTAAAAATCCTTTAAAAATGGTTATACTGATCTGCAATAAATCATTCTTAAATATCTTGGGCTTTTCTCCATAACTGTTTTGGCAAATGCTATGTAGGGGTTTTGTTGTTGCTATGCACTGTATTTTTAGTACAGTAGCATGTGCCAGATCCTCAACAAGCGTAAATCAGCATAACTACTCATTATAAGCCACACTCCTTTATTTTAGCCATGAGTTTGACCTTGTCTACCACAATAGTTTTGTCTGCTTTTGCTAAAAGCCTACCTAAAAAATAAGTTAATGGTTTTGGAAACAGTTATGTTTGTCATGAAATCCATGGATATTGATTGAATATTGAGGAAACGTAATGGTCCTAAACAAGAATAGTAAGGTCTAACCCTGGTGGATGATGTTGCATCGAAGTCAGTGGGAGTCTTTGTACGGACCTTCCCACCTAAGTCAAGACAGAATGCTTTGAAACCTTCCTACTTTCCTCCCAGCCTTCTATTTATGGCTCTTTTTAGGGCTGGGGTCTTCTGGTGATGATTTCTTGGCCATTTGACCTACTCATCACATAGTCAGTTTAGTTTTTGTCCCTTCCTTTCTGATCTGATGGAAGGATAAAGGCTTTTATTCATTGCTATCCTGATTACTGTGGATAGATCAGATTACATCTCTGCATTATGAAATTGCTTGGGTTTGGATGCATGCATCCAGTTTAACACTAATGCTTTAGACGCATTTGGGTTAGCTTTGTGACACACCACAGCTTTTGCAAAGTGTGCCAGCCAAAGGTCTTTCTAATGATCATAATTGATCAAAAGCACAGGGCTCCAGCTGGTCAGGAAAAGAAAACAACTCCACCAATGCTGCATGCCCACCGCCAGCTAGGGATGATGGTCTATTGACATATTTCATTGCAAAATGGATGTGTGTGCATTTGCGGTTTCAGTATTACCCAGCTAACTGCCATTTCTGTCTATAATTTTATAGAGAGTTTTCCTAATACATTGTGTTTCTTTTTCTAGTATCTCATTACTGTGTGTCCTTATTCTGAGAAACTTAGCAGATTTTCACTAAGACTGAAGATTGTCTTGGTTCTGTGCTGCTTTCATGATGACTCCTCTGTGTACACTACAAGTCAATCTTTCAGAAATGTGTCACTGTTCTTTAGCCAAGGGCCCTGCCTGACGAGGCTTGCTTGTGAGGCTGGATTTAATGAATCGCATTAGCTTGCAATGTTGTTTTTCTGTTGCTGTATGAAATGCCTAGCTCTGTAAGAAGACCACATAGATGTGGAAGGACAATCCCTCAGTTAGCCAACTGCTCTCAGCCTGTGCTGCCTAGAGATTTGGCCCACATGCTTCACAGGTGCAAAGGGCCTGGCCAACGTTTTCAAAATCCAGATGTTTGCAAACCTGAACTGATAGGAGAACAGTGACTTGTTAGGCTTGCTGTAGTTTGCGATAGTATCCTGCGAGCACGGATAGGATGCAGATTTCCATCCACAGGGCATGTCTCCTGCCACTATGGTATATCATGAGTAGGGTAGCTGGTAACATGTAATAGTGCATGTCCTCATACTTGCTCTGAGAAAATAACATATGTCCTAGACTTTTTATTTAAAGGTAGTTATGACGTAGGCTGTATAATCTTCCAGTCCCTTCTCACAGTGTAGATAGATGTGCGGTTTTATAGTGCTTTTCATATGAGTCACAGTAGTAAATCCTTCCCCTCCATGCTCCTATTTTTTCCAGAAATATGAAATGCTGCAGAATGGCATCACAGTAATCCTGTGCATTTGCCAGTACAGTCAAACTAACAGATGCAGCTTTATAAAACAAAACTTTTGACTGACGCAAAGCCGTGTGCTCTGCTGTGTTACGTGACTGTCTCTCTGTGAGAGACAAACTTCCCACCTTTAAGACAATGTATACTTTACCCAGTTCTCTCTGGAATCAAACTCCAATAAGCAAAAATATCTGAGTGAACCCCTCAGTGCAGTATTTTCTTTAATTTTTTCACTAGGCTCTGATGTAGTTAATTGATATGAAAAATAGTCATGGGCATCCTGCTCGTGTGAGGTTTGCACGTGTAAAAAGGCTCAAGAGTACAAGCTCTACCATTTAAGGTCAGCATTAACCCTAAGCAGCACATATAAGTCCTTGGGTTAGATCCTCAGGTTGTGTAAATCTCAACTGAAGTCAACTGTTGTATTGATTTTACACCAGATGAAGATCTAGCCTCTTATGTCACTTCAGCCTGGCTGTGCCTGTGCCTGGAGCTCTGCCAGTATGAATGCAGATGGCTCGCAGATCTTGGGATCTAAGGATGGCAGTGAGTTCCCAGCCGGGTTTGGAGGGTACTGCTATCTGCTTCAGAAATCTGCAATGCAGGTTTGGCACTGGAACAGTGCTCTCTGCCTTTTTAGATGGTGATTTTGCAACATTAATGCTGAGCCTCAGTTATTTTTACATATGTATACACCATCCCCCCCACCCCCCCAAGAAAGCTGGTAGATCTCTGTCCTAATGCAGTTATAAGCAGGCAGCACAAGACTGGCTGCACTGTTACCATACAGCAAAGCCTTGCTTAATAAATCCCTATCCCCTTTTTGGGACTGGCCCACCTTTGGAAAGGTGATCCAATTCTCAATTGCTCATGGAATTGCCAAGGGAAGTCCAGGAACGCTTAAAGCTTACCAGGAAGTGCCAGGGCATTCAGACCCCAAACTCACAGTGCTGCACAGTTCAGGGCATTTCACCTTTCTCAAAGCTGTTGCAGAAGGAGACTTGGTTTGTGCTAAGGGGCCCCTTTGCTAGCTGTTGTCTTGCAAACCCAACGCTGTGGGTTCAACCCGATGTGCACTGAAGGTTACTGAAGATCCACAGCAGCAAGTTCTTCTGTGGCCCAACGATTTAGAGGGAGAAGAGAGAGGAGCCCTAGCAGCTTCTGTCGCTTGTCCTTCTCAAGCTGAAATAAAACTGCAGTATGCACATCCTGTGCTTGCAGAAGGGAAAACACAGCCCCTTTTGGGGTCCTCCTAGAAATGTCATCTCTTACCTTCTCCATGATCCTGTCAATCTGGCGATTCTGTGTGTCAATCTCATTGCCCATGTCCAGGGCCATGTGACGTAAGTTGCCAATGATGCCGCTGACCTGCTCAAGGTTCTCATCCATTTCATTTTCCCGGGCATCGTTTGTTACCCTGGGAGCAAAAAAACCCAATTATTTGAAGCAGAGACAGAGGAGGTTTGCCCTGAAACTCTGATTCACCTGCAATCTCCCCTGCATCCTCCTTTGCTTGTCACCTGAGGAGGATGCTGCTGTGCTCAGCTTTGAAGAAAAGGAATTAATATGTAGCTAGCCTGAAGAACATTAAATGCTTATTTTTTGGTTGTTGGGATTAATCGTCTGGGTTCTCATCACTGCTCCGTTTATACTGCTTATGTCTGCTGTTCCTAGAAGTGTTGCTGTCTGAGCTTGCCTGTACCACATTCCGCACCTCTCTGCTAGTGATGGTCCTCCTCAAAAGATGAATGAAAGGGTGCTCCATTTGGACTTGTGTGTGGTTAGAGTACATGGGAAATGCTGGAGGGTGGTGGAATTGAAGCTATACCTGCTCCCCTCCTTGAACTACACATAACTAATGGATACTGTCCAGTTCTTGTACCCTTGGGGCTCACTGAAATATTGGGGAAGAGCTGCTTCAGCTGTGCAAATCCTGACCTAACATCCTATTTAATTAAATGTGTTTCTGGTAAATGGCAGAAGCAGCTTCTCTCAGATCTACTGGCTTCAGTAAAGATCCTTTGTCTCTCATTCTTAGCACAGTCTTTTTCACTTGCTTGGTTTTTAGAAGAAAAACACGCACTTGAGCCAAGGCTCAGTTCAATGCTTCAGTGACTGGAGAGGCATGTAGTGACTGATACTGGGAAAGGCAAGGTCTATGGGTCCCACTCAGAAAATCACTACTTCGAGCCTTTTGTGCAATTTGTGTTCGTGTAGGTGTCAAAAGGGTGCTACAGGCTATTTGCAGAATGATTATGATGTAGCATAACTTTCTTCACTGCTATTCTGTTATCATGCCCCAGCCTTCATTTCGGTGGGGCTGCCATCCAGAAATAAAAAAAAAGTGAATGGCAGACCCTGCAAACTTAAATGGCAACTCCATCCCTCGCTCCAGATTGCATGACAGCATTGTTTCTATCACACTGATTTCCCTTTATCACAGCAGCCAAAAAAATAAGTGGATAATAGTTTTTGGAAAGATAATTACTTATTAATCCAGTGTCCTTAATCTTCAGAGATCAAAGCTTTGCCTACTGGTATGCCTTTATCCATTCAGCTGATAGCATTGTCATCTAAATACATGCTCTATAAGCACTGTAATCAGTATGTACTTATTGTTGGATCCCTATGTATTGCTGAAAGTTTGCAGTTTGGTTGCCATTAGTATAGCTGTGTGTTTCAAACTGGCTTTCATCTGAGTGCACGGGGGTTGCAACTAAACCATCAATGTTTCTCCATAGTTGTGGCTTTACAGCAGCTGAGGAGGGGGCATCATTCCCCGTTCAGTGAGGTTTTCTGCATAGACACAAGCAGGGAAGTGGTATACCTCTAGATAAAAGCATGCTTCAAGTTCTGCTCTTGGCTCGGTGTTTTGGCAGGGAGCCTGAGGCTTTTTTCTTTTTGAAAAGAGAGGAAGGGGTGCTGGATGCTTTGGTACATCTTCTGGCAAGGATGGATAATGAGCACTATGTATATTGAGACATAATAATGATAAACTAGTATTTATCTGACGCTTCATTTCTGAGGTATTTGACAAACATCATTAATGAGATCCGTAATAAGGCCCCCAGGAAAAGTGCGTTGTTCATGCCAGGGAGCTGGAGTGCAGAGGACAGTGCTGACTGGCCGTGACAGTCTGCAACCTCACGTTGCTGCTGTGAAGTAAATACATAGATATTATTTCTATTTTGTTATTGCCTAAATCTGGGCAATCTCAAGGAGGAAGCTTTAGGGCCACGTTTTCAAGCATCTTCTGGTTCTCAGGGCTAAGACCCTTACTTCCAGGATTTTTGGCGACATAACCATCCTTTGCACTAGCTCAGGCAAGCACCCACAGGGCCAAGGGGAGTGAGTGGATGCAAGAAGCCTTTAGTACCTGTCTTAATTGCCGTCAACCTAAATCTGAGTACCTACCACTTGGTGGAGAACACTGGCTCCATCGCGTTACCCAGCACCACTGAAGGAGTTAATGAGCATCACAGAACTCATGACCATATGGAAGGAATCTAAATATATCGGTGACAAGCAGAATAGAGAGAAAACAGCGGATAAAAAGGCTCACCTGCGGATAAAGCCACCACTGATGGCCATCTGCTCCCGTTCATCTACGACACGTGCAGGCTGGCTGGCTACAACGCCATCCTGATTATTGCCCCAGGCTTTTTTGTAAGCATCACTTGATTTAAGCCTATGCAAAAAAGATGATGAGTAACAAAGCATCAAGTGGACAAGGACAAATGCAAAACTCTTTACTTCTCCAAGCTAAAAGCTGCATCAAGCAAATGACTTTTCAGATAGAGGGTCGTTGATTGTATACCGATATATCATAACCTTGAGTAAAAGGAGAGGTTTGGGGGTTTTTTTTGGTTTGTTTTTTTTTTTTTTTAACTTTACTGCCACAACAACTGTGATGGTCAGAGGTTTTGTTTCCAATAGGGTGGATTGCAATTGTCAAGTCTACAACACTGCACACAGGTTTTTTGGTTGTTGACTTAGTTTCCAGAAAGAAGGAAAAGAAAAATAAAAAGGAAAGAAAAGAAAAAAGAAGAAGAGAAGAAATACAGATAAGTAGAAAACATTGTTTCATTTCAGTGACACATATGTTTTGACATCAAACACAGAGAACATACTGGCAGACAAACATAAAAACAGAACTGCCAAGTATAGTGTGTACATCACATCACAGCAACACACCCTCTTAGAGAAAAAAGGATTTAGCTAGATTTTAACATTTTACCATGCAGAAGATTGGGCTTCTGTTGATATTTTATAACATGTATGTGGCATAATAGGCATTTAAAGCCACTAACCTTTCCCAAGGTGATTTGGGGATGTTTTTATGATAAAATTCATAGGGTTCATTGGATTTTTCAAATAATATATCGGTACTTGAAAATAGTAATCATACATCGACAGTTGATGTACAAACCTTTGTCCACAGAGACAAAAAGTAAAAGGCAGAAGTGAAATGAGTGCAGGAGAAAAGAAAAGATACGAGCAATCTAGCATCAGAAAGGGAAATTTTTCTACATTCTTCTTCATGCACCAGCTACAGGCATGAATAAGAAGTGAAGCATTCTCACTAAGCACAGTTGCCCCAATAGTTCATCATACTCTTAATGCATCAGCAGTAACAGCCTTCACAATAAGCAAGACACAGGCAAAAATGGATCATCACTTCCTTCAGGAGCTTTAAACCACAGGACTTTAAAATAGCCTAGCAACTTGTTATATTTGTTGTTTATGACAGTTACATTAGCTTTCAGAGAGCCATTTTTGACTGAGCTGCCATGGATAGAAAATTAAAATCCAGGCATACGTTCAGTGGCAGATTAGCATGTGCAGCATATTTAGGGTTGCTGTCATCGGAGTCGTCAGATGAGAGTGAACACTTTAATGGGAGAGTATGAGTGCTTGGGGTCTGTAGGTGTAAGTTCTTGATATTGTTCCAGAAATGGAGCAGTTTTCAACAAAGCTGATGGGAACTGCAAATCTCCGTGGTTTCCCTGTTCTTCGGCCAACTCCAATCAGTCGTATAAACAGCCCTGTGGCTTGGATTTTGTGGGAGAAACTGAACATGCTTCTGGGGGATTTGGGAGAGGACACAACAAACCCATCTCTGGCGTTATGTTCTCTCTGTGCCCCCTGAAGCAGCTCAGCTTCCACTGAGCCTGAAGATATGTTGCATGCTCCAATATAGAATTAAAATGTAGATGAAAAGAGGATCTTCCCTATTCATCTGTTTTGTTGCTTATTTCCTATTAAAGTTTGTGAAGACTTAAAAAGATGATGGTTAGCTTGTTTGTTCTTAGTTCTCTGAAACTATACATCAGCTTTGGCTTTTCTAGGAATGAGTGAAAGTAGTTCTCTTGCTGCACATACATTTACAGGTTTTTGCCTGTTCTTTAGACCTGTGCAACTTTGAGAGTAAGACAGTGTCTGTGTTTGAGGTGAATGATTTTATACACCCAGAACTTGATCTCTGTTTTCTTGTCGAGTTCCCATTAAAGTCAACAGGTGGAGTCTGGGTCTGCTCATGGTCAATAGCGGTTGTCCTTTTTGAATGCAGTCTGGTCAAA
This sequence comes from Aviceda cuculoides, assembly GCA_035590195.1. NCBI lineage: Eukaryota > Metazoa > Chordata > Aves > Accipitriformes > Accipitridae > Aviceda > Aviceda cuculoides. Next base: position 15,102,775 of record JAVJGG010000082.1, on the reverse strand, counting down.
GTTTCATGCCATGGGCATTTCGCGTCTCCTAAGAATGTAGGATCAAGACTTACATTTTGGTAAGGCTCACGGAGTTGTATTTACTCTGTATATCAGAGTATAGTTGTCTGTGAAATGGTTAATCTTTTTAAAATATATGCTATTAATCTACCACCAGCCAGCAGTAGGCATTAGGAGATCATGGTGATACTGGTGCCCAGAACTGTATGGATTTCTCTTCCTCCTGCACTCCACTTCTCAGACTATCATCTTATTCCTACTAGTTGAGTCCTGGGATAGTGATTCAGGGAACAGTCTCTAAAGGCACTGCTCATCCATACCCAGTTTCTGAACACACTGACTGATTAGCAATGCTAGTTTATGAAACCTGGCTGCAGACTGCAAGGGTCAGAATACTGCCTTAAAACAGGGAAGAGGCATGTTTAAAAACGAGTGTCCTCCACTTCAAATGCAGTATCTTTCTGTTCTTGCATCTGTTGGTTTCATGATACTGCAATTATAGTGAAGTGGTAAATGTTCTAAGGCCACATGTCAGGTGCTAACCCAATCCATGCCACAGGCCTGGCTGTCAGTTCTGAGCAGCCTTTCCTACAGTACAGCATATCAAAGCTGCTCTAAAAAATTACTATTCCTGCAAAATATATTGGAATTTTTTGTACTTCAAGGGTGAACTTTTGATGCAGGCATCATGCCAGGTTTCTCCAGCAGGAGCAAGCCAGGACAGTGTTCCTCTTTAAGTTGCAACAGCTTTCAGAGTGTGGGAGATGTAAAGTTTCTGCTCCATACTCTTGTAGCTGCAGCTCTTCCGCACTGGGCCCTCTGGTGCAGGACAGCAGGGCTAAAGCCTGTATCAGAGCTGATACCACTTGCAGGCAGTCCCACTGACAAAGGCTCTGTGTGTGTGTGTGTAGCTCTGTCCATTCCTCCTTGCCTCTCTCCCGTTGTGCACACCAAGGCAATAGTACACATATTCTGTGAAAAATGTTTACCCCTGCAAAGTATTTGTGGCTTGGTGCACAGGAGCAAAACTGATTTTTTTAAAGCTGTGGCGGTATCTGCATTGTGTCCCAAGGGAATTAACTTCAAAATAAATGGTGACTGATAAGGCAGGAACCCAGTCCTGCCAGTTGGATTTCTGGCAAAATACCCATTGAACTCCATGACAGCTCTCTTTCCTTTGGTCTTGACAATCATGGTAGGATCAGGCCCTGGCTGTGAAGAAAGTATCTGTGCAACACAGAAAGGGAGTATAATACTGCAGAACCACGGCACTCTGCTTTGTTTCCTGCACAGTCTCTGGCCAACCATTTATGGCTGTTTTCGCTGTAACCTGGTTGCGTGCCTACTCACTGCATGCTGGATTTGCCATTCCTCAAGGGCTTCTGGTTGGTGCACTTTGTCCCCAATTTCCTACACCCGCATAACCACACATCACATTTTCATTTGGCATTTAAAACAAGCTTTGCATTACTTGGGGGACGGTTTCGTTCAAGTGTGATGGCATGCAAGCAAATTCGATGCATTTCAACATTTCTGCTTAGTGTACGTGCTACCCAAATGAGAGAAATTTGATGTGTTCAGTTTTTTTCAAATTTGTTGCCTATGGCAGGATGAAAACCATTTCAAGCTGGGTTCCAATTGTGAATCTCATGTCTCTTTCAAGATCTCAAGGACTATTTCTGTTGTACAATGAAAAAACTGTGATTTTCATCCATAATTTTAAGCAATGTTTATTATGATCTCTTCTGCATTTTTTCAGCTGTTACATTTTGTTTATTAAACTTGCTTGTGAAAATATGTTTCAAAATTTAGGGTCTCCAGGAGTAAGGTAGCCCCAGTGTTTTTGTTCGCTGGAAAATAGAACCACTTAGTACACTTTGTGTAAAATGTTGAAACTTTTACCATTAAAAGGTGTTGACAGTGAAGCTTTCACTGCAGTATGCCTGATTTTAATGCATCTACAGTAATTCCCAGTCAGTTGTCTATGCTATGAGATGAATGCATTTGAACCAGAATCGTTCTTTCTGCATGCCACATGCTCATCCTGTCCATGTGCCTAGCAAGGATGAGCTTCACAAGGCCTTTGGGATCAGCCTTAAGTGCTCAAAGAGATGAGGCAGGCAGCACCTACTTGTTACATGGACAGACACAAAGACCACAGAATTTTCCTAGGTCCGTCAAATTCTTTTCTGCTTCTTTCATGTCCTTATTGATTTGGTCCATTCCCTCTTCGATGCGTTCCAGTTGTTCTGATTAAACACAAGTATTTTATCCCCACAGAATGAAGCAGATGGAAAAGGACAAAGAAAAAAAAGACAAAAACTTCAGACATTCACTGTGACAAAAAACTGGACACCACATAGCAGAGCCGGTACCCAGTACCTACTTGTTACAAGGACATATGAAAAGGCCACAGCATTTCCCTAAATCTTTTAAATTTTTCTCGGCCTCCTTCATGTCTTGGTTGATATGGTTCATGCCTTCTTCAACACGATCGAGTTGTTCTGGTCAGGACAAAGGGATGACAGTGTGGAATGAATTGTATTTTTGTTTGTTTGCTTTTGTCTTCAACAGAACATGAAAAATGACCATGTAGAACTGAATTAATAATGACATTACAATGCATTAATCTGAGCTGATGCATTGTTGGAAGGATGTATGCCGCACTGCGTGCTGAAGATGGTTTTTACTAATATGGGAAGAACAAAACAAAGGAGGAAGATGTTTGAAATATATTAATTTAAACAAGATGTAATGATGTAGAAAGGAAGGGTTATAAAGTTCAAGGTCCAGGAACATAATACAATACATCCACTTACTAAGACACCAATGATATCCAAGAGAAAGAAAGATATAGTATTATTATTTTGCATTTATGTATGTTAACACAAGAGAAAAGTTGTCCTTCCATGGAAAATACTTCAGTTACTTACGCTTACAAATGCCTTGGAATTAGGTGATTTTGGACAGCATAATTGTTTTGACTAGTGAGTGAGAGACCTGGTAGTAGCTGTACTAGAGATGGAGCAAGTTATTAAGAGCTGTGTCCAAGCACTCCTTTTTCCAGAGGCTGAGGAAACTGAGACCTGCCACTTTGATTGGCATTGGATATTAATCTCTAATTTGAGCATGGCCTCAGGGCTGGTTTTCTTTCTGGTATGGGTGCTGCAAATTAGGATTAACCCCAGTGAACACAGAGTGATTGCAACCACTCCAGGAGCCTGATGCTCACTGAAAGAGGACCACTGGCTGTGTCATTCATTGTCTCTGTCCCCAAGGGATCTTATGAAGACAAGCATTGGGTGAAGACTCATGTTTTCAGTGGGGTCACTACTGCTTTGCTCCAGGGCAAGTTATGAAGCACCAAGCCCAGTAACCAGCCATATGTAGACACCGTCTCTCCACTGGCATCAAAGAGAATTTGGCTTGTTTCCACCTAAGGCTGACGATGATGTAGGGTTTTCTTAGTGACTTGGTAGCTCAGAATAATTTGATATGTTAATTTCTTCACTATTAAAGCTGGGGAAAATGGCCTAGAGAAACAGAATGCCACAATGTAAAACTGTAGGAATGGATCCTCTGCTGATGGAAACAGATATGGATCCAGTGGGATCAGGGGTCTTATGTGGACTCTGCGGTAGTGACAGCATTTTACATGGGTGGAAAGCCTCACCATTTGTTTCATGAAGGATAAACCCAAATAGGTATTACATGGGATAAGGCAGTTAATTGGAGTGGCATTTCAATCCATTAAAAATTGTAACTGTACCTAAAGAGGCAAAGTAAAGCAATCCCAGTAAAACACAAATACATCCCTATTCCCTGTATTGAATGGAAAAAAAATATAAACACAGAATTAGACCTGGGAGGAAAGGAACTAAGAGAGCACTGGTTATAGGAAGAATTTAATGTCATCCCTGATGTTAACTGAATCGTATCCAGAAGAAAAAAAAAAAAAGGCATTTTAGAAAAAAA
>JAVJGG010000082.1:15078813-15091997 GCA_035590195.1 Aviceda cuculoides | reverse complement strand
AAGGGGGAAGATTCTTTGGATGAGTTCAGCCTGCAGGTCTCTGACATTAATGGGAAACAGATCAAAAGAAGTACAGACTTTTTTGCAGTTGCTGTACATTCCTCTGTCAGGCAATGAAGCTAAAGTCAAAGAAGTTTTGGGGTTCTCATGCACAACCACGCTTATTTTATGTCCCTTATTTTCAGGATTGCACATAGTTAGTACAGTACTTTGAGAATGGTTATACTTCCTTACTGAAGCAATCTGAACTTACCTCCTTGCTCATCCAACATAACCAAAGTCCTGATACCAGCATCTTTACTCTACATCCCAATAGTGGTAGCAAGGTAAGGAGAGAGAGGGGGAGAAGAAAGAGAGAGAGAGAGAGATCAGTGAGGGAACACTCAGCCCTAGATATGGGACATAGGAAGACAAAAGAAAAACAGTGAGAGGAATGACAAAGTCATAAGGGGCTGGTGGCACAGTCCAAAGACCATATGTGCCTGGACACTGTATAAGGAACCAAGTACTCTTAATTGTACCATCAATCCTTCAGGATTCACTGGAATACTGAACTACTGCAGAAAACACAAAGTCCTGGGCCTTGAGATTAAAATAATTGCTTTAAACAAGAGTAATTTCTAAAAAGAGAAGGTTCATCTCCAAATTCTCTGAAGCAGGAGAAGGGAAGAATGGGATATTGACATTGTAGGTGTGTGTTCATCCCACAGGAAAAATTCCCAAGGAAAATAAATATGACACAAACATGTTTGGGAAGGAGGCATAGTGTTTTGTACACAGCCCTTGCAACACCAAAGTCAGAGAGCTTACCTACTTAGGAAATCCATTTTAAAGCAGGCTAATATTTAATAGGATTAAACCGTACTTTTTGGCTCAGAGATCTAACAGATATGCGTTTGAGTCAAGTTTTAATTCAGCCAACAGACACCTTTAGCATCAATGGACTTTGGATTGAGCTTGAAGGTAGGATTTTTAAAACACCTATATGCTGAATCTGCCCCTGCTCCCATAAGGTAGTGGGAGTCTTATCATCGCCATTGCTGGATACAGGGTTTGAGCAAAGCTGAGCAATTCAGAGCTCCCACCTGCCTAAGCCAGCAGCAGGGCACCTTTTACAAGTACAATTTTTGCATGCATTGTCATCACTCCGGGATGTGATCAGGTGTCTCGTGTTTCTGGGTGCTGTGATACTGAGCTATATCACAGATCAGATTAGCTCCTTTTTAATTACGAAGGGGAAACTAGCTTCATTCTGCTTGGAGCAGTGATAACATCTGTGAATAATTAATGGCCTGAATGATCTCCTGACTGTTGCATTTCAATAACAGATGAAGTAAGTCCTCTGTGGCCTGACAGCTTGCCAGCAGAGTTACCTGGACATGTGCAGCAGTAATTTAGCTGCTTCTGTGAACATAAAGCCAGCTATAGCCCTGTGAAGCAGATAAAGTTGGTGGTGTCGATTTTGCAGAGGGCAGGAGAGATGCCCACAGTTGCATAGGAACATGAGGAGCAGAAACCTGGGGTCTTGACCATCCCTCTTGCTTTTCAGGCCATCTTCCCCCTCCTTGAGGCAAATTAAGGACTTCATATTATCCTTCCTCCCAACTGCCCTGCTCACTGCCATTGCTCATCTCTTTTTCTGGGAGCAGTGAAGTCTCTCTGGCCATTGGCTGCCCGGTCCATGCTTGCAGGGTGCTCCCAGGCAGGCTGACAGCAGGCTAGCCACATTGGCTCAGCTACAAGCCTGACTTTCTGCCACACTCGAGGGCTGTCTGGCTGATGCAGCTGGTGCTTCTCTGCTTTGCTTCAAGAGGATCCGGCTCAGTTCAAGAGGGATGCGAGATGCCTCTTGTTGCGCTCTTGTCTGCCTCTCCCTGCACTCCCATTCTTGTCTTTAATGTCTCCGTCACTGTAGAAACTGGGAAAAACATCTGATGTGTGCAGCCTGGTCTGCTCCCTCCTTTTTAGAAATACCTGCATGAGTTGCCAGGTGGAGAGAAAAAGCCTCCTGCCTCTCCCCATGCTCTGCTGCGCCCTACTGCCCTTGGGTCAGCTATCTAGCAGGTACCCACTGCTGCTCTCTCGCTCCCTTCAAGCTCATACTGCCTTTACTTGAATCCCAGCCAGCTTTTATTTTTGAAACCTTTAGAAATGTAGGGTCCAAGGGTTATCTTAGATTTGCCTATTTAGGGTAAGGAAACCATCTTTAATTATCTTACATTTTCTGTGTGGTAGGTGTCAGATCTGCTAAGCACAGGATGTGCGGTAGCTTTTTATTGTGCTCTTTCTATGCTCTTGGTACCCAGGTATGTCTTACCCCAAAAGATTTATAAGTATTTTAAAAAACACCCCATGCAAACACAAGAAGGCTGCTTGGGTCCTGAGTCATCTTGTGTTTGGGTGAGTATGGTGCAGTCTGACATGGGACCTTTCTAAATATCGGACTTGGAAACCTGCAGTTGTTGGTGTGACAGTTGGCTTTCAGTGAGTCAAACATAGTCAGGCTGAGAAATGTTTACTGCTCCTTAACCCTCTGACCTTATTTTCTTGCCGTTTTTAACATCCGAGCAAACTGCATTTATGCAGCTAAGATGTCCAGTGACCTGAATAAGAGCTATGCTAGGAGACAAACTCAGGAATTAGTTCTTATGGTTTGTATTCCATATTAATCCTTGCACAGAGTGAAAGAGATGCAATTTTCTTTTACTTACCTGACCATCAGTGCCATTTAGTTTTATCAGGCAATACTGTATCTCTTAAGAGCAGCCTGCAACAGCATTAATACTAATGTGAAAATATTAAAGGGTGTGCATTGAATATACTTGTCTGCATCTGAGGTCTAATCCAAAGCATATTGAAGCTAATAAGAAGATGCTCACTGACAAAGATGAGAGGTGATTCAGACATCAAGTGACAATCTCCTCCTGTTCCAAGTTTCTATTAAGCATTAATTTTCAGCTTTTTCACAAAAAAATTAACTGTGTAAAGCCAATTAAAAAAGAATAAATCACATTTGTACATTTAAAACAGATGCAGAATTTCCTAAAAGTTCAGTATTTCCATTGTGACTGATCTTTTAGATAGCTCAAAACCAAACATGCCTGTAAGACAGAACTATTCTAAAAATGTGCTCATCATCCAGATGTCTGAGCAGGAGAGAAACACTCAGTAACTGACCCTGACAACAGGCTGAGGCATCTCTGGAAACTACAAAACCTCTTCATTTAAAGGAATATAGAGGAAGAGATGTGCCAAACAAGTGTGTTTGGGGCTCAAGCACAGACAATGTTGGCATTTTCTGCACTAAAAATACCACAGAAACTCCCCTTGGTCTCAGTGGGAGCAGGTGTCAGCAGACACACTCGAGCTGGTTGCTTGGAGTGTGTAACAGGAAGGGAGAAAAGCTGAGTTTGTGAAGCGCCACCCCAGAAGAGTATGTTTTTACAACAACCGATCATAAAACCTTGATAACAGGCTCCCAGAAGATCCAGGGTCACAGCAGGGGCCCGGTGACCATGCTTTGATTTGTCTGGTCCTGAGGTGCTCAGGAGGGGTTCCCACCCACATCCAGTCCTCACCAACATCAGTGACATCCTGTGTGGGAAGCCACGAGTGGGTAGAACTAGTGAGGTGCGTCTTGTTAGGAAAATGTGTGCTAATGGTACACCTTGCCCAGGATTAGAGCCTTTCTTTCTTACTGTGCAATGGAGGAATTTCTTGAGACCCTCCAGTCCTTGCACAAGCAATCCTCTGTTTAGTTTGTGGCAAAATAAGGATTCTCAAAAAATGGGATGCTTCAGGTAGTTCAAGCTGGAGAGGAGAAAAAAGCATCTTTCATAGGACCCTACAGAGTTCATGGAGCACATGCTATTTTAATCCAGCTCTTAAATCTGTAACAGCCTCCTCTCTCCAGAGTTCCTTCTGGCTCTCCTTGTCTTGTTGTTGCACTTGAGAGAAGAATTTGGACTGCTGGATTTTGCCATGGTACAGCAAACATCTCGCACTCTTGTCCTTTAGTTAAACTGACAGCTCTGGAGTTCCTCTGTTTATCCAAAAAGCAGGTATACCACAGATGGTAAAATATATAAAATTTCCCACACAGCCCTTGAGCATACTAAGGCTTGATTCTAGGAACGAGCAGGTCAACTGGCATGTCCTCTCAGACTTTGATTTCCATGGAGACTGCTGTGGGTTACCAACCATTTTTCTGCAAAGACCTGGCCAATTTTGCACACGAGATGACCCCTCAGAGCAGGAGGCCATCACTTTCAACTTAAAAATTAATCATATTAGGTGAAACAGCACCATAAATATAGACCCCATAAAGTTTATGAAAGTCGATGTTATTCAATCTTTCAGTAGCACTAAGCTCTAGTGTTTAGATAAAAGCAAACCAACAAGGAGTACTAGTTTGGGTTCAACATGCATTCTATGAAGCATGTGCCCAGGTTCTCCACTGGACCACTGGCTAAGCTAGTGATCAGAAAGCCAGAATATATGATTTTAAAACTCTGGGCTTAATTTAGCTCATAGATACCTGAGCCTGTCAATGCTTCAGTGAAGCCAGTTTAACAGCATAACTGGGAACCCTTTTGGAGGCTTTAATATAATTATCCTCAATCTTCCGTAACAGCTTTTTAAAACTTTTTTTTATGTGGGTCTCTCTCAGAGCAAGTCAGCAACAAAACATTCACTGAAATTTCGGCAGCACTTTGGAGGGAAAATGCATTGCTGTATCATTTTTTATTACTGCTGTTATGTCACTTAATTTCCCAAGGTGGGAATAAAACTAGGAAGAGAATTGGAATGACTTCTCAAAGGGCCCATCAGTCCCTCCAGGAACACAGTGTGTTGCGTCCTATCCATGCCTCCTACAAAAGGCAGCTACTCCAACTTTGGTTTACCCTGAGGGGTGATTTTCATAACAGTACAAGGGAATGATGTGTCAGATAGAGAATCCAAATTTTAGAAATCACTTTCTCTGCATTTCAGGAGATACCCTGAAAAACAGATACACGCTCTCAGTTATGTAAAGAGCACATCAGCCTCCCTTTTGATGAAGAATTTTGCTTTAATCAATATGGATTATAGAGTTTGTTTTGAATAAATTAATACAGACAATTATGTACCAGGACAGGCTGACATTGCTAGCAGTTCCCAGAGATGCTAAAGAGAAGTGTCAACACCCTAAAGACAAAATTGTGGTTAAAGAAACATTTTTTAGTCATCTGTAGTAATGCATTTCCTCAGCTCCTGCTCCAAGCTTACTGTCACCCTGTTAATGCTTCAATGTCTCTCTGTGCCTGATTAAGGAATCTTGTTATTTCTCAGCCTGTTAATTCACCCTGTGGTTCAGATCCTCAGCCAATACAAATCTGTGACCCTGCCCTTGAATCCTGTGTGCCTGGTTTTCATCTAGTGCAATGACCCTGACTTCAGTGCTACTCCGCTGGTTTACAGAGACAAACGGGTCTAATCCTGCGTAGGAAAAACTGAGACCAAAATTATGAATCACATTCCCATGTGCCAGAAATGTATTTCTGTGGAATTACAAAGATTAAAACACTCTTCTGAGTAGAACTATTCCAATAGCTAATGATGTCAAAGGGATTTTTCAAATTTGCTTTGGCTAGATTTGGACTAAACTATAATTAATAGAATATTTTTTCTTTTATTCTTCAGACTAAGGAACATCTGACTATGATAATAATGTCAGGGGAAAGTCACTTCCCAGTCACGAATGAAGCTAGTGATACTGTGTTCAGTGTCCTGCACAGAGCATCATCATGAGGTTATCAAACATTTATAGCTTGCCATTTCAGCTTTGATATGTTAGTAAACTTGACTCTAACTCCCCAACATAAGAGAGTAGAAATAGCCCTATCTGGATTTAAATGTACAAAACAGCCCTTTTGTCTGTATGTGTTGCTAAGTGCTTTCTTGCTGGGCTTTCTGCAGTACTGATCTTGGTGTTTTTTCCCTTGCTGCACCATAGCTAGGAACCATCTTTTTTTTCCATCCTACAACAATTGATTTTCTTTAAAGGCCATGGTGGTTCCACTGGCAGATGGCGGTAGATTTGTGGCTTTTCCCCTTGGATATGTTATTCTGCATTTCATAAAGCTGGCTCAGAGGTAAAAAGCTTGAACAAGAAAATAAGAATGTCAGCTACAAACTGTGTATTTAGTCTCACTTCTTCTGCCTCAGTTCATTTTTGTGTTTTGGCCCAAACCTTGCACGACATCATCATAAAATACAAGTATTTATAGCACTGAGTAGCTGAGTAGCTTGAATGAGTACTGGTCAGTGTAGATGTAACTGTGTTGCATGGATATGCTGGGCACCACAGAGCAAACTGGTTTTTGTAATCTGCCGTCCCAGTACGTAGCTGCCTTGGGGCAAAGCAGTGGCTACTTCGCAACAGCCACTCACCACTTCTTCTGCCTTCCCCTGTTGTGCTAGGACTGAAACAATGAGCTTCTTGCAAAGCTGGGTTATAAAAATAAGCAGCAGTAACAGATTTGGTTTTTCTTGCTGATATTCCCAGGGAACAGCACCAGGGCTTAGTCTCCAAACTCAGCCTAGTCTTCTTGGGAAAGGAGGGCACGGTCCTTTGGGGACATCAGTTTTGTCCCCCAGGTTATGACCTACATTTCAGCATTAAGGATGCCTCATATTGCTACAGGGCTTCCCTGGGTGGACAGCACTCTTCTGTCCCTAGAGAGGAGCCAACTCAGACTGTTTATTCTATATTTTCCTAGTATCTGACAGAGCTGAGCCAACCATGAGAGGAATTCATATGTGCGGATACAGTAATGATGCTTAAACATGGAGGCATCCTCTTCCTGAGTAAGGAATAACAGATTTGCTGTATCAAGAGAATAGAATAAAAAGCATTCTTTCACTGAGAAAGAATGTTTTTGATCTCTACCCACTAGACAGGTTCTGCTAAGCAAGGGAGTCTAACTGGATTTTGGGGGTCTATTAAATCAGAGCAGTGCAAGTTTGATTTCAGGGACACTCACCGTTTTTCTTTTCAGTATGAAATCTCTCACTCCCAAAATGCTACAGTCTTTCAAAAGTACCTAGGAAACGGGGTCGGAGTAATCAACCAACTGTTTAGACCACAGAAGAATTTTAAAGGTCTTTTGTAGTCACACTAGTGAAAATAATATTCAGCTCATTGTAGAAGAATTCCCTTGACTACTCAGTGCTAGTTTTAGAAACTTCTCTATTTGGACAGGAAGATATTGTAGCATCCGAATAAAAGCCAGGTCCAGAGAGATGCCGAGCTCTTCCAAGAAGCACTAGAGTCCTACATAAATTCATCGGTAAATTCAGCAGTCCCAGTTCTCCTCCTGCTTTGCCATTTGCCGTGATTTAATACTGAAATTCCAGTGGCATTCACAATATGCTGGTTCAATATGTTAGGAAGACTCAAGCAGTGCATAGGTCACACAAATACAGCTCAGGAGAGACAGGGCTGATATTTACTGATGGCTCGGCCCTGAGCAAATAATTTCCCTTTCCTGTGCCTCTCTTTCTTCCCACTCATCATCTGCCTTGTCTATTTAGATCACAGGCGCTTTGGGGCAGCAGGCTCTCCTGCCTTGCGTTTGTGGAGGTACCCATATGAGACTCTCTTCCATGTCATTGAATTGATTTCAGTAGGAGCTGCATCCAGCACAGAGTTGACATAAAGTGATGATTAGAAATGGCATGTCCAGGGAATTGAGCAGCAAAAAGGGACAGATTGCTTGTGAGACAAGAGCATGCTTCGGCTGCAAGGGGCCCAGCTCTGAAGTGTTTGTGGAGGAGAAGCGATGCTGACTATGCTCAGTGACCCACCTGTCTGCCTATCTGTACACGGAAATTTAATTTTGTCTCCCCTGGACTCCATTGATCTCCACAGTCATGACTGATCTCAAGGCCGTGGAGCCTATGGCTGAGCTTGTGCTTGTTCCTGAATCTGGGACCTGATGTAATTTTCTTCCCATTGTCTCTGGTGGAGACTCCTCTGGTTGTCAGGAGTGCTGCGACTGTCAGTGCTGATGACCCTGATTAAAAATGTCACCAGCTCCAGAACCAAGGCTCGTGTGGTGTCTGAAAGTAATACTTCCTGTCAGGAGGGAGCAAAGTTTTCCACCATCTGATGGCTGAACACTCTAACTAAACTGAGTTTGGGAATTTCCAACTTTTAAACCCCTTTGTTATGAAGAGGGTGAAATGAAGCCTGACTGAATTGTTTTTTCCCTTCTGGGCATGACCCCTCCAGGCAGGTATAAACGATATTAGCCGTAAGGACTGATCCTGGGTCCCCTTCCTTAGCACCGTGGAAAATCAAAGAACTTCCTTTTCAAAAGCTGTCAATCTAGGACGTCTCACAAGCCTTGAAATCCTAATAAATGTCTCAGAGGTACATAAAGTGGCATTTAAATGCCATGGTGACCAATGCTCTATAAAGAGCTGCAAAGGTGTATGGAGAGGGAGGTATTTAGAGATGACAGGGCAAAGAGACAGAGGGCCTTTCTCACCTTCCCCACTTGCAGTGTTACGGCAAGGGCGTCAGAGCGGTGCTGGCACAAGGCTCCAGGAACTCTGCAGCAAACTCAGCCTCTTGTCCCTGACTCCAGGTCACCTTCAGAAGTTGTTTCCTTGGTTTATCTCGAGTCGCCTTTCTCAATGGATGCTCAGGTATGGGCAAACAGTGCCTCAGCAGCTGGTCTGCAGTGTGACACTTGGCAACCAGGGCACAGTGTCTTGAATGACCCTCGTAAGGGGTAAGGATAAGGAGGGATGGAGCGGCACATAAAGCCATGGCCGTGCCCTAGCAATGTGAGTTAAAAAAAACCACTTCCAGTGTCAGACTCACCATCGCTTTTGCTCACAACAGAAATGCAAATAAAATGCATGTCCTTACCTCTTCGACAAGCTGCAGCATTCGACGGGTGCTCTCAAGGGACTGAAAAAAACAAAGGAAAAAGCACTTAGATTTAGCAAGATACAGTTTCCAACACTAATGCGCAGGCTCATGCTGACAGTATGTTTTTCCTACACTCTTTGCCTTCCCTCAAAATCAGGCCATCAGCAGGGTACTGGTGATCTCTTCATCTTCAGCTCTCTGTTACAGCTTGCTAACGCAGCAGTTCCCACCGCATCTCGAGGCAGCTGCAGTCTCTAAGGCTTGTGCTCCCCTTGCTCACGTGTTGCGGCCGTAATGCTTGGAACAGCTGGTGTTCCACTTTAAAAATAAAGTCTGTGGTTTTCAGCTAAGATTTTTCAGAGAGCTAATTGGTGACTTTTAACATTTAATAGGTTTGGCAAATTGAAGGAATCCTCAGAAAATATTAAATTGCTGCTTTTTGCTCTGAGGCCAAATTGATGCAGACTCTAATACCTAAACCAAATTCACGATCAATAAATGCCTTAATCTCAACTAAACATGACATTAAATTTTACCTCGGCTCATTTCTTTTCCAATACTGCTTTCAGTGTAAAGCTGACAGAAAACAGAATCAGCCCTAGAAATCCTTTGCTGGATCAGCTCCTATTTCTGGATGTGTCTCTCATGCCAACCCCAACCCCAAGTTTCCAGTTTAGCTATTGGTCTCACTTCATCAGCCAGCTGGTCGGCACGCCGCTGCATTTCTTCCAACTCATTGCGCATATCAGCGTCTTCCGCCATTTTAGCTGTGGGTGTGTTTGTGGAAGCTGCAGATCAAGGATTTGTGCTTAGCTGCTTGTGAGCCTGGAAGACAGCGAAAAGGGAAAGAAACAGTGTGGTTAGGCTCCCTGACTCACTGGATTGTGCTTAAATGTCAGTCCTACGAAAGTGCTTCTATTACGTGGTGGTGCCCTCACCCAAACTCTTTTGTGCTGGATAGCAATTCCTATACTGTAGAGAGCACAGAAGATTTTTCAAGGTGGTGCTTTATTCCTGTATTATTAATCAATCACTTTCAAAGAACAAGGATGTATCTTTGTCATGTTCTTTGAGGAAAATCCTTCCTTTTTTCTTAACCTTTCAAATGCTATCCATTTCAAAGCTGGAGATTCAGGAGGTGTTATTTGCTACCAGAAGCAAGCTTGAAACACATTCATTCTTCTCTAAAATTAAAAGTCTTAACATGAAGGAGGCCAAGGTCAGGCCTATGCCCCTCATGTCCTGTATTTCAGCTGCATTGCTTGGAGGGCCAGACACTCAGCTAACATATCTGCAATGAAATTAGAGACAATGAGACTTTGCAGATTTTTATCAGCTAATGACCTGTCCACCGTGCTCTAGTTAGGACTCTGAAATAATATTTACAGGTAGATTGGATGAAGTTGTCTACCTGGGAGAATCGATCGTTTCCGGGAAAGTGAGTAAAGGACCTAACCGGTATTTTCAACTTCTCCCCAAAGTGGGTCAGATTCCAAACTCGGTTATCACTCTCAATACAGAATGACGCCACTGAGCTCATCCTAACCAGAGACCAGGATGCAGCCCATTAATCCTCATTTGGGTAGGGTTTCTTTTTTGTTATAAATTCGAGCTAGCTCTGATTACTAAGCATGACTTGATTAAGAAAGGCTGGTCCTCCTACCATCTGTCAGGTCTTTATAACAACAACACTGGCTTATTTCTTTGCTTGATTCAAACGTGGCACATTGCAAATTACTGCTCACTGAATGTTAGATTTGTTCGTTGCAGGAAAACCTAATCCCAGGTGCAGAGGAGGTGGGGAAGTTGTGGGGGACTGCAAATAAACAGCCATAAAGCACATGCCATCATGCTCAATTACAGGAAGAGGACAAAAGCAGCCCCTTTCAGCAAAGCTGCTCTAAGAAGGCAAAATCCCAGGGGCTATTTTCTGTCCTGTCTTTGCGATACGTGCAGCCTTTGTGAAACAAGATAAGTCAGGGCAGAGCTTGGCTCTAAAATTTTAACAATAACAACTCTGTTTAAATGGAAGTTATTATCTATTGGAGATGAATCCATTCCTTACTTTGACAGTGCTCTCCATCAGGACATCAGGAATATGGGCTGAACAGGTACAGCTGGGTGGCAGGGATATTTCCTAGGTCACACCCTGTTTGCTTAGAAATGTATAAGGAAAGCAGACAGTTCCTTGCATTTCCTCTGCAGCTTCAACAACAGATTTGCTGTTTTTTCTTATCTAGGAGGGAATATGTGACCTTCATGCTTTCACATTAGCTGTGCCCTCACACAGTTGCTTCTCCTCTTTGAAGCTACAGCAGGAAGAAATCCATCTCGAAGAGTCAGCCCTGCAGCTACTGGCACAGCATCCTACTTTCATCACTGAGCACATCACCACATCCTTGTCAGAGGAAGACTGAAATTTTGTGATGGGTCACACAATGTTTAGGAGGCCGAAAGTATGCTGGAGAAGAAGCCCACCTGGTTCTGCCAGCTGCATGGTCACAGTGGTCCAAAGGACCAACCTTAAGCAACTCATCTGCAGCCCCGGCTGATGCAGACACAGAGCTTAATTCATGGCTAATATTCAGACTGATATCAGACACTTCAAGGATGCTCACAAACAGCAGTAAATAAACTTTACAAAAAATGGCGCACTCTGAGGTTTAGGAGGAAAAGATGAACCAGGAATTGGTCTCCTCACGAAGGGCATGTGAAAATGTGGGGATACTCTCAAGGCTATCCCAACCTTCCCACCCTGCTGCTTGTGCTCGTGTTGCCCCTTGTGGCACATCAACACAGCTCCAGGAAGACACTGCTCCTGATCAGCAAATGAAGCGTGCTTAGCTGGGATAAAAAGAAGTTCTTTTGGTAAAGAACTGCACTCCGAACTCCTGCTCCACTTGGCACAGGCTGGCACTAGCACTGGTCACTGCTTCACAAATTGTTTTTTCCCAGATCGAGGCAAAACTCAGCATTTAAATATTTCTGGCACAGCCTCTGTGACAGAATACCAGGATTAAGTCTGTGGACCTAGTTTTAGAATATCTAGTTAAAATATTCTCCTCTGCCTGGTTCCTTCACTACACTTGTGCTGGCAGTGCTCAGCAGCACTGAGCTTTAGCAAAAATCAGGAGAATTTAGACATGACTTTGGGACTGATCTAACTGGTATATACATGTAGCTGTGAGGGGGGGCAGGAAACTGTTCTGTTATGTCTATCTGGTAACATCTTACTAGCTGTAAAGTGGGAGGTGATGCATCAGTGAGAGGATGGGGATGCTAACGGGATTTGGTTCAGTCTCTAAGCATATCCAGTGTGAGCTGAATGATTACAGACCTGTAAGGGAGTGAAGGTGAGATGAGTGCTTCTACTCACAATAACAAATAATAACAGTCTGTTTGTCAGTCACTGCAGATAATAAAAATTGCATGGAAAATTCAGTTCTCAAGTAGATTCCAGCCTGACTTTTGATGTTTTACTTATTAATTTTTGATTGTGAGCCAGTGGTGGTGTTGGGTGGTGCAAAAAAGAAACAAGGTGGAGAAACTTTGTCATTTTTCTTTAGAATTATCCTTCTTGGTTAGTTAGAACCATCAGTTGGCATCTTAGTGACAGATGAATCCTATTTTGCATCAAGTTAAAAAAAATGTCAGAGGTTGTAACCAGAGAGATGTTTTGTAGCAAGTGATCGAACTTGACAGGTTTATTGAGATGGTTTGGTATTTGTAAAGCACTTAGAATGGATTGAGAAATAGCAAAAAGCATTCTTCCAGACAAGTCATTTTACATCAAGTTTTAGTCATAAACAAAAGTGCCCCGCAGCAGTGCTGATTCAACTTTATTTAATAGAAAACCGTGCACAAGAATCAATAAAGGTTACTGATTTGCACACTGTATGATAAACTACATATATTTTGCAGATCAGTGGGAATGGGTTTAAATTTTTCACAGAATTTGAAGTTTAAAACGTGGAATAGGACAGACTGGAGATAGGATTTTCCTTGAAAAGCCCCATTTAGGCTGAAATTCCATTCCAGTGTCATGACTTTCCAGCAACAAACCTTGATATCAATAAAATCCTGTAGAGAGCAGATTTACATTTTAAAGGAAGTTATTTCTCTACAGTACAAATGTCGTGGTTTAACCCCAGCCAGCAACTAAGCACCACGCAGCCGCTCACTCCCTCCCCCCCCCCCGCAGTGGGATGGGGGAGGAAATCGGGAAAAAGAAGTAAAACTCGTGGGTTGAGATAAGAACAGT
>JAVJGG010000082.1:15059210-15078713 GCA_035590195.1 Aviceda cuculoides | reverse complement strand
CCCCCACCCAGCCGCGCCCGCCCCCCCCCCCCCCCCGCAGTGGGATGGGGGAGGAAATCAGGAAAAGAAGTAACAACAAATTAACAGTTTTCCCCCTGTGGTGTTTCTTAGGAACACCTATATATAGTCCTTGATGTACGAAAACGTTGAAACTGGGTGATTACAGGAATGGCCAAGAAAAGGTAAACCATAACGGATTTGCTCTCACTGATTACCAGACAGACTTTCAAAAGCATAAGGTATCAGTCTGTCTTGGGCCCACTGAAACCTGCTGTTGTTTTAGTAGAACAGGAGCAGGCCAAAGATAATATTGAGGACTTTGGTAATAAAATCCTTGTGGAGTTTATCTTTTTGATAACAGCTGATATTTTGCATTCTGTTCTTATTCAAGCTGATTTGAACCAAGTATCAAAATCCTATAATTGCCTTAGGAATCTCTAATATAACTGGAAATAAACTTTCTGAAATGTACTCTGTACTTTCAATATAAACTACATTTTATTTTGTCTACAGTCACTGCAGAGATGACAGATCAGAAAACCAAAGCTGTGATGTAATGTCAAGCTCTTTAGATCTAAAACTAATCAAAAAAAAAAGTTGCTGCAGAAGTTACAGACACTTGCACACACTCAGTCAATTTGTGTTTATACTTGCAGTAATTGTATCTACAAATGCAAGCTCAAGATTTCACGAGGACCTCGATTTTTCCATTTCAGAAAAGGGAAAAGAAGTCCTCTGGGTTCACACACAAACATGCACAGTACTCTCTTAAAAGGAGACAGAAGTCCAAACATTGCTACAAAAAGCTGTGTACATCATGTACCAAGCTGTGCTCTGCGTCTTTGAGACAACACAAGCAGTTTCAGGGACTTGGGTGACTTACATCAAATTCCCTGTAAGCCAGTCTTATATGTTATGCCAGTGCTCATACAGAAGCACAACAGACTAAGCGTTAAAGAAAAATACAGAGACTGGCTAATGGAAAGGCATTGCCTATTATACTTTGAATTCTGCATCTGCTGGTTTAGTAGTGCTCAGATGCAATAAAGCATCTCATAGCGAGAACATTATATATCCTTATGGAGTTACACTGAAGTCTAAGAGAGACCTACATATATCCCCAGAGGAAGAGAGATACAATGAGTGACCTTTGAAAGCAAATATTTGCTTCACAGTGATATAAACACTTCAATGCAATAAATACAGGAAAATGAAAATGCTGCAATTTAGTGTGATGACGGCAACACTGCAATAAAATGTTCTTTTTTAAGCACTCTCCCTGTTATTAAAGGGCACATCTATTCTTCCCGTGGCTATTTGTAGCCAGAGGATGACTGCATTGGCGTATTCTACTAAAAAAGTCAAGAGTCGGTCAATACCACACTTTATGCTTCTTTCTTGTAGGATTGAAAGAGCGTTACTGCAGTGGTGTGGCATTAGTAGAGACGCAGAAAACCCAAAGAGAGGCTTTGGATCAAGCATCTCAGGATGGGTGTTGAGCCACTTAAAGCTGGCAGTCGGGTTGCAGCTATTCTCCTTTCATTTTTAATCTGGTTATTGGTAGAAGGAGAAACACATGCTGTCAAAGGGGGAGATGAAGTTCAGCTCCAGATGAAGGGGGTCATCCTTGGTCCCCGGTGTTGCCTTGCAGCCATTCAGTTGGCTCCCCGAGTGCGGTGCAAGGCATGTCCAGCCACAACGGGGCCAGGCACAAGGCAGTTCTGGGGCTGTACAGGATCCTCCTGTCAAGGTGCGCATCCTTTGCCCTGCTACACCTCCCCGAGAGCTGTCATTGCCCAGCAGGGAACTATCTAGAGCTCAGCTGCCCAGCACATTGGCCATGTCTTTCACCACCTTCACCAGCCTTCCCTAGATGGACTTTTTGTGACTGGGTTGTAAGAAACGTAATGGCATTAACCCCAAAGCTCAGTCTAGACCAGAAAGTCCTACTAACACCAGTAGGAAATGAAGTGACATCAAAAGTGAGAAACTGCTGCAAAAGAATGCTTAGACACCAATATCTGTGTGTGTTGCTGACACTAGCAGGTTCCCCCTGAAATTATGTTTGAAGGCAGACCCCAACAGAAAGCCAAGAAAGGTGTGTGTGTGCTGCCCACAGTCGGTGTGGCAAACAACAGCTGGTGAGAAATTATTTAAGGGAGTTGGGAGCATAGTTTTTATAGATTGTGGGCTCTCAGCAATGGTCCTCACAAGCCCTAACACTTCTGGGTTTCGACTTCTGTCATCTCCATTTCACCCAGAGCTCGCCACAATTAATACCATCTATAACAGAAACATTTCCTGCTTTTACTCTTATTGTATTTTAATTGATCTGAAAGCACTTGGAGAACAAATCAGCTAATTTTGTAATGAAAATCCTATTTAAAGATTTTATGCTATTGCATAAAATGTAACAATGAGAAATTACACAAATTTGTTATTTAGATTTAAGTTTTAAATAGCTCTGAAATAAAATATTGAGGAAAGTCTACTTTTTATATCAATTCCGCAGCACAGCTTATTGCCTGGATGTAATTTATTCACAAAATTTTCAGCAAAGTTCTCATTTCCAAAGAAATACCTTTGTTGTGTTTGTGTTACTGATCAAGCCAGAAAGCTGCCTCTGTGTTTCCGTAGGGTATGTTAGCATTAACCTGTGGCACAGACTTCTCATCTCTGCTCTGTTGCTGTCCCGCAGTGTGTTGCTTGCAAGCCTGTGGGCCCAGCTCCACAGCCCAGGCTGACAGAGTTCAGTCATAACCAATTTCACTCTGATTTTTGCTTGATATTCAGTAAAGAATAATGACTACTGGGGAGGGCTTGTCAGGGAGTGACTTTGGAAAAGACAGGCAGTGAGATCTTGCAAATCTGAATTCAGGAGAAGCAGGCAGTTCCTAGTTTGTCACCGTGTTCCTGCATCGCCTTAGACAACTTATTTTACTCTCAGGGCTTGCTTGCATTGCCTGAAGATAGGTCTCTAGAGCTACATGAGATGCTGTAGGTATTTGGTTTCCTGCTGCTGGCTGTGTCCGTCAGCGTCATGCAGATGTCTTGGATATCCTCTGATGGGACCGCTTGTCCTTGTTTAACAACTGAATCTGTCTCCCATCTACACAATATGGATAAAATTCTTCTTTTCCTTCCTATCTTGTCCTTTTTTTTCCCCCTACTTAAATCGCAGGTGTTTCAGGGCATGGACTGGCACTCAGTTTGGGGATGTACATGGTACAGGACAACGGGGGCTTTTGGATAAATGCTAGTGAGGATGACGTCATGTTCTCATACTGCATTTCTGTGTCAGAATCCATACCTAGCTGGAACAAGAACTCTCCCAGGGCCAAAATGAAGATGTTGAAGTGTAATTAGACAAAATTATGACTCCTGACTATTTGCTGAATGTGTTGGAAAAAATAGTTCCAAAGTAGTTTTCCTGTGGGCTTGTGTTGCTATAATGACAAAAAGCTCGAGATGATTTCTTAGTGTGAGTGCAATTGCACAACCTAAACGCGCGGCTAGGGGAATTGCTGCTTCTTGTACACGTGGGCACCTCTACCTCAGGCAAACCCCTGGTCATTAGTGGGTAAACGAGCCTGGTTGTGCGTACACACAGTTGCAGTACAGCAGACAAGTTGTGTTGACACAACTGCTCTGTGCGATGGGTTTCTGCAAATAGGGCGGTTATGAGCAATACATCCCACGCTTCCCCCAGGCGCTGCCGCCCGGGGCAATGGCGGGTGAATAAAGTCTCCGTTGAGATCTCAGAGAATAACAGGCAGCCGTAAAAGAAATGCCTGGAGCCACCCCATCCCAGTACAAAGCAAGTCATTGTTGTCCTGTCAGTTGTCAGACAACACTGCTGTTTTACGAGGCTCCAACATGTGCACGCTGCTTTATCGGGCTCCTGCACCAAAAAATAAAAGCACAGAGCAGCCATTTTGTAACAATTTAACTTCAGAGTAATAACAACTTGACTTTCTACTCATTTTACTGCTAACAAAACTGCTTTAGAAAAGAAAACCTTTCAATGTGTTATCTCTTTGCAGTCATTTCTACAGCTGCGTACCCACACATTTTTCCTTTTTTTTTTTTTTCCTTTCCAACAGCAACAGAAAACTATTGCAGGCAAAAAAGTTTGTTTTGTCCATCTGGGAGAACAACCAGCCGGAGTGGTGGAGGGTAAAGGAAGAAACCCTCTTACCAGGACCGGCCACCTCATCTGGAGGGAGCTGCTGGCCGCGTAGAAGGCACTGAACAGAGACCTGGGCAGAACAGGCTGCTGTGAGTCTAATTCCCTGTTCGCACAGGTAGCTGCCTCATACAGCTTCACTTATAATTTAGCAAGCAATGTCCGATGATTCCCTAAGTTTATTTTGTTGCCACTAGTTCTGAGTCCAGACCCCCACTTCTCCAAAACACATTTCACTTTAGCACAAATTAATTCACAGCCAGAAAATATCAGCTTGTTCCTGTGCTGGTCTTGTCAAGTGGCTTAAATAGTTTCTCTCCTTCCCTGCTCTCTCCTTCTCTCTCTCTGAGGTATATAAACAGAAGTCATAGCCTTTCTCAGCATTTCTTGTGACATAGAAGATCAGAATCTATTAGTCCTTTCTTGGTAGATAGACTGTTTGTTGCTCTGATCTTCCTAGCAGCTGTTGGAGTCTGAATTCCAGTCTGAATTAGTCTTCTCCGGAAAAGGGTGGCTGGCATTTCACAGGGTGTTTTAAATGAGGATATAGGCTTTGCTCGAAGGGCTTAGTGCTTCCCCACCCCTCCAGGAGATACCTGTTCCAAAATATCCTGCAACCTCACTTGCCACTTGCATAGCTGGATCTTGGTGGCTCAGGACAAGAAATCCAGGTATTAGTAGGGAGGATTAAAGAAAATGTTTTGACTCGTGACAAAGCTATTTACATGCTGTGGCCAGAATCTGGGAGAAAAACAAAAGGTATCTGCTTAGCTGGAGGATGAGATTTCTGACTGTGTCACAGTTTTCAGTGAAACTCACACCCTGAATTTGTTCAGGTCTTCCTCAAAATATTCACTCACCATCACTGCAGCAATGACAAGCAGTCAGCCTCTCTCCTCTTTGATTATATTCCAACCTGGGTTTCTTTACACTGCTCCTAAGCCACTAAATCTGATTAATGGCCAATTTTAGAAGCTAGGGGTGAAAGTCACCCCCATTTCAAGTTGGAGGAAGTTTCACCGCTGCCATTAGTGCGGTCAGGCTTGCAGGTGGGGCTACCAGCCAGCTATATGCCAGTGGATGCTGGCCGTGTGTGGAGGGTGAACAGTGGAGTAGGGGGGGGTGGGGGGGTGGGTTATCTGTGTGCAAACATAAAACGGGAGTGCTTGGCGTCTTAAATGCTTTTGTGCCAGATTTTCCGGGGGTCTACGCTCCCCCTTCTGTTTCTCTTAGATAAATAGATGGATAGATAGATGGAATATAAATATAAATATATTGGAATTATTGCAAGACATTTATTGAGGGATTCAGGAGACAGCAAGGAATAAGAAAACTGCATGGCAGATTTTCCAGGGGAGCATAAAGGGCATTCCCACCAGGCTGCATGAGGCCTGTTGCGTTCGATGTTCCTAGGTTTGTAGAAAGAAACTGTTCCCTCTGCACAGCCTTCTCAAGAATGCACAGCGCTCCTGCTCCAGCCTCTTCCCTCCGTATACACATCCAAGCCTCTTCCACATCTCCTGATTTAAGTTAATTGTCACATCTGCTGAGCATCCCAAACCAAAATGATCTTTGGGGTTGAGGGCAGGAGTCAAATTTGGGCAGTGATGGGGAAACCAGTGTGGGACAAAGGCAGGTACAGGTTTCCCAGGAAGCGAAGTGGGACCTGCATCCCCTCCCTTGACTCATAACACCAAAGGTGTTCAGCACCTGTCTGCGCCAAAGCGTTCTGGCTCCTTTTCCTCGCTGTTTTAAGAGTTGCTCATGGACCACGACTGTGAAGTGCTGAGGTTTTGCAGGTGATATGAGACACCTGCTTTCAGTGGGCTCCAGGAAAGGGGTCGGTCATAGCCTGGGAAGTCAGCGAGCAGTAAGCAACAGCCTGTTCACTCGCATCTCACACAGAGGCTGGATCAGTCTGATTCAACCTTATAAAGTCACTGTAATACAGAAGATGAACTGTGTCTGTGCCTATTAACTACCCCCTGGTGCTGTAGTTAGTGTCTGTGAGTCAGGAGTGCTTCAGCTACATAACAGGTAATGTGGCATGAGAAAATCACAGTAACTCAGCCCTGTCTGCTTGTTCCTTTGCTCTTAGTCCTGCTGGTGGGGGTGTCTTACAGATCAATGGGGTGGCAACCAACTGGCTGCAGTTGGTTTGCATTCGTGGGTGAAGGGTCTCCTCCTGTACCTTCATAAATCAAGAGGAGCAGACCCAGTGGCAACAGAGAAAGCAAGCTGAGTTTCTGCAAGAAAGCATTAAACATGAGAGGTTGTTCAAAAGGCCTCGTCCCTCATTGCCTCAACCCTTTCTAAGTCTTCTCTGCCTTTGCAAAGTCAGTGCTAAATGCCACCATGTCAGAAGAGTTACACACACTTGTATTACATGCAGATCAAATCAATGGCAGAAAATGCAAGCCAGTAGAGACTATCCTCAAATTTCTTATAATAATCCAAGAAAGCAGACAGACAACTGAAGAAAGACTTTTTTAGGCTAAATGGATGATGAAAAGGAAACCCACAAACTAGAGAAAGGTTTTTTTAGGCTAAATGGATGTTAGAATGAAAACCCACGAGTATTACAGGAAGAAAAGAGAGCACATTTGTATTGGCCTCTGTCACAAAGTAGAGCTAATTTCTGCTGCATTTTGTGGAAGTCTGCAAGTCAGGAGGAAATTTTGTGGTAACTTTAATTTGAAAGTGATTTTTTTAAATTAATTGAATGGAGCAACAAATAACTCAGTCATTTAAACATCCGTGAAATTCTTCATTTGTATGGTAAAAATTGGTGCTACCCCTTCTTTACTAATCCTGATGCTTTTAGGGCTGGAAGAGACAAGCTGTGAGTGTAACTAACGCTTTTACAAGCATAGTATGGAATGGCTGATGATTTTGGTAGATGGGAAAATATGGAAAAAGATTTTGTGGTGGAAGAGCAATAACACAATATTTTAGTTTAAAAGATGGGCAGTGACATAGTTAACACCATCAGCATCAATGTTGTTGTAGCTTTGATTTCAAAAAGATAGACAGGAATAAGGCGTTCCCCTGATGGTGTTTGTTACGAGCTGTCAGCAGACTCAGGCAGACAACATTTAATTTCTTTCTGTGTGGTTCATATTTGCACGATTTCTTTGCAGTCCAGGACTCACACCTACCCCCACCCCTGAGCTGTGTTACACCAGTAAGGACTTACTTTTCCTACGCTGAACAGGACTCGATAACTACATATTTGTCAAACCAAGTGCTGCACAAGCCCCACTCCTTCACTCCTTCTCAGCATTTGGTCTTAGTTTTATGCTCTTTTACCCTCACAGCACCGCTGACACCTTGTAAGTGCAGTATTGCTTTGCCAGTGGAGCACACACACACTTGGCTGCTGAGCCCAAGGGCTGAGGCTTCAGTGCGGCTTTTGTGGGTAGGTTTCACTGGCTTTCAGTGCATTTGTGTGGGCACTGAGGCAAACATGCAATGCCAAAGGACACCTTCTTCTAGCAAGAGTTGATAGTGTAGATTCTGGTTTATGCAGCCGTGACCTTAACGGAAATGAATGAAAGGCAATTAATGCAGCTATTGCTACATGTAAACATTTTAAAAGGGGAATAAAATTCTGTACCCTACAATCATGAGGGTATTAGGAATGTAAATAGACAACTTTCCCTATTGACATGTATTTGCAGTAAACAAAGCAGTTCATTACGTTAATAATATTAATCCTTTCCTTTCATTTCTGCCTGATGGTAAAAGTCTGGCCATGTTTCAACCAATGGACTGATATATTTTTAGCAGAAATCTTCTTTAACTAAGTCGCCAGAGTCAAATCAGCAGCTGACAAAATATAAGCATTATGAAACTGGGCTGATGGTGTTATTTGTAGAATGGGATTTTTAACTGAAGAAAGGTGATTTTTTTCAGCTATGGGGGACGGCAAAAGAGCTATTAAAGAAAAGATCTCATTATCTTTGAGAGTCCTGGTTATCACTGATTATTCATGTTCTTTTCTTTTTCAAATTAAAGAGCATTATCTTTAAAGAAACAATTTCAATATCCATATATCCAAATATCAACCTGTCTGTCCATCCTTCTGTTCATTATATCATACAGCATTTGAAGGAGGTAGCAAGAAGGAAGGGAGTTTGCTAACTTGAGGTTTTTCCCTTGTGCGTGCAGCCATTTGTGGTGAGGGCACTGTTGTGTGGAAATGCAAGACCTTGAGTAAAATAGAAAAGGCACAAGAGATTAAAGGCCCGAGTCAAAGCCCCATCACCTTGAAGAACTGCTATCCAAACTGTGTCTGAAAGGAGTTCAGGAGACCACCTGCACCTCTCCACTGCTGCCCATGGATCTTCTCTAGGGCGACAGAGCTTTAATAATGGACAAGAAAAAAAAAACATAAGGTTGACCTTTCCGAGGGCGCTCTGAGTTAACCCCGAGGATGTCTTGTGTTTTGCAGACCAACAGCCATGCTGTTGGCTCAGGGCTCACTTTCTGCCACATCCAGGGCAGCCCAGCCCTCCTGCCAGCTCCACTCTCCTCTACTTTTTGCTGTAGTCTCCACTGGGAACTTAAACTGCGGAGGTAGGAGTTAAAGCTGAAGAAAGTCTATGAGCTTTGAAAAACTTACTTCCCTTCAAGAAAGAAAAAGAAATAGCTACAGCCACATTATAAAAAGAAAGGGCCCCACTTAGTTTTTAACTGCTCTCATTCTCTGTTTATATATTGGTGATACACAGACAGACACATCAGTACGTAAAATGCAGCTGGCACGATATAAGGACACTGCAGGCTATCTTTTTAAAATGCACTTTATATGGCAAAAAGGCCTGGGAACCCAATTTTAAACAATAAACCTTTTACAGATCTAAATTTTATTATTTCAAGGCTCTTTTATAGAGTCACAATGACAAAAAATTCTGCTGCTATTAAACAGCTCATCTCCCTGAAGTGAAGCTGGACCCTTGACCAGCCCAGACCCAGTCCCCAAAACCTGCAGTATTGCAGGTGCCGTTCGGACAAGGTAGAGGATCTGGCTGCTCCCTTCACTGGGCACAACTGGGAGATTAAATGGGACGATCCTAGTGTCATCTCCACTGTACATTACTGGTGAATATTTATACCAAAACCAATAAATTGGGAATGACTGTTTAAGATGTATACTTACAATGCACTTACAGTTGTACAAGTCAAATATTGAAAGCATCTGACATTTCTAGGCTAAGTAACAAATTATATTAGCCACAGGAATGCATAATAGCACCCCACGGATATGCAAAACTTACTCATTTTCAAAGGCCACTGGTGCTTTCTGATTCACACCTACAACTAATTCCAGGCTGCTACTCATTTCCCAGGAATCAGTAATATAAATTTGAAGAGGCCAAGGGCACTCATGCACACCAGCTTTCCCTGGTGCAGGGTGTGAGAATTCCTCATTATTTATTACAGGCTCACAGGCTGATTTAGAAACCTCTCTTTCTTCTGAAGTCCCTTTCAGCCTTCACAGGCTGTTGAAAAAAAACCCAGCACGCTCGCCAGTGAAGATTAACCAGACTCGCAGGCAAGGATTTAGCTGTACTAATACAAGAGCACAACTTCTATTCTTTTTTTTTCTCCTGTCTTTTTTTGTTGACCAATCAATTCAACAACAGGCTAGATAGGGCCTCAAGGGCATCGCTTTCAACCACGTGATGAGCAGATTAACAGACAGGCTGCAAAATCCTTTCCGCTCAAACTGTTTTAACAGAGGATCAAAATCTTTCTCTCTGCGTAGGGATTTTTATTTAGCTAGTTCTTCTTATTCAGTTTGCACATGTTTGTAAAGGAATTAAGGCCTGCAAGGGCACGTAAGATAGTCTGGTTTGGTTTCTAACCTCTTCCTTTTAATTTATGTTTGTGAGTAGAAAGTTCTCCAGTTCCTTGTCAGAATGTTGCCCCTTCCATGGGTCTTACAGGTGCATCTTTATTGGTTGAATCTCATCAACTCACATATGCTGGCCCTGAAAGGTCAGAACTTAAAACATTTTGCAAAAGCTCCCCATTTTCGCTGCTACACTTCATGTTCTCATTAAGGGAGATGGATATATTGAAATAGGCTGTGATACAATCTGTAGGGGAAAGGTTCAGGAAAGACATGAGCTGGGTGGGTCCTATGGGGTTACATGGGATTTACAGAGCTCTGCTGAACAATAAAATATGAGACTAAATTTGATCATGTAAATAAAATAACAATTGACTGATTCTTGGCGCCAGCAGCCTGCCTACTGGGAAGCTGATGTGCTAACTATTTGCAACGTAGAGGTATATGAGGATTCCTGTTGAAACCCGTTATATTTAATGCACAGATCTCTGAGGTATGCAGGTACGACTACTGCCGATGGCAAGGGGGTACATTCACTGTTGTAGCACAGGAGTGTTTTTACTGGAGAAAACAAGGCTCAAAGAAACCCAAAACAAAAGCAGAAAACCAGACTGCCTTATATTCATCTAAGGCACAAAAGCATACCTGGAGCTACGTAGATTGAGGATCAGATGTGAAGGTTTACACACAGTATGGCCAAGAGGTTTCTTTGGCTACAGCATTTGTTGAAACAAAACTAACCCACTCGCTCAGCTGCTGGACGACGAACTGCAGCAGTGAGCTGGGACGAGAACAATTCACATATTACCAACAGAAATGGCAAGAATAAACTCAGCAAAACAAAATTAATAGCTGACATTTGAGAGCAGTCACAGTCTGGTCACGAGCAAGTCGCAGAATTCAGCAAATAGAGGATTTCCCCAGAACTGTGCTTGAATATTCCCGCAGTCTCACTGTCAATATCCTGCAGCTCCAGATTTCAAGCTGGGGAGCAGAGTATGTGCTACACAGCTGAGGGCAGAGGGATTTTGCCTTGCTGCCTGTCAACGAAAGCTCCAAGTCTTTTTTCATTTAAATCCCTAAACCTTTTTCTGCCATCACTGGGACCTATATGGGGTGACTTTGGGCCTTTAAGACCAGAGGCTTTATAAAGAGCCATGCCAGAATGAAGGAATAAAGTATTCCTTGCAGTGGGTGAATAGTGACAGCCAATCTGATTCTTCTGAACATTAAAATGGTACTTGTTTTACATCAGAAAAACAGGATTTGCCTTCCAACCTCTACTTTCATAAGACTCTCATTTACTTAGGCACATCTGCATTCATTCACCTGCGCATAAATCCAGAGAAATTCTGGGTTTCAGCTGAGACAACCTGCTTTTCCAGACCTCTATATGAAATCACAGCTTGTCCCAAGGATGAGGGACTATCATCATCAGCGCTGCCTCCAGAGCATCACGGAGATGACTCACCCAGACTCAGCCCCCAGCAGACTGGGAGCAAGAGGCACCGTTGCTTACAAAGCTGCAACATGACAAGGACCACGGGGCAAAGCCCATGATGAGACCCAGCTGGGGGTGTACAACTCATAATGCTAAGCACATCTGGCCCAGCACAGTCTGTGATACAGAAGAAATGCCCGAATAAGGGGGATGGCAGCAGATGTCCTCCCCAAAGGCATGTTCAGCAGTGGTAGGTGGCTCCTGGTGATGTCCCCAAATAGGGAGTTAGGAGTTGGTACACCGTGAAGCCTGTGAGATCAGGGATTGTGAAATAAGGAAACTCTACCCCACAAGATGGTTTTACACTTTTAAGTGGCCAAGCGGTTAGTGTTCAAGGCTAGGTGTCTCAAGCAGATGGTGCAGCCAAGGGTTTTTGCTGGAGCTGTTCAGGAAACAGTAAATGTGTCTCTACTCCAAGACCCACCAGTAAAGAGCTATCTTTTCAGGTTTTGGTAGAAATGCTCTTGTCTTTCAATATCAGCCAAAGCCCCTTTATTTTTGCAGCTGGTTTTAGTTTGGAGAGCTCTCCCTTTACTTCTATCCCTCCTGCAAATGTATGTTTGAGGATTTTTAGAAATGGGA
The DNA here is from genome assembly GCA_035590195.1 of Aviceda cuculoides. NCBI lineage: Eukaryota > Metazoa > Chordata > Aves > Accipitriformes > Accipitridae > Aviceda > Aviceda cuculoides. Next base: position 15,066,587 of record JAVJGG010000082.1, on the reverse strand, counting down.
GTGTTTTGAAGACAAGAACAATACTTGCTAATGAAGTCATTTATTAGTAAAATAAGTTCCAATCAAGAATATTGACATGCTTTACTATTTATTTATAAATACTACTCCTGTAAGTAAAGACAGCGGGATGGGGCATGAACTTCACTTGAATGTAATCCAATTTAAATCTAAAGCAATCATTGTTTTCTTGTGTATTTTATGTAATCTAAATTCCTGGATGAAGAACCAGTGAGTCTTCATTCTTGACCTAAGAATAATGTGGGAACAATTCTATGTCTGATACAGAATTTGTTTTCTGTAAGCAACATTGCCCAGTTCAGATATTTCAGACCAAACTGCTTTCACGGTGCTGACACTTATTTCTCAGTAAGTGAATAAAAAGAGGGAGATGACTCCTTCCTTCAAGAAACCCCAATGACACATACAGCAGAAAATCCATGCAGTGTAAGAGCTCTTGTAGTGCAGCTGTTGCCTTCACACTTAACCCAAGGGTAAACTGAAGACCACAGACTGAAATGAAGTTACCCTCTTAAGCTTTGACAATGCATCTAAAGAGCGCATCTCAAGGACATACAGCCTGGACCCATCTGGTAGACTAAAAGCCCCTTGTTCAAGCAAATGAAAAAAAAAGCCATTGTTGAGGAGAAAAAGGAATATTTATGTCACTTAAATCAGTTAATGGCTTAAGAGAGCTTTGTAACTGTATTTCAGCCCCTGTAAGCACGGAGCCCTGTGACTGACAGCCAAACTGCTGTCTGAAATGCCCCAGGCTTAGCCCAGATATGACGTGGGATGGGCAAAGACAGCAAGCATGTCTGTGGTCACAGCCCTTAGGCTCTCTGGTCTCCTCTCTCATGTGGTGAAATACCGACATGCTAGTGAAAAGCTGCACTTCCAGGTGACCTTGAGCTAAAGAGAATAGGGGCAAGAGATTTATTTAAGGAGCTTGTGGGAGGGGCATGCTCTATTTTTAAAGAAAAATAATCCATTTGGGGGGTTTATTACACTTTGGACCTGGGTGGCTGCCAGAGGAAAAGGAGTGCCCTCCTCCTTAGAGGGATGTGTTGCAAACCCATCGTGAGCCTTCATGTTTTCTGCAGCACCTGCCTGTCCTCACTGGGCTCTTCTGCTCCGAGCAGCCCCATCAGCAGTGGGATGCCTTTCCCCCTCTCCCACCACTCCCAGCCAGACCCACAAATCCTTCTTTCCCAGGGTACCGCCTCCTTGCCCTCAGCAGCATCCCCTGGTCCCTGCAAACCTGAGGCCGCTGCAGCCTCCTCAGTGAGTGACTCTGCTGCAAGCGCCGCTTCCAAGGTTGCAGGAGAGAGGCTGAGAAGGAGGTTTCCTGGTGTTAAATTCAGGTAGGACTAAAGCAGGGAGGGCATGCTGCAGCGTCCATTTCAATATTTGATGCGACGAAGCCCCCTGCCCGGGGGATTTACTGTCAGCTGCTGCAGCACGCGCTCGCTGTCTGCTGCAGGATGCGGTGCTGGAGCCCTGCAGGAACCAGACCGGAGCGTATGTCCCCGCGGCAGAAGGTGCAGCAGGCGGTGGGCAAGGAGAGGGGTCTCGTTCTGCAGCCTCCTTCCCCTCGGGAGGGAGCCGCGCAGCTGTCGGCTGACGAGGCTTTGTGCTCTGTCCGGCTTTTGTTCGAACCCCAGGTGAAGGGAGGCACAACAACAAGCTGACAAATTCTTGATTTTCTTCCCTCTTCCCTACATCCCCCGTTCCTCACCACGAGGCTGCCTCGAATCCAGGTTAAGTAACGCAGGATAGCAGAGTCACAAAAAAAGACTAATTACTTCCTCACGTTTCATTAGACATTGAGGGTAATCGCTGTCTGAAATTTCAGACAGGCCCTGGATGAACATAAACCATCACCAATGCCCAGTAGACAGCTCGCAGCAGTCTGTGAAGCAAACTTATCTTCAGTGCATATTTCAGGCAACCCAAAAATGCAGGCCATGATTTAAAACTTTGTCCTGGCATACGGAAATAACTGTAGCTGTGGCTGAAACTGGCAAATGTGGAATATTAATTTTAGGTTAATTCTGTATTTAAGATAAAAACGCTAGCTTGTGAGGAAGGGCCCTGCATGCCTCTTTTTCTTCACTGCTGGAAAGCAGTGAAGTGCCTTGGGCTGGGCGAACTAAACCATTGCTGGGTTCATTGAGGGAAGGATTTAAAATCTGACTCTTCTGAGGACTTGGCCTAAGAGCCTGGAACAGGTCACTCTCTTTAATAAAACACTATAAGCATCCTTCTCCCTGTCAGGCTAAGGTGAGGAAGAAACTCCTGCATAATTTTTCTCAGAGGAGTTCATCTCACTTCCACTGAAGCAATGAAGACTTCCTTATGAATGCAGTGGTAGAAAATTTTAGCTCATAAGGCTAATGTGATAGTAGCTCATATTGACTACCTTGTCTAACTATAGATATTTATTCATAATGAAAATCAATATTTATTCATATTTAATAATTGTTCTTTGAAAGCAGATTTCCCCTGCTTATCAATATCAAGTAATATCCCCCTTTGGTAAAAGGAAGTTCTCTGCTACTGAAATGTGGCATTTCCTATGCTGCATCACAATATGAGTCCACTCAGCCCAGTCACTTGTCTCCATAATAATGTGCCATCTTCTGAGGAGGAGTGTATAAAATTCCCTGAGACAATAGACCAACCCATCAGTCCTCAGTTAGAAGTTGGTTAATGTCAGGAGTGATCATCCACTAGGAAATTTCTCCCAGTTATTTTATGTGTCTGAGCCAGGTTAGTGAAACTTTTCATGACATAGGAATCTGGTTCTTTGGTAAGCCTTGCTGCTTCAAACCTCCTCTGACTTAAAACAGGAACAAGAATTTAAAAATCTACCCCAAAGCTTAATGAGGCTATTGTATTTCGAGGACATTTCAATAGGCCTTAAGCTAAGCACTAATACAAGCTCATAAATAATACAGGCACAGCAAATGCTATGTTTTATGGCACAGATATGGAGAACAGAAGAGAAGCCACATATCTTCACCTCATTGTGTCCCAGTGCAACAATAAAATTCATATGAAAGCTTGGTCCTAGAATTAATAAACACGTTGAACTGCAGCGCTGGGAGCATTAGGTCAGGAGCAAATTAACGTCACTGAGCCAGTGAAGCTTGACTAGGTAAGGCACGTGCCACGTTTGGGCTGCTGAGAAGGCTCCTTCATTCCACTGCTGATTAACACTTGCCCTTGATTAGCAGATGTAGTAATGGTAAGAGGTGAAGATGGCCTGTCAAAGCAGTCTGCCTCCTGAGTCAGCACACAGAATTGTTAATGGAGCCCTTAGGGGTCCCTGCCCAAGATGTTGCCAAATCCAGAACAAAATCCAAAACCAGTGATGTGTTACTTATGCCCATTTAAGTGGAAAAGCCATGAGTTGTTAAGTATACTCTCCCTTTCCCCCTACCTTAGAGTAGAGGTTTGACCACTAGTATTTGCTGCCTTAGCTCTTCCAGACATAAAGACTGTAACCACTGAGGAGCAGTATCACTCACACACTAAAGGGCACATCTGTGGGCAAATCACCAGAAGTTCACAGCATGAACAACTGCTTGCAAAGACCCAGGGATGAACGTGGATACCTGTCCTCTGACCCTCAGTAGTTATCCACTCCCAGGGTAAGGGCAATCTCTAAACGTGATCAATTCAAAAGCCAGGCAGGAGATCACAAAATATGAGCCTTTCACGTATCTCCTAAATCACCTCCCAGCAAGTGCCTTGGCAATCTTCCTTGACTGGTACATAGCCTTACACCCTTGGTGGCCCCATCCAGGGCCACTAAGGAATAGCGGTGCTTATCAGCTTGTTTTCTTTTAAGACACCCCAATGCCCACAAGCAGAAGAGGCATGGAGCGTGTGGAAAGCCAGGGAAAGGAGAACTGCGTTAAGCTTTTCTGGCTGTTGTGGCGGGTGATTTTGTCCCATGAGAGCCTAAGACTTGAGCAGGTGTCCAGAAGGCACCATCAGGGATCAATTACAAGTGTATGCTGTGATATAAGTACAGAATTCAGTAGGACACCAGTATTAAAATATGATTTCTCCAGCTATTTGGGTTTTTTTTAAAAGGATGCTTCTTTCTGAAACATGGCACAGCAATTGCTATTCTAGGCAATATAAGTTTCAAGGCCATGCATATTATGCCTAATGCTCTTTCCAGAAGAAACAGGAACCTGCACTACAGGCTGCCAATCACAGCTTCCATATTATCCCAGATATCTGATGCATCGTCTCCAGAAATGGCTTAGACATGGGAAGCCAAATCAGTCTTTGTCTGCTTCACCTCATCCAAAAATGAGATGTAAACATTTCCCACTTTCATTACATTTCTGTCGCCAAAGTTACGAGGCTAGAAAAGCTTTTTTAACATCTCCAAAGCATAAGCAAAAAAACTTTGTCCCCTTCTCTCTCCAGTTCTGATTGTATATCAGTATTTCTTGGCTCTGAAGTCTATAATCAGTCTAAATGAGTTAGGGGGTTTTGGACTAAACAACAGTACAAATGTCATTCATCAGTATAGACTCTGGCAGGAGTTGAACTAGACTCATGCCAGATACATAGATAGACACAAGTAAGCAAAGAAACAGAAAAAAGTTTGCCATTTCATTAGAAATGTGCAATATACTGATTTTATAAACTAATCAAATAATGATCTAAAAGCTTACTAAGAAGATTAAAACTCTTCCTTTCTAACATAAATGGAAGCTTTGCAGAGAATGAAAAAAGTGCAAGTATTTCTTTCTAAAAATGACTCTTGTCCTTTTCAAAGCTTTGACAAAAAGGATTCCTTTTCTTTCGACTAGAAATTCAAAGGTCCATTTTCACTGCCCAGGGATCTGACTACCTTGTCACACATTCTATACCCATACTTAGTTAACAAGCTACTAACTAAAATAAATGCAATAGGTTACATTACTTCTGGAAGGAAGTACTCTTCTCTTTGGTATTGAAATAGGTAGAAAATGGATAACATTTCTTATTTAAAATACTGAATTTCCCCCAGCATTTCACATTCTGAGCCTTCAAATTTTACCGTGTAATTGAAATGTCCTCGTGTGAGAAATACTAAGCAGTTTAAGCAGAAATGGAGACATTTATACAGAGTGAGGTGGTTGAATTCTGAAATAAATTATTTTCAGCAGCATTGATTAAACAGTTTTTCTATATTCTTTGCTGGTCTGATTTATTAAGTGAACAATTTCTGTCTCAGTGACCCATAGTTAACACCTATACCGGGATATCCTTCAACAGGACGCAACAACAGCATAGAGGAATAAACTTTACTGATGTTTTACTCAAAAATCTAATTCATCACAAACAATAACAACTGTAGCTACTAGAACAAATATTTACATTTTTGCATACACAAAACTGGCAATATTGTTTTCCACAGTGACAACAAATAGTTGCAACTCTTTTCTTCAGTTTATCTTTTCTATTGACTACTAGAGAACCTCATCCTTTTAACAACTTACTTCCTTAGTTCATCATTAACCTCTATAAAGTTAATTCTTCACGTGGTTTTACAATGTGCTTCCCATAAAAATGGTACTTGTCCTTTGCTTTTTTATGAGTTCTAGGCAGAAAACTTCAAGAAAAGACAGAGACGTTTGCAGTAATGGCCAACTAAGCTGTTGTCTGACCTAGAAATGGAACTTCTGGAATCACAAGCACAAGTGAATGGCTTAATTCCCTATGACATCTGCAGTTACATCTGGACATTTCCCTTTGGTCCATCTGTATTTGGCAGTCCTGTCGTGTGTATAATTTGCTCAAAGAATGCCAGATTGCTGCTGACCCTTACAAGTCCACACGCATACATCTTCTCTTCCTTTGAAGAGAGACAGGTCCTGGGAGTTCTGTTAAGAAATTTTAAATAGTGAATCACATGTCTCTATTTCATCTCAAAGTAATCCACCCCTGGCTTGAGATGGACACTTATTGATCTCATGCATCTTGTTTGCTATGTCCCTTCTCAGAGTGAGCACTGGGCCAGGAGTCTGTGAAAATGAGACTGTCACCCAGGCAACAAAAACTTTTTACACCTCACTGGTTCAAAGACAGTTTTGTGGTTCTTCCCCGTATTACAACATAAGGCAGCACAAAAAGGGATTTTCTAAAATTCAGGCTGAATGTTCTTGTTCCAGCATTCCCAGCAAATTGCTTAGAATTTTTCATGTAGCCGTATCATACCATATTAGCCTTCCCGCAATTGCTATTTGTTCCTCTATTTTACTCATGGCAGACCTGAATAGCCTGCCGTCTTCCTTTAGGAGGCCTTTTAACAATGTTAAAGCATCTATGAGGAACACTATAATCCAGACAAGCTAAATCACTGTCCTAGATATTCTTCTTTGCTCAATGTGATTCTCTGCGGGCTGCATCTCTTGTGACTGTTGCTAGTGACAGTTGCTATTTCTACAGAGGTGAACGTGATAGCTCAGCTGAGGAAATGTGACCAGCATATACCCAGCTGCAATCCTGCATTTTTAATAGCATCTTCCTGGTGCCTCAAAACAATATTATTTCACACTCTTCTGTTAAGATTCCTGTCAAAAATCTTGTGGGCAAAATTACTGGACTAATACTTGCCGAAACATCACTTATTGAAATGTTTAATTAAGTATTTTCATAGAGAGCAAATTCTGGATTTGAACTCTTCCTACACCTGTATCCCTTGCACACTCACTAGGGGAGCAGAAAGGCCTCTGTACAAAATGGAGGGAAGGCAGCACAGGTGGAGCTACAAACGTGTGCAATGAGCAGTCTGAAGATCTAGAAATTATTTTCTGAGAAAAGACTCATTGAATCATTTCAGATGAAGAGCAAGTGAAGAAAAATCAAAATTCATGGTGAGCATTCCCAAAATACAGAAAAATTATGGGGATTTCACTATATAATTGATTTGCTGCAAATTGTTCTCTTGCTTCTTCAGCTGAGTCATACCTTGAGAGTATCTCAGCCATGTGATTACTGACGTGATGATGAGCCACTTTTCTCAGCCTTGCCCCTGCTTTGGACTTAGAGAACAGATTCAGTAGAGGTGAGACAGTTCTGCTCCGCCATGCTGGAGAGAGGACCTGAGCAAGATCTCCTTTAGGCATAGAATCATAGAATCATTTAGGTTGGAAAAGACCTTCAATATCATCGAGTCCAACCATCAACCATGCCCACTAAACCATGTCCTGAAGTGCCTTGTCTATGCGCTTTTTGAACATCTCCAGGGATGGTGACTCAACCACTTCCCTGGGTAGCCTGTTCCAATACATGACAACCCTTTCAGTGAAGAAATTTTTCCTAATATCCAACCTAAACCTCCCCTGCTGCAACTTGAGGCCATTTCCT
>JAVJGG010000082.1:14986973-15054934 GCA_035590195.1 Aviceda cuculoides | reverse complement strand
ACCCCCCCCCCCCCCCCCCCCCGCCCCAAGGTGAGGTGAGGGATCTGGAACAGCAGCCTGCTTAGGAAACAGATTTAGCATCATAAATGGCAATTTGGGAAAGCAAACCTTTTCTGGCCAGCTCATGCATGGGTTAATAGTACCCAGCACTTCAGTTAGGTATGGACTGCAGATGGCAAGAGGAATCCCAGAGTGAGCCTTGGTCTGAAACCCAGGCTGTCCATGCGCATGCATTGTGCTTTGCAAGTTCCTAGCCCACACAGAAAGTTAAAAAGAAATTTTCAGTCAGACGGCTTGTCTGATAGGTGGTTTTGAAATGAAGTATGATTTTCAAGAGAGCAATACTAGTACTTATTAATAATTCATATTAACGGTAGATAAGGGAAGCAAAAGAGAAATTATAAACTGTTGTTTTGACTAAGCCACCAGCACTGCAAAATGCTGGCTGGGTTTGGATTCAGCCCAATAATGCCTCTGAGAAGATTTTCACTCCTTTGGATACCAGCAGGGATGAATTTGGCTCCTTGTATCGAAAGCCAGGGAGGGAAATGCAGTGAAGGCAAAGTAAAATGCATCATAACTTAGAGAAAGAGGGATAAGGGATGTAAAAGGAAGAGAGGAGGGAGGGAGTGGGAGGAGGATGAAAGGTAGGTTTCCAGTGAGAAAACTGGATTCAATTTAAGATTCATTTTCAAGCTCTGCTGCAGCAGAAATAACGTATTTTAATAAAAGAACATAGGGCAGAATCATTAAATAGATCATAAACATTGCCCGTTAAGCTTAGTAGGAACAACTACCTTTCCTACAGTTATTCTTAAAATGAACAAGGGAAGGGATACATTCTGTGTTGTTCAGGAACGCGGATGCCTCTATCCCGGGAGTTGCAGAGGGGGGCAGCCTTTTGCACCACAGCACTAGGATTTCTGTCGCAGTAAGTGCTACTAAGCAATTTTAGCTGATTCTCTAGCATCTTTTGAGGATGCTTTTTCTAAAAAAAAAAAAGCACACAGGGAGTTTATTGACTCCATCCGATAGTATTTAAACAGTCATTTCACACTGTGTACAGGACAGCTGTGAGAAGTGAAACCTAAAAATGAAGTACGAGGAGAGAGAAAACGGGAATTTGGTCTAAGAATGATTCAGCTGCCTCCTAATTATTCAGGCAAATATTCAACAAGCTGAGCAACGAGTACCTGTGGGCACAGCCCATGAATAATGAGACAGGGAACATGCTTTTCTGTATGTGATGTGGGTGGGTTCCCACGTTACAGGCCAGGAGCTGGCGAAGGGCAGAGCAGGCAGAGCCTGCAGCAGGTTAGCAGGGAGGAAACGATGGCCCCCGTTTTGTCCATAATTTGAGGTCTGATCGCGGGCAATGGAAGCTTTCTGGCTGCTCACAGAATCACCTTCAGCCTCCAACACGTATGCCTGCATGCTGCAAAGCTGGGCTGTGAGGCAGCTAAGCGAGCGAAACGCCAAAATGTTGAGCAGTGCCACCAGGTCCTGGATGTTAATTCCTGGGCTCTCCTGGAGTCAGTTGTAATGCAAAGGCTGCCTTGATTCCCTCCACCTTCTTCAGACATTTCCATATTATTTTTTTTTTTCAGCAGAGGGGGAAATACCTTGTTTATCCAAGCACTGCTCATCTATGCCTCAAGTATGTGGCTGGGAAATAAATTGAACTAGAGCAGAGAGAGAAAAAAAAGAGAGAGGAATAATGTACCTGCTTTGGCACTGAACATTTCACAGCCTTTCTGATTTCTGCATTTTCCCAGGCTTAGATGCCAAAGCATACCCCAGTCTGTTAAGGGATGGGTGATCAGAACAATTTGAGGATTGAGCCCTTTATGCCAAACTCCTAATTATTTTGTGTCATTCACTGCTGTTTACGTAACTACTGAATTCTGACCATCAGCAGCACTTGCATCTATGTGCCTCAGGCTGCTTCTGATTAAATTTGAGGGAATAGTTAGACCTCAGTTTCATTTTTTTCCCTGCGTTTGCAGGATCTCTAGATACACAGTTAAGCTGTGGGCTTTTTTAAGGACCTGTCTGTGATAGGGTGCTCCAATTCAAGCCAAGCCAAGATTCCTCTGAGGCTCACGTTCAAAAATACAGAGATTTAAAATATGATTTTAACATAAATCCTCAGAGATGAGTTCCCACTGATTTCCTGATTACTCTCTTAGATGTGCAGAGCCAGATCCCCAAAGGTTTTGGTAACTGATTCTCGACTAGCTGCTCAAAGAGCAACTAAGACTTAAATATTCCGTGACTCTGGGTCTCCACTACTGACCCCACATCCCCCTGCCTTGGCTGGGTGCCTTCCCACAGCTATGCAGTCCTGTTTGACCGTGTCATTTTCATCAGTGCCAGACTTTACCATCTATTATCTGATGTGTAAAGGAGAAGTAGTCACAACGTAATAAAATCTCCAGGGATTATAATCTGGCATGGAGACGAGGCTGGCCTGAGGTCTCCACAAGCCTTGCCACTGGCAGTTTTAGGCCAAGCTCAACTGCCATGAGAAGAAGGCTCTGCACAAGTCCCACTAGGCACAGAGAAAGTCACAAAGATATTGGACAGAGAGGAAGGAGGAATAGGACCATTTAGTCTGTATTTTATGGAGGAAAGGGGATATAGACACAGGTATGTCTGTGTGCCTGTGAGAGAGACAGCAGGTAAAGGTTAAACTCCATTTTTCACTGAAAACGATCTCTGCTTTAATAGAATAAACCATCATCAGATTTGAATTCTCCTCCTGCGCATGTGACCTTAACTTGGGAACCATTTCAAAAACTTGTCTAAAGGATGAAGAAAGGACAGAAGTCCCACAAAGCAGGATGCGGGCTGAACCGAGAGCTGTAAAACTCCTTCTGGCTGCTGGGCAACCCTAAAGGCACCAGGCATTTCTGGTCGATGTTAAAACACCCAATGCTCCTTCAGCTGCATTTCTGGGCATTGCTGGCACTGGCAGGGTAAGGCCTGTTTGGGTGAAGCTGTTGCCAACTAGGAGCTACGTTCAAGCCTGGGAAAAGGAGGAAGATGCTGGGCCCGTGGAGCCCAGCTCAGACTGCCTCAGGCCATGGGCTGCAGAGCTGGGCTCTCAGAACTCAGGGAGGCAGCTGAGTCCCTGCCCCACTGCAACCGAGCAGGGACCCCCAGCTCCTGCCAGCCGCAGTGAGCCGGTGCCTCGTGCACACACGCTGCTCTGCGAAGGAGCGTCGCAGGCATTTTCTGCCTGCAGAAACAGCAACAAAGATGTCGGACAATAGTTTGAAAAATGCACCTTCAAATTTGTCCTTTTAAGGCTTCTTTAATGTCCCATCACTGTTAAATTTTACAGTGTGCTGAGTAAAATCATCATTGTTTGGTGCTGCAGTCTCCACTTCACTTTCTTTTGCCTAACTTTTCTGTGAGCGTGAAAACACAGTAGTTCACACCAGTATATTAGCACACAATGTAACATATTTGCAGTTCCCCATGTAATTTTGGCCATACACCCCGCTTGACCACTAAGCTTTAAGTGAGTGCAAATGATCGTGCTGGTTTAATCCACGCTTAGAATGAGGTTATGCTTCTGGGGGACAGTGCTTGTTTACAGGAAACACAGGCTATTTAAAACTGCGATCAGACTTTCGGAACTGAGAAGTGAAACTCTCTCTGTTTGCAGGCTTCGAAATCGGTGGAGCTGTGATGAGTTCAACAAGCTGGCTTGTGATTTTTAATAATCCACCTGGAGATGAGAGTATGGCTAGTCCTTCCTTTATGGTTATACTTGCCACCCACATAATACATATATTTATTACATTATTTATTTCACTATTTTTGAATGGTGTGAAGTGGTACGGCAGTTGTGCCTGATTATACTGAGTGAGGTAAATATGATTTAGGGAAGGAAATAGAAGGAAATAAGGAGGAAAATTCACAAATCCTGAAGCAAAAGACAAAAATGTAAAGCAAACCAGGACACCTCTTCTTCTCCCAGATATTGGTTTCTGTCTAGAAGTCAGGCAGCTCTTGGGCTTGCCTACAGAGTAATCAGTTCAGGGCAATCAGTTGTCACAGCAAATGGTGAAAGCCACAGCAGATGAAGATCACCTGAAGATGCCAGCCCAAACGAGTATGAAAGCTAGAGCTGCCATGTCAGATCATGCCATCAGGTCGAGTGATTTCCTCTGATATTAGCACATGTGATGCCACTTGTTGGGTCTTTTACAAGGATAAAGTTTGGCCATTTCTTGATGTGACTCCTACCCCTCACTTGTGAGAGAGCCTCAGCTAGTGCAAACTGGCTGAGCTCTTTTGACCTTAATTTTTAGCACCTGGCCCTGATTTGCTCCACCCCAGGATGCCTTCTGCTGCTCTGCCCCTCCCTTACATAGGTAAAAGGGTTGATGGGAGAGATGCTGTCTTTTGCTATGGAGTGTTCCCTACACAAACTTTGTCCTGGAGGAATGAGTTTGTAGCACAAAGAAGCGCTGTGAGCACTGAGTTTGTTCCTCTCCCTTGCTCTTTCCTTTCCTTAGAGCGTGTGGGAAGGTGTTGGCTGTTAGTAGGTCTAGTTCTTGCTCTTCCTTTAAACTGGGTCATCACAATTTATCCTCCTACCTTCTGTAAGGTTCTGGGGGTTTTGTTGGTTTTTTGTTGTTTTTTTTTTCTTCTGTCTTCCCTTTGATATTATCCTTCTGCAACTCTCCCTCTCCTCCCCTTCTTCTCCTTCCCCCTGTTTCCTCCTGACACTAAACAGGAGGAAAGTGGGTCACTTCATAATTGCTCTTCTCTGTTTCAGAGAAACCCAGAGGCATAAAACAGAACAAACAGGTAAGTGTCACCGATTCTGGGGAGCTTTAAAGATGTTTTCCTCTTGGCTGTCTCCTGGGCTTGCTTCACCTCCTCCTTTCCCTTTGCTTCCAAGCCCCTGATGTAACAGCTAGTGCTGCTGTCTGACTATGTAGTTAAAATTCAAGTTAAGGCTAAGTGACTTAGGAAGCTGAAAGTAAGATTGTTGGATGTTTTTTCTCTCTTTTTTTTTATATTTTTTGGTTCAATGGAATGACAATATTTTTCAAAGGGGATAGGTTGTACTTAGATATGCAAAGGAGGGAGTCATTCAGTGTTGTTGCAATAGTTCGCAATAATCTCAGGCACCCATAGAAATGATCTAGAAAAAAAAGGCAAGACTTCCTCCCTTACAGTATTTATCTGGGAGCTGTTTGCCACACAACAGGACTTTAGATCATTCTCAGTTAGACTAAACAGCAAGAGAGATGTGCAGTCCAGCCAAGCACACCAGCATGTGGGTTTTTTTAAGGTAGGCACAGTCCCAGGGATTCTTTTGCCCCTGAGGCCTTGCTGTGTCAGGGCTATCTCAGCCATTTTTCTCCTGCTTTCAGTGAAAAACTTGGTATTGAGCTGAGTCTTTCTCTGAGGAGAGAGTTGGAGTCTGGTTCCAGGTGTCATGTTAGAGGACTTCCAGGGTTAGGAGATTCAAAAGCTGAGGGCAATGGCTTTGACAGATGGGCATAATCTTTTTTTTTTTTTTTTTGAGATCCAGAGTTTATAGATCCTAGGATTGTACTGTTCATCATCAGCTATTACTCCAGATGAATTAATTCTGTTATATATGTCGGGCAGGCTGGTTTACTGTTCCTTATAGAGTCTACAAGTGTTCACTGCTCATCAGAACAAGCTTATTGTACGTACTCAGTTGTGACTTTCAGCTAACTCATCTTGTTCCAGTTTTCACTGTCCTATGGAAGAAATGGTTCATTCTTCCTGGAAAATTCTCTTGCTATTTGCTGTGCAGAGTGGTGGAAGAGAACATACTCTAGAAGGGCAGGGACCTGCGTTTTGCTCCTAGCCTGGCTATTGAATGGTTGTACCATTCTGGAAAAAGTCACTTCCACCTTGAAAATTAGTGCTCTGGGCTGAGGTATGAAAGTGTCAGCCTCCCTGTGAGCACTGGCTGGCACAGTCCTTGATGGTGTTTTACAGAACATGGTGCACTGATGCAGTTGCATGTTTTTCTTCCCCTATTTAAATTGAGGCTGAATCCATCTTAGTCTTTGTTCCTGTTGGTCCCCATCCCCCCACCCCCTTTCAGGTTGTAAATGTTTTTATCCTCATCTATTGTTTACCATATATCCACCCAGTGCTCAGCCCAGTGGGACTTGGTGCTGCCTCTGTAATTTATGCCTCCAAGGAGAGCCCCGAAAGCCAACAGGGCAACTGCCTGGAGAGGAGGTTTCTGTTTGTTAGGTGAAGGGAAGATGTAAGCTTGTTGATCCTTTTGGAGACTCGCTTCTGTCACTGTGGGCTCTTGGGAAAGCCTGATGTGTCTGTTTAATCTCTGTCCAAAAGGGGACTACATCAGACAGGGAACCTACTCAAGGGGAAATGGCAAGTGCTCCTCTGGGCAATGATGTCAACTTTCCATCATGTGGATGTGCATCTGGAATAATTCAGGTGACTCAAAGGAGGCCAGGTTTACTCTATACAATAGAAGGACTCAGTTTTAAGATAGACCAGCCAGATACTTAGCCTAAGGTGTTAACCCTTGTGTTCCTCAGCTTCCATATACATAGCAGTAGGTTTAAAATTACTCCTGGCAGTATTCATCAGCCAGGTTTGAGGTAAAAAGGACTCTTATGCAGCATCAGTCTAACAGGAAGATTATCTCTGTGGATTTATTGGTCAATGTCTTAATACATCTTTTAAATGCAGTGAAAACTGTCCTGGAAATTCCTGAGAGTTATTTCAATTTCTCCTCCTCACTCCTAGTGTTCTGCAAATAATTGATTTTTTTTTTCTTTTTAATGGAGAAACCTGCTGAAAATTGCAAGTAGGGGAAGCTAATCTGTCAAGAATGCCAACTTCTGAATGTGGAATATTTTTTTCTCTCCTGAAAAACTAATACACATTCAAAATATCTGGAGGAACCAGAGCTCAGCTGAGGAAAACTCTACTTCTCTCAACCTAATTCTTGCCCCTGGTGTTTTTAAGGATTGTTCTTTGACCTGCATGTTTCTAAAATATGCACAATATGGACTCCTCAAGTAATTAGTGAGCCTTGCTCTCACACGAGCTCTATGAATTATATGAAGCTGAATCTGAGGATGTCAGCTTACTGCCTCATCTACATTTTTCATGTGAGCATCAAGCACTTGAGTGTGATAGTGCTTGACAACCTGCACTACTGTGAAGCCCAGCCCTGGCTTGGCAGGGGGTGCTAAGGGTCTGGCTCAGGTGTGTTAGCATGCTGAGCAGAAAGCTTTCATATTGCCTGATCGAGGTGTGCTCTTGTGGTGTAACAAAACAAGAAAGGACTGGAGAAAGTCCTGATCCAAAATCCAAAGGAGTTTTCCTATAGACTTCAATGCAGGTCTGTGGAGAGCTTTGGATTGAGGGATGATATGGATTGCTGTCAGATCACTTAAAAATAGTTCCTCAGAGATTGTTTCCTAAGCAGGAAAAATCCTTGTTACTTGAAGACTGTCTGAGCAATCACCCACAAGTCAGACTGCAGCTCTCACTTGCCAAAAAGAGACCCTTTATTAAGAGGAGTCTCTCAGAGCCTGCACAGATCACAAATGAACACCCCCAGGTGAACATGATGCCTGCCACATGACCCCTATAAAGCCCATTACAGCCCTTATCAGGCTCAGCTGCCTTCCCAGCTCCCATCAGTGGCCACAGCAGTGCTCTCTCTCTTGCTGTTGGCCTCAGAGCAGGCCTGTGGTATTTCTGTCTCTGACTTGTCAAAAATGCTTGTGAAAGATGTCTAGAGACTCGGGCTTCCTCACTCATCACCCAGCACCTTTCCAAAGCAAAGGGATGGAGTTAAAAGATGAGTAGAGAAATACTAATGTATTTTAATTATATATTTGCCTTGTTACTCTAGTGTTGCTACTGCAGCTGAAGCAATGGTTCCTGAGCTGTGGCTCATGACTAATATGTTCCTCATGACTAGGATGATCCAGATAACAGGGAAATCAAAAAAGTGCCAGAGGCAATGGCCTGTTCTTGATGTTATGAGTTCAAGGAATGCTGTGGGCTGGGGACTTTTCTGTTAGGAGCTAGGCTGTTACTTTGACTCTGCAGCTAAGTAAAGGAGATGGGGACTCCTCACGTGCCTCTCTGCAGGCAATGTGGGTCTTGGTGGAGGAGAAGGTGCGAGATAAATGGAGCTGATATCCCCTCTGTAGTAGCTTGCTTAGCAAAGGGACCATGGCCCTTTGCTGCTGGTCACCTGGGAAGTGAGCACCTCCAAGGCTCAGTGAGCTGCAGAGCAGCTCCTTTCCCACACCTGACTGGATCGTGATCTAGATTTATGGTTTGCTATTTGACTTTCCCTACATGTGGAGGGTGGATGTTAAGCCTTTGTGGTATGTCTGTTGAGTTATTTTTTCCACTCCTAAAGGAAGGCCAAAAATTAAGGGTTTAGTGTATAGGCTGACTCTTAGCTGCTGGGTGATAGGCTGCCTCTCTGCTGCTGTCTGGGACTTGTCTGCTCAGTGTAACAAGCTGAGGGTGAGATTTGGTGTGCAGGTGAGTATTCAAGAAAAGGCAGGAAGAGAAGAAGAACAGAGGATGGAAGAGAGCCCTGAACAAGCAACTGCGAGTTGAAGCTGTGAGGTCTGTCTGATTGTAAAAGGACAGCTAATGAGAGACAAATCGTTTTGGTCTTTGCAGTGGCACAGTGGTTGGGTAGAGTGGGTGTTGTCTGCTCAGGGGCTTAACCCTAGAGTGCTAATGCTACCCCCACTTCTCAGCACTGCCTACAAGCCATTGTGGAACTGTCACTCAGTACCTGATATGCTTCAGCATTTACTTTTGTCTTGTCCTTACCCCAAATTTTGTGAGCACTTACCCATCAGGGGATCCAAAGTAGACACCTGCGTTGTTTGTGGGAGTGATTTATTCCTGTGGGGTTTTCAATCACATAGCACCCATGCAAATAAGATTAAGATGTGGTGTGGTTTATATCTGACTCTTGTTTGTAATAGTGCAAGGATGAGAACAGGAGAAGCCTCTGCCTGTCCCCAAAACAGGTGAGACATTCAGCTGAGCAGTACCCAAAGTCATATCTCTGCTTTCTTACAAGAAGAGTCTGGACATGAAAATAGCCTTGTTGCAGATTGTCTTTCTCCTCTCTTACACCAGGATGCTCCTCCTGCCTCTTCAGCCATGCCCAATGTGGTGCAGAACCCCTGGGGCCAGCAGGACTGTGGCTGTTGTGCTGCAGCAGTGAGCTGAGCTGCTCTTGTTCCCAGTGGGCAGAACCCTTCAAAACCAGTGAGCCTTTGTTGAGTATGAAAGACCTGCAGGTAAGGCCCAGACAGAGTAGTTAAGCTCTTTTATTTGGTTTCTGAGTGTCCCCTTGCTCCTGTGAGTCACCTGGCACGTGGCCCTGGTGCCTTGCTATGTGCGTTGCTTTCTGCCTCAGCGCCGGAGTCTTTCTGCAGAACGTACCCTTCAGCTCATCCGAGATCTTCTGCACAAAAAAGCCCAGCAGGTTTGCAGAATCGATCATGCTAGAGGCAGAAATAGCTTTGTGCTGGAGCCAAGGTCCTTTCAAGGCAGGAACCATTCATTTGGGAGATCTCAGCAGCACTGGGCTTGTTAGTAATCTCGGCTACTTGAATTCATTGGGAGTCCAGCCCCAAATACACAGTACTCAAAGAAATTAAAAATGATCCCTTTGGACCACATTCTATTTGCTTTCTAGCTTTCAGCTATTTAAAAGCTGTGCTTCCAGCACTTACACCTCCAGCCACAGGGGGTAGAAAACGGACCAAAGTTTGCAATGGTACAGAGCTTACCAGAGTAGGAGCTGCCCTACCTGTGTTGGAGGAGCTGGATCTTATGCTAGGCTTTCTGCCTGATTAGCGTTGTGGGCTCCTCCCAGGATTTTTTTCTTGGCTTACCCATTTCTTTCCCTACTCCCCATGTAACTGTGCTTACAATAGGAGCCAGGATGTGACCTTGCATAGACAGGGCAGCATTGCTGTGCCCTCTTGTGTTGGCACAGGGGCTATCCAAGAAGTCCAACTGTTACTACTTTATTGCATAGGTCATCGTTCCTTGCACAGCCTTAGTCGTATTAAAAGCTAGAGAAACTTCTGGGTGTGAGCAAAGGTATTGGAGTTTCACTCTTTAAATTGATCTGCTAGGTGATATTGATTGGTTTTGGTGGGGGGGAGGGTCAAGGCTCTGTATAATTTGCTGTTTTGATCTTCCTTGGTAATAAATGGAGAACAATGTAGCATAGGCTGGAGGGAGAAGCAGTTTGTGTGTATTAACATCTGGCATGACATTTCCTTGTAGAAAAGGAGATGCCTGTAGCTTACCTGTATGAAGAATTAGCACTGGCACTGTTTTCTTCCTGCATAGAGATTGGGACTGCTGCCATCCTATGCACCAGTCCCACTGTTTATTTGGCAATAAGCTAGCAAAGCCTTGCCTGATACTGGGTATGAATACATGGTAGGGAGGAATTCTCCCCCACACTGCCAGAGAACGGATTTATTGCCACATATGCACGCAAGGTGCTGAATTCACCTAACTATCTTCTAATCTTCTATTTTAATTGCTCATCTCAGCCAGCTAATAATAAATAACTGCTAAATTTGTAGTGGGGATTTGGGGGTTAAAGACTGAAAGAGATTTTTATTGATATTATTGCAAAAGGTCTTTTCTGGGTAAATGAATTCTATCCTTTTGGTTGTATTAAAGATCTTTCAAAACCAATCTGCTAGCAACCCTCTCTGTGTGCTCTGAGCAATCACTCTGCAGACTGCTGCATCCCTAGCCAGCAAAACACTGCGTGCTGGCTGAAGCCCTCAGCTCCACCTGCCTGCACTAAAAATCAGAATGCAGGGAAGAATGAGAGGCTTCCAGCGGACTGGGGATTTTTTTTTTTGTTGCAAACCATCTTATAGAGCTAAACTGCAGTTTTGCAACAGTAAGTGCTTATGGGACAGCATCTGAAGAGTAACAGAAAAACAGTGTGTGAAGCAGTTGTCCCTCTTTCAGTGCAGGAGCATTCAGCAGGCTGTAATCTGAATCTTAGAGTTACAGTACAGGTATTGAGTTTTACAAGTTGATTTTTTTTTTAAACACTCTATAGGAATCCTGTATTTTTTATTTCCTGATAAGAAAAAATTCCTCACTTGCCAAGAGGGGTAGCACTGGGGCTTTTGGGAGGGGGGTATGTGTCATAATTTGAGTATGACACTGCCATTATAAATAATTAACATGACAGTAGTGCTTAAAGCAAGACTAAACACAGCTTCTTTTGTGCCATATACAACTATAATGACTGAGATACTCCATGCCTCAATGAGTTTGCAGTCTTATAGGTGAGACTGGCAAAACGCAGTAGAAAATAGCCATTTCTGGTCTATGCTTTTGTGCTTTCAGTAGGCTTTCTCTGTATGCTGAGAACTCCAAGGGTGTACAAGGTAATTGTTATTATTTTTAACCCAAGAGACCTGGGAGGTACTTAAACTGATATGCATTAAGTCATAACTTAACCTCTCTCTGAGGAAGAAATTGTTTCCTGATCTTGACTTCTTTTTTTTTTTTCTAAAGATAGTCTTGTAAGTGCCTAACTGAAGAGATGATGGGAAGACAAACCAGTTCAGCATGTCTCCTCATTAAAGTTCCTGCTGGACATATTAGGTTAGACTGCCACCTGTGTAGTACAGTATAGCTTTTCTGTGTATGTATGTTGTTGTATACAGACTGCATGGAGAGCATTCTGTCATAGTAATGCTTGGTAGAACAATATAGTCATTGCATTGCTAAATGGTCATGCAAACACAAACCAGAAGCTGGGCAGCCCATTGGGTAAAGATGTTCACCCAGTATCCAGTAGGCTCCTAGCATCTCATTGCAAGCTGTATGCTCTATGCAAAATGCAACTGCACATAAGAATAAAACTTCAAATAGTAAAACCTCCTCATGTTAGAAGAAGTTTTGTGGTGGATGCTAGTCCATACCATGCGATGAAAGCCTGAGGACTCATTTGGAAAGTGGCCAGAAACATTGGGGAAACTCCCAATGGCCATTGAATCTAAAAATGTCAGATTTAAGTAAGACTGAGCCAATGGCTTCAGGACCTGAAAACTTTGGAGTGCCAGTACTTTGCTGTGGCAACTCTGAGCCAATGTGCAGACTTGGAGGCCTGATCCAAGAGTCATTATCAGTTTTATGAACTTTGGTGCTGCAAAAGGCTGCTGATGTGGATCATTGAGTTTTGTCTGTCTGTATATAAGTATATGCAAGTGAAGTATCAATAGCTTATTTTAGATGAAAGGAAGGAAAGGCAATTTCCAAACTAGGTGAGGTTTTTGTGTAGGAAAAGCACATACTCATATACTCATAAAGGCACGATCTTCATTCACAGTTCTCAGACTATTTGCAGGAACCTGGTTTGGCAGGACAAAGCCTGTGATTCACTAATGTAACATTCTTTTCTAATCTTAAAATATTTTTCATTGTTAGGTCTGGCATTTTTCACAAGACTATGGCACCCATAGTCAACCAATGTCAAAGAAACCCTGAATTCTCAATGCTTATTGAGGCCAACAAAGTGCAAATTCTGATGTCTCCCTTCCTGGGGCAGTGCATCAGGTCAAAATTGGGTTCAAAACTACTTTCATTGGCCCCTCACTACAAGAAAGACATTAAGTTGCTGGAGCGTGTCCAGAGAAGGACAACCAAGTTGGTGAGGGGCCTGGAGCACAAGTCTTATGAGAAGCGGCTGAGGGAGCTGGGGCTGTTTAGTCTGGAGAAAAGGAGGCCGAGGGGAGACCTTATCGCTCTCTACAGCTACCTGAAGGGGGGTTGTAGTGAGGTGAGTGCTGGTCTCTTCTCAAGTAACAAGCAATAGGACAAGAAGAAATGGCCTCAAGTTGCACCAGGGGAAGTTTAGATTGGATATTAGGAAAAGTTTCTTCACTGAAAGGGTTGTCAGGCATTGGAACAGGCTGCCCAGGGAAGTGGCTGAGTCACCATCCCTGGAGGTATTTAAAAGATGTGTAGATGTGGTGCTTGGGGACATGGCTTAGTGGTGGACTTGGCAGTGTCAGGTTAATGGTTGGGCTTGATATCAGTTAGCTTGAAAAAGACTTAATTCTATGATTCTATGGAAGCTGTGAAGAAATGGGAGGAAGGAGATCATGATATTCCTGTTTTTCTGCAATACGCTTTGCAGGTAAATCTGTCTACCTGTGAATTACCTTTTCTAATCTGAGAAATGGGGATTAGATTTCCCTCTTGAGACCTAAAGTATTTGCTTTCATCATTCTGCACATCTTGACTGGAAGACGAAATACCTGACCATTGTGTGCAAGTGAAATTCAAAGATCTGTTTGGGGGAATCCACCTATGTACTGCCAGGTTCCCAATTTTGTTCTCCCAGGACTACTGGTTATGATTCAGTAGCCACAGTAATTATTTTGCCTTTAATTTTTAAAGGGGTTGAGCTAGTTTCTCTGCTTGGTCAGTTTCCATTTCATGCAGTGAAGGGTGAGGCTCTTGAGTATATCCCAAGATATTAGGCAGGGTAAAGCAAGGTGGAGAACAAAAGTGTGTCACAGAAGGTGAAATGTTAAGTGAAATTGTGACAGTGTCACATTTGTGACAGAGTAACCTCTAGTTTCTCTGAGTATGAAGCCGGATATTCACCTCAACGGTTATTTTTGTACAGGAAAATTCTGGGGGAGGGGAGAACAGGTGAAATGAGAGCACTCAAATTTGTCTGCTTAGCATTCACCAGAGTCAAATAAAAAATGTATCGAGAGATTGTGGAATCATCTTCAGATCTAAAGAGATGACACGAAGGATGCATGCATGGAGGGAAAGACTGAGGGATGGGGGAGTACTTGGATATTATCCCTCAGAGGTGGAGGCAGAGATGAGCTAGGACGAATGGCTGTTAGGTTTGCTTGGCGATAGTGGTACATTAAAAAGTAGGTAAAATCACTGCTTTGGCCTCCAGAGAAAGGGCCAAAAACCCAGTGAGGGTTTTTTGCCATCTGGACTAGCTACTTATTTCAAGTGCAACCTGGGATTGACTTGAGCCTTCATCTTCCCCCAGTTCAATGAACTTTCGAGACAAAGAGAAGTGAGTAAGAGAGGAGTTGGCTGAGCTACCCTATCAGGCCACACACTGATGGGGCCTGTCCTGCTTGGGCAGAGGTTGCAATGTACCCCTTGCAAAGGAGAAGTTGCAGGATAAAGGTCTTGGCTTACCTTGATGGGAGGCTGGATAGAGTCAAAAGGATGTATTTCTGGTGAATTGTTATAGCTGCTTCTCTACTGTGAGACACGGTATGGTTAAAGAGCAAAATACTGCATAGCCTGGTACTTATGGGTACTGCTGTTGTCTTTCCATGCAGAAGGCTTTGATGCATGGTGTTTGATAGGGACTACAGCATATTTCCTACAGTGCTTCAGTCAAAAGTAGGAGAGACAACAGTGATGGTTACAAAACCAGATGTTGCTTGGTGGCTGTTTTCTTGTTTTCAGGTGGTGTAGCTTGCTCTTCCACGAGTCAAAACCAACTAGGAATATTAGATTGAAAATATCTTGAAGCCTGCTGCAGGGAACGTGCTGACTTCTTCATAAGATACAAGGGTGGTCTAATGAGAAACAATATCAACAGTAGATAATAGGATAAAAATCTGAGGTGGAGATGAACTAAGCAAAATCTAACATGCCCAATTACCCTCTCTTTGCTTCCAAGGCATAATTTATCTGATGGAAGGAGTGCCAGTACATTACGTTTGCCATTCTTGGAGCACATGGTCCAAGACTGCTTTGTTGACTTGTGCAGAGGGAAGGATTGACTTCAGTGTAACCTGTGCTGTAGCAGCATGGCCTAACCAGCATCAAAACTCTAGTCAGAAGAAATAGGACTGTGTACAATGTGGCCCTGCTGTCCTTGTCATTTTGTTCAGAAGGAAGTACTTTTCAGAAGCCTGGTGAAAATAAAGTGGTACTGAGATTAAAAAAAAATAATCTGTTCTGACATTTTTTATCTAGGGATACTTGAAATATCACAAGGATCTGAAATCCATTGGGGGAAATGATTCTGAAATGACAGGGGCGTGCAGGAGTAGTTCTGAGAACTGGAGGAAAACATAGAGCTAAAAATAAACACCCCAGCACCCCCCACCCCCCCCACAAAAAACCCACCCCACAAAGCAAGGGAAGGTGCTGCAGTAACTTAGCCCACTCTCTGTATTGCTCTTGTATAGGTGTGGGGGAGATGGCAGGCAGCATCTGGCTGCTTCAGAAAGCCTATTTTTATAAAGCCTTCCAAGTAGTCAGAGGAAGACAATTTCAAAAAGCTAGACTAACCAACATCAGGTGAAAACCCTAAAGATAGCATCTTCTGATGGTGGAGCATGTATTTTCCCTCTTTTTCTTCCCTTGCACTTCCTGCCCCAACGGGAAAGAACCCAAGTGACTCTTCCTACAGCACCATTTTTCTGGAGTCCTCTTTGGATCTCTGTGTACACAACGTGTTGCTGAGTCTCCCCTTTCTCTGGGAGAAGCCAATTAGAGATCTGACCCTGAATGAATTCTTAATTGCAGGTTTCAATCTAGTATGAAGGGGACTGCTGTCATTATTTATTTAGCCAGGAAGGGAGAAGCACCAGTACTGGCACCAGCTTGTAATGTCAGTTCTTTGCAATGGTGACAGCTAGCTTTCCCAGGAAGAGTGGGCGACAGCAAGGCTTTTAATGAGGGGCAGGTGGCTGCTTGCTGTGTGCAAACCCAACTGCATTGGTTGGGCTGGCTATAGTAGACTACATGAGATGCTGCATATATATTTGTCTTTTGTCTCTCTTTTTAAGGGCTCTGCAGCTCTTAGCTGTAATCTCACACCAGCTGTAGGAGGGTGATGCAAAGGGGAAAAAAGGGCTTCGTGCTCTCCTTGTACCCACAACAGGTTTGTGTAAAGATCTGCTGGAAATAGAGTTTAAAATGAGCTCTTGGGAAAACCCACCAGCAGTTACTACCTGGTGTTGAGGCAGGATTACTGTTTAGCTTACTTTCTGGTGAAAATCCATCATGACAGCACCTATTTCTGTGACCCCTATTTTTGTCAGTTTTCTATTTGCTTACGTTCATCTGCGAAGTGTTCTCAGTCTAGCTAACGGAGGTGTCTTTGTCTCCTGTGGTTCAGTAGAGCAGATCGCACAGACTACTTCGCTTGCAGAGTCCTTGAAAGCAGCACAGTTTGAACAAGCCCATTGCTTTGTTCCCTCTTAGAGCGGGAGAATTCCTTCAATCCTTCAGAAGATGTTCCAAAGCATACAGAGTATTGAGGAGGGATGGTGTATATAGACTGGTAAAAAGATGCCCAGGAAGGGAATAATCTGTCTCTTGAGAGAGGGATATGATGTTGGTTCCTTTGTCAGCATTCCCTGCCAGTATGTCTCATCCTTGTTCTTCTCAATCCATAAAGTGAGGACAGTTCACTTCTTACATGCATTTAGTATTTGGCCTCTCCCACAGACAGCCAAGGAGGTAACCAAGGCTGGTAATGTGTGTTTCTGTGGTGTGAATGTCTTTCCTCCCAATTATTTCCAGATAATTTCATCAGTTACTGAAGAGACATCAATGACCTTGGACAGATTGAAGTGTTGTCACAGGTGAAAGATCCCAGTCCCATTACCAACTTCCTTCAGTAGTTGTTTCCTTTACAGAACACCCCCATATTACAACTATATACAATATTGTTGTCCTACTGAGCAAGAAGAATGAAGATGCTAGGATAGTTTCTCTGCTGGCTTGAAAGGAACTGCACAGGTGGTATTGGAGGTGGGCTATATTGTGCCCTCTGGGGAAAGACTTGATGGATTGGCTCCTCATCTGTGTCAGAAGCAATCTTGAAGGCCCCTGTGCTGTGTAAGGTACCAGGGCTGTGTATTTGCTTACACCCAGGTTAGCTGAACTGGCCGAGTCTCCTCTTGCTGAGCCAGATACTGACTTATAGGCCAGATCATCTGGAAGACCAAAACCAGTCTTGGCTACCAGTAGAGTGATAGTATCAAGGTTTGACATCTGTCCCTTTCAGAGGACAAGTCTGTTAAAGCTGGGGCTAGCCTGGACCTGAGGCAACCCAAGTCCCTGGGCACGGCAGGGCAGTGAGGCTGTGCTTTCTAACTAGCCTGGAGGTTTAAACCTTCAAGTTGGCTGAATCTATTCTTGGGTCTAGTTTGACAGAGGATCTCGAAGTGTTAGTATAGGTATGTGAAGGTAACTGCTGTCTCCTCTTCTGAAGTTATCCAAATTTTGAGGGTCTGTGATTCTCCTACAGAAAACAGGGTACCAAAGGCTACTCTGATAAATTCCTTAAGTTAGCTATAAGACTCCTTACCTAAAGCAACCTCATCCTGCTTCAAGTGGTGGTTTGAGGGTGAAGCACAGAAGTGCTCACCTGGGCACAGGTAAATGAGTTTGGCAGGTGAAAACACCAGTCTACAAGTGCACTTATCTAACAGTCTTTCTCTTTTGCCTTTTTAATAGTTGTATTTGCCCTGTAAAGGGGGTGGTAGCAGATATGGTGTTTTTTCCTTCTTTTGTACTCTTACTCATCTCTTTCCATGTGTTGGAGCAGCTGTCCTGTAGGGTGGTGAGAAAGCATGCAGGTAAATATTGATCATCTCTTTCTTTGTAGTAATTCAGCAAAAAAGGCATTTTTCTACTTTTCACCTGAATTGCATCCCTTCTCTCAAGTGAATTAGTTACTGAGGAGTATCCTTAGGAGAGAAATCCTAACATTCGTGAATGAAACAGGCCTTTAAAATAGATACAGAATTTCTGATAAGTGATCCCCAGAGTCCTATAACCATTTTGCTGTCTTCATTAGTGCCTAAACAACAGGGGATGTCATGTGGGGGAAGGAAAAGGAGGTGGGAGGCAGCTGATGAGAGGAGTGATGTATCTTGCTAACAAAATAACTTGTCTGAGTCGATACATACAGGACCTCTGTGTTTCCTTTCAGCTGCCTCATTCTGAGCAACCATGTTAAGAAGGAAGAAAAATATTTAAAGCTGTACTAACTAGAGCCCCATGGAGAAACAAGATACCTATCAGCAGAGCTGGTGCTGCTATGGATGGGAAACACACACACACTGGGATCAACACATCGCTGCCATGTGGTAGCATCGATTTGCTGTGGCCCTGGCTTGGCGCATGTGCCAGTGTTCCTTTCCACTGTCTTTCCTTTGCTCCAGCAGTGTTCAGCAGCAGGCACTAGGTTTATTTAGTTAGTTAGTTCCTCCTAGTGCTGAGGAAAATAAGTGCAGCTGGAGGAGAGCCAGAGCGGGAGGAAGAGCTTGCCTTAGACACCAGATATGGGGAGAGGTGTGGCACTTCTGGGAGAAGCCCCAAAGGATTGCTAGCTGTCCTTAGGGCTTTTCTTACTCTCTCCAAAGTGCAGCACTTCCTCAGGAAGGAGCTAATCCTGGCAGACATCGAGGGCCACCAATGCATTGACATGTGTGAGCATGTTTTGAGGCCAGCAGCACAGCATGGTTCACCAGACCCTTGGCCCTCTCTCCCTCCCCTTCCACCCTGTCAAAGTCAAGGCTGCTTTTTCTGCAGCCACTGCCCTGCTGGCAACTGTGAATCTCTACTGCTTGACATAACCTAAGTCTATCATCTGAGGCTGTAGTAGTTTAATAACAGTCTGAGCTTCTGCAAAACAACTGTGCTAGTCCCTCAGGCCACCAGTGCTGCTTATTGCTCCCCCAGGGTCTGAGGGAGCAGACGCAGTGGCTACATAAAGGACTCTGAGGGCAGCAGTGTAAAAGCAGCTCATGCAGTGGTCAACAGGCTTCGGTTTGGTTAGAAACTGCCTGGTCCTGCATCAACACTACTGCCAGTGTAAGGGAGATGAATTTTGCAAATCGGGAAAGGCCAGGAGAAACATATCTGTCTTGTGAAGGAAGGGGACATGAGGAAAAGACCAGAGATCTCTTTCTGACTGAAAATTGACCCAAACAGGGCGAGCTTTAACCTAGGTCTCTGTTGGCTATTCCCCATGGCAGTGCTTCTTCCTCACCAGGATTTCTCCATCAATCAGTTCTCTACTGCAACCTCATCTACAGGAAGACAATGTCCTCTTCCTGGTGCTTTTGAGGGAAGCTGTACTCTTTGCTCTGGGGATGGTTTCCCCTGGGGCAGAGTATTGGCTTCCCTGCTTCCCTAAGGATGGCCTTTGCCTGCTGTTTGTTTTCTTCCCTGAATGCCTGCTTTCAAGAGGAAAAGCTGGGTTATGCCCTGCTCTTGCCAAAGCCCTGGTGAGAGTCTGTCACAGAGTCCTTCCCAAACTCTCTGCTGATGTGGACTGCAGGCAGTGACTGCTGCTTACACTGGGTGTTTTGTGGGGCTTTCAGGAGCAGAAGCACTCTGTTCTGTAAACTCGAGCAGAACATAGGCTGTATATTGAAGTAACTGGCATCCTTGATCTTCTCCACTGAGACCCAGCAGTTACCTTATTTGCACCCAGTTGTGGCAAAAATACAAAGGTATAAAGAAAACAAATGAAAGATTCTTATTCAATGAACTCTGGAAATTAATAATGAATGCATCATTTTAAGTGGTTCTTCAGCCTGCTACAGAGTGCTATCCTGAGATATGAGAGAGCATGAATCTCAGGTAATATGGAGGAGGACAGTCATCATTTGGTTTCTGAATGAACAGATCACAGGATGAACGGAAGAGCTAATTGCTTCTTGAAGCAGACTTTTTACACCTTTGTGCATCTAAGAGGAAAACTTGGCAGTGTGCTGAGCCTTAATTTTTAAACACAGAGGGTGAAAGATGGGCTTGAATTACAGTTGCTTTGAGTTGGTGTGATGCCATTGACTTCAACAGAGAATTTACAACAGTCACATATTAGCTCCATGGCAATTTGTTGGAACTGCAACGAGAAATGAAAGACTAAGCAAGGTTTTGCAGCAAGATTCCAATTTTCTGGAAGATCCCACGGTGACAGAAAAGTAGAATATATGACTGACTTAAAGTGATTTGTTACATGCCTTGTGTTAAATGTATTATGTATCTTTGCTATGACGTCTGAGTTTAGGCTCTATTTAAAAACCCGGAAAGCTGTTTGGGACCTTCACTTATTGGGAGACTGGCTCACATTTCAAATCATACAGAATTTCTTCCTAGCCCTGAAAGATTCTTACAGGTTGGTCTTCAATTACTGCTTATATCTCAAAAGGTTTTTAGGATAGCTATTCATTTTGGGTTTGGTCTCCCTTGGAGTCCTCAGTGGATAGACTCATGATAGTGAAAGCACTTTATGGATAGATGACTCGAAGTGTTTCCTTTTTAGTGTGTCTTTAAAAATAAATTCCTTCGAATTATAGGATCTGAAGGATTCTATAAAAATGTGAATGTGTATATAAGTATGGGGTGAGTGTGAAAATGTGTGCATCTGTAAAAGGCCAATTTAAAAATTAACAATCCAGGAAAATTAAACTCTTAGAGTTTCTATAGCAAAGGTGCAATATTTTGACAAGGAGAAAATGTGCAAGTAGCCAGCAGCTCAGCCTTATCAAGGGGACTATTTATTGTAAAGACATCTTTCTAATCTGTGACTTGCAGACTTCAGGGGGCTGAAGTGAAGGTGATGAAGAGTGGTGGAGGTCTGGGATCCTTGGTGAGATCAGAGTGCTGCCTGTGTTGGCCTCTATAACCCTTTCTGCCCTACCCTCATGGTGCTATGCCTGGTCCCCATGACATGATAGCTGTGTCTCTGGAGCTTTGACAGGCAGTTTCCTATAGGAGAAAATTCCTTACTGAGGCTGTTTTCTATATCCACTCAATAAAGCAGGCATTGGTTAGATGGTGTGGAAGTAGGCACCTCTTGTAGGGTTCCCTGCCAAGCTTCCTGGCAGCCAGATGTTAGTGGCAAATGAGTTTAGATAAAGTAAGCCCTTTACTGAAGCATATGTGAGGAAACTTCTTCTTGCTTTCACACTTGAGAGCCTATTACAAACCAGTAAACTCTTTGGTGTAACACATGGTCGTTATTGTCATATGTGTGACACAGATGTGTCAATAACTTGCCTTTCAAGTCAAGGTTTGCATCTTGTTTCAAGGTCAAATCTGTCTGGTCTTTCTTAAATCACTCTCAGATTACTCTTATAAAGCTTTTTCCATTGCCTAAAAAAATCAAGGGTTAAATTCATGTATTGTTACATGTAAAAAGAGAGGGATTTAATTTTTAAAACATGTCAGACATCTATTTGAAATTGGGAGCTAGGTCCCTAAATATCTTTCAAAATCTGGAGCTGTGCACCAGATGGAGAATCAGCATTTAAAAGAGTAATTTCACAAAGGAAGCGGAGCATCTTAGTGAAATTATTTCCTTTAGCAAATCGTTGCACAGCATGAAGAAAGAAAGCAGAGCCAGCATCTTGCACAGGGAAATCAGGCTTAGTCTCCTGTCCTCATGCCTCTTTTCTAAGTTTGGGGGGGGTTGTGGTATTTTTGTTTGGGGTTGTTTTTTTTTTTTTGCTATAGATGCATCCAGTCCACATCACGGTGCTATGCGCAGAGCTTGCCAAACTAGGTATCACTTGGTCTCTTGTTGACATCATGCAGTAGGTCAGAGTGAACACTTTGGTCTGTCCCATGAAAGGCTGAACCCTTCTTATGTCCTTAAGTGGTTTTAATGTAGATATAAATGTCATAAATACACTGAACAAGAATTACTGGCCTGTGGAATTAGTCTAAGATAATGTCAGAGGCTGTTAAAAGCAGATTGTTAATATGACACGTCAGGCTCATGTAACTGGATGTTGAACTATGTTATCTATATACGCACCTGAGGTTATGTGCAAATATAGGGGCTGCAGTTGGGGTCAATAGCTCAGGACACTGACAAGAAAATCCCGTCAGCTACTGCTGTCAGAGTATCAAAGATGGGTAATCTTTGGTATTATTGGTAATATTGGTATTTCCCTACCTGGTAGGGAAAATTCAATCCCTGGGCATCTTTCAAGACAATAGGGACACTGCAGATTCTAGGTAATGTGTCAAGAATCAGCGACAGTTTAGAACATATCTTCAGAGTTTCCTTATCCTGGATGCTGGGGACATGTGCAATGCACAAACAAGCTTGCAGTGTCTGGGAAGGAAAGGAAACTTTCTAGACAGGTGGAGCTCATCAGCTTTCAAAAAACTGTAGTTTCTGCCTAGAGATCAAACAACTGCCATATGGTGCTGTTTTTCTTATAGCACCAACATATTTAGCTCTGCCAGGGGAAGTCTGGGGAACTGATTCTCAGTGGCCATGTAGGATATGGCTAAAATTGGAGTAAAAACACTACCAAAGCACAGAACAGCTTTGGAGAAAGGAGGCTGAATAGCAGGTGCAGGAGGGAGCGATGCAGTGGGTCACTTTGGGAAGTAGGCACTGCTGAATTTGACCTCCGAGTTTTAGTTTATGAAAGCTTGACAGATGTAAAGATACAGGTGTAAAAAAAAACTAAAAAAAAAATAAATTTTAGAACTCTTTATATAACTAGACTCCTCCACCAAGCTCTAAATCAACGTTATTTCAGTTAAAAAAAACAAAATAATTGCATGCCACTGCTCTGATTCTCAGCTATAAGACCAAATCTCATTAGGAGCTGCAATAACAGCACATCTAGCTGAGAGCAAAATTTGGCTCAGAACCCTTTCACTTCTGCAACACTCACTTTTCATTTGAGTGTTCAAAGTTACTGCAAAACATATTTTTGAAAATTAGCTATTAACTACACACTGTAGTAATTTTTCTAGTGGCAACCGTTGCACAGTACATCTGCACTGTAATAAACTTTTGCGGTACCTTAAATTTGTCTTGTTATTTTCTATCAAGTCTTGTTAATGCTAACCTTGTTCCAGTGCTGACTCAGTTGATGAGCATAATTTTGTGATGTAGGCAACCTTATTTGTGTTCTTCCAGGGTTTCGCAGAGTATCTAGAACCTTCCTCAAAAGCCAATTTGCAAGTGACTAAGTCATGAAAGGTCTTTGGACTTAAGGTTCCTCTATAAATGAGAGGCAGCATTTATTATTTGGGCATTACAAATGCAGTTTTAATTTTGGCTTTATCAATACTTCATTAATAAAGTGATCCAAGCAGGAACCATTTGTTACTCTGTGCTCCTAAGCAGCTTACTGTGTCACATTAGGAAACAAAAAAAGCAAAGCTTAGCATTAAAGATGGCCTGGAAAATATTTTTTCCTTTGTCTCCCTTCACCCTTTCAGGCTTTCTGCTCCAGTATCTTATATTGTAGTCGTACTATACTTGGAGTGACTTGAAAGCATCTGTAATGCTGCATCTCCGGCACTGTAAGCAAATAAACTATTTTTGTGCAGCAATCTGTGAGCTGTGCTTCAAGAAGCATTTCCTCATCTACTGACAGACACTTAGGAAGGCTCGGTGAGGACTGAGCAAAGAGGGCACTGGCAGAATGAAGAAACTTGCCTCATCTTCCTTGATGCATTAAATTCAAAGCAACTGGAGGAGGGGTCTAATGGTAATGGGTTTTCCCTGTCGGGCCATCAATACTTTGCAAGTGAATGGTTCTGACGTTGTATTGAGCCATTGCTGCCCACGGCTTGTATTCAGCGTTGAGCCACAAAGAAGCGAGTGCAGGAGGAGTAGGGAAAGGCAGTAGCCTTGCGGGTTTGCTGGTGCCCGGGGCAGACACATGCCAACAGAACCTGCTGAAGTGTGTGAAACAGGGTATCGGGGGATAGCACCTTGAAAAATAACTTGGTTATACAGACTACCCAAACTTCACTTGGTTTTCAGCAAGTCCTGTTCCACATTTGCTCATTTTACAAGCTAGGAGATAATTTTGGCTTAACGCTCTCAAGGTTTGACCTGAAGAGCGAGTTGCTTCCTCTCTCTGCCTCTTGTACCATCTCTGGTGATGACTAATGGTGTGTGGAGACCTGCCTGCCTGCTGCTGCTGCTGCAGTCAGCTGAGGGCTGGCAGGAACAGGCTCATCCCCCTGGAGCGACGTGGCACCAAGGTTAACTGCACAGAGGATGTCAGACACCTGCCAGATATAACCAATGGCAGGGCGAGCTTTTGCATTAAGCTGGTTTGGTTTGTCCTTAGATCTGTCCCTCCTGGGCAAAATCCTCCCCTTCCTGGAAAATTATGAGTCCTGCCCTGAAGTCACAACTGGCATCCAGGAAAGTTGCTTTTTCCTTTGGTTTCATTTCTAAGCAGTTTCCTGTAACTCTCTTGGGATTTAAAGCTGGGTTTGTTGAATTCTTACGTTCTTTCCCTCCCCCTCCAGAATTTGACAGGAACCTTCTCTTCCTGCCTTCTGCTAAAGAGCAAAGCGCTTTCCCTTGCACCATTGGAGCTGCAGTTTGCTGTTCTCTCTTTGTACGAGATGCTTTCAGATGCTGGAGGATTGGATCAGATCTTTTGAAGGCTCTCCCCCATACACCACCTTCAAGGCTCACCTGCTTTTTAGCAAAACAGAGTTGACACCAGTTTACTCCAAGAGTAAAGGATACTTTCCCCCTACTTCTTGGTCTTTGTGAATGAGCTGTTGGCAAGCGTTCCTGACTGCAGCTGCTAAAGCCTTAATCTGTCTCTGTGTGGAGATACAGAAGTTGCCTTCGGTGAGTCCCTACAGCCTCTTGCTGCAGTGTCAAAAGCTTGGTTCGTCACAAGAACGGAGCAAAGTGCAGAAGGCAAGTTCACTGAACCGATGTTATAGCTGGCTTCGCTGGGACCCGTGGGGAATCGATACGTGCAGCACCCTGCAGTGTAAAGTGTGGGCTGTGATTGGAAGTCTGGTGTCCCAGCTAGCTCCAGTTAATGTATGAGAATGGTGGTACTATTATGTAGGATAAACCTACCCTGCATCATATAGAAAACCCAGGAACACTCCCTTAGATGAGGACAAGCCAGACAGTTTAGGCTGGGATCTTTTTAATATTCGTGTTACACTGCTGACTGCGGGTTCTCGGAACTGGTTTGAACTGCAGCCTAGGAAGGGGCCTAGAGGTAGGGAGAGCCGTTCTCTCTCCCAGAGTGGTCTGGCCTGGGGTGGAATTAACCTCTTTGTTCAGTGCAGAGGAAAAAAATTCAAAGGAGGCAAGGCTTGACCTACATTTGATCCTTGCAACATGCAAGTTCTGCTTCCTGCACTTTTTCTTGTGGTGACCTTTTGTTCCTAGGAGGTAGGTAGGAACTACTTTGAGGCATCGCTATATGTTTTGTACAGCAAAACTTTCCTTCCAACAGGAAAGGATAATTTGAAGATCGTTATTTCAGTTACAGGAAATCCCAAAGCTGAATTAAAAAAAGGAAACTTGTTCTTGTGAAGTCTTCAAATATCATAGGATTAAATCTCTCTTTAGGTTCTGACATTATGGATGGGATGATTGCCATTGATCTCTCATATGTGCCGTGTGTTTCAGAATAGGATGTTTTGCCAAAGTGTCTCTCGCCACCAATCAAATCTAAGTGAGTGGGGAAAGAAACGTGGTCCGCTTCAAAGCTGGTAGGGTGAGGGAAGGCCAGGGTGTTGGTGTTTGAAATGTCAGATGTTATGCCTGAGAAAAGTATGGCTATTTTCCTCCAGTATTTAGATCACTGCATGTGAGAGAGCAGAGAACAGAAATTGGTTATTCAGAGGACAAGAGAGGAGACCAGAGTAGTACATGGTAGTCTGAGGCAGAGCTGCGCCAATGCATTTTTTCCCCTCCCTTCCTTCTGTTTTCTGGATGAAGGAAGGCATGGGCAAAAGAAGACTTCAGGAAAGTGTTTTGGGTTGAACAAGACATCTGACCTGAAACAAAATATCTGCATTTATCAAATGGGGAACTGAGGTTTAAAGAAACTGGGAGAGCCACTCACAAGCCCTAAGTGATGCCTGGCTCCCCTGTACCTTCCCCACCCTTTCCTTAGCTGCCACTTGTCCCCAAGCTGCTTTGAGTCTTTAGATGATGGAAATAAGAGTCTGAAAAGACTCTCATTTTATGGGGAGCACAGACAACTGTCTGAGGCCACAGGCCTCTTCCAACATCACCGCAGCACTGGTGGTGCTGTGTTAGATTTACTCCAACAGATGCACAGTACCTCTTGCACAGCTTGTACGAGAGGAGTCTCTGGCATGACTTACAAGCATTATTAGGGCTTTTCAAGGATGTGATCCACCAAGCAGTGACTAGGCCTCTTGGTGCTCATCTTCTGTGAGTTAACCTAAGAGAAGGGCATGCCGTGTTGTTGTGTAATTACATGTCCAAGGATGTGTTTTGTTTTACTTTCTCAATGATGAAGGGATCGGAGAAGGTGCAGGTGAAGATGGGCAGAAGTGACTGTTCCTAGAAGCTTGCCCACTGCAAAATCAGCTACCTCCTTGGTGGCACAGTGTACGTGCACTAGCTGGCACATCATGGTGTTTGCAAACGTTATTCGTCATAGCTGACACACTGCAGAGGGAAGCAAAAATATTATGTGCAAAAACTAAGATGTGTACAGGCAGCAACATCTTCAGAAGATTCCATCTGTAGCAGAACTCAGCCATAAAGCTGAGCTGACCTATTTTACTCTGCTGGCTCCTGACACGGGCAAAATGCTATCCAGTCACAAATTATTTTCATGAGGGCACTCAGTGTCTTTTAGCTGGGTTTTGTCAGCCAGCCCTTTTTCCCTTCTGCTATGCAGTCTACTCAGGTGAACTCATCTGAGAAGTGGTAAATACCTCAGGGGTAGAGAGCAGCTTGACCTTACCAGTGGATCTGCCCCTTTTCTTTGAAGGATGCTAAGGTTACTAAGTCAAAGGTAGGAGATGGCAAACAGCATTTGCTGCAGCAAAACATCAGCGCCTGCCACATTGCCCCTCCTGCACAGCGAAGTGAAGCAGGGAGCCGTGACAAAGACAGGGGTGCAACTCTACGACTCAAGGTTTTGTTATAACGTTGAGGGCTGAGTTAAGGTTATCTGTGCAGCCTTGCTTCTGGTGCATCCCAGCTTCTGACAGCTTAAGTGCTAGGTTTCTGTGTCTTCTCTGTGTGCTTCTTTTAAAAAAAAAAAAAAAAGAGTGGGAGGGAACTAGAAATCAGTAAGTCTCATTGTATGGTACTGCATTTAACACCCACAGGAGGACTGAGACCTTTTGATTAGCTTTACTTGCTCTTATGGACTAGCAGAGCAGTAAACTGTTGAATACCTGGGCCAGACACACAAGAGCAGAGAATCTTTACTAATGGGTTTTGTGGCTACAGGGTGATTTTTGCCAGCCTCTGTTTCCACTCCGGGTTCTAATGTGATCCTGCAGGTTAAAAGCTCTTTCATATTTGATCCCTCTGGGACCAGCTGTGTCCCTGTCTGTTCCAGGACTGCTTCTTTCCCCCTTCCTTTCCTCTCCCCTCCGGCTGCTTGTCCCATCTCAGGCTTTCGGTCCTGCTGGTCCCACGAAGTTGGCCCTGAAATGGTTCCCTTCATTTATGCTCTGGCCCTGCTTAGTTTTTTTTTCTCTGTGTAATACCTCGTGCTTCTGAGCATCTATGCTTGGATCTTGCACAGTGCCCTTCCTGTGGCCAACTCCTGCTCGATCATGAGCAGTCAGCACAACTTATTTGCTGCAGAACATAACTTGTCAGCAGACTTTTCTCCTTTAACATGAAAAGGCTGAATCTAAAGCAGACAGTACTGCCACTAAACTTTGCCTATAAACTCTTCCAAGCAGTAATTTGCACTTGCAAAGTATCTCCCTTTCTCCCTCTCTAGTGGCCGGTACATGAGCAGAGATTTATGAACTTCAATCACCAAAACAGTTCACAGAGTAGTTGGACTTGCTATCAAATGTTGTGATTGCCCCTTGATGATAATCATCCAATGGTAAATATCAAGTTATGGGCACAAAGGAATAGCGAATCAGGGCGTCCGTTGATATCAGCCTCTGCAATCCCACTGAAGGCAACACAGCTACACCATTTCACACCACACATGGCGTGTGCCAGTCTTTATCTGGCATCTATACTCTAATAGGAACATACGCTTTGCTAAATTAAGGAGGAATATTTTTGTGCTTTAGTACAAGCATACTAACAATTCTGGCTTATTTTAAGGATGTGTCTTAAAAGCATTAAAAGGGGCATAAAATAATAATATGTAATTTACCACTGTGGAGACTGTCAAGTGTTGTCATGCTACTGGCATTGTATTTAATACATGGGCTGCCAAGAGGCATCACTAATAGAATTTGCATTAATATACACAGCTTCTTTAAAAATTAATTAGCCAAAGTAGAGCATCGTGTGCTGAGACTCTCAAACAGGAGAGAAACATTGAAGCAGTAGTGAAATAAGCAGCCTCGAAGCTGCTTGGAAAGCTGAGGGCGGCTAGAAATAGTGCCCCAGCAATTCCCTTCTGCTCATCGCATCATGATGGGGATGCAGACATAAACCGACAGCGTGAAGCATTGCCGTGGAAAATTTTGAAGGAAATCATAGATTTGGACTGGGCCTGGAGGCTGTTGTGCTGCTGCCGAAGGCTGTTGTGTTGCAGCTGTAAGCTGGAAAAGCTGCAGAAATACAAGGAGCCTGTTAAGTCACTAAAAGAAAATGTGATCTTTTATGTTTTCCTAGAGGCTGGGAGACGCCAGCACTCTGCTACTTATGCAACTCGTGTCAGTGTGGGTCACACGTTTATGTGCAAGCCTGCACTGAAGACAAATACGTTGCAGAAGATTTGTGTAGGTTGAAATGTCCAGCAGCAGCAGTGAGGCATTGAGGAGCTTATCAAGGAAGTGTGTGATAACCCTCACCCCGAAGTCAGTCCCGTTATTTTTGTAGTCTTTCATCAGCCTGCAAGTGCAATGGCAGGTTGACTTGGGTTGCTGTTTACTTAACTGATTTAATAAATTAGCAGCAGACATGCACCCTCAGTCTCCAGCACCTTCGGTTTCTTCATGTGTTGGAAATGGCTGGAGGTACATTTGGCTACTCTATATGGAGAAGAAAAAGCAAATTTTTACTGGTCACATGTATTGGATTCCTTTTGTCAGAAGCTGAACAAAGTTAATGGTATTTGTGCCAACACTTCGTCAGGCCGTGGCCTGCTCTTTTTTTGTACTTTAGCCCTGTTGGGTTATAAGCCTGAGCAGCGGTGTGGCCATGAGGGGTCCGACCTCATTGCCCACAGGCAACCTTTATATCAGCTGAATGAGGGGAAACAGGCCCAGTGGTGTGGTGCCATACCTGGGCCGGGCAGAGCACTGCTAGCAATGAGTTTCTCTTATTGCTGAGCTCTTCCCAGCTTTACAACTTTCCTACCAAGAACTTCCCTCAGCTATAGATATTTTCCTCCCTTAATATCTGTAAGTGAACGCTCTCTCTCCAACTGCCTGTTGAAATTATGAATAATTCCCAGACTTCTTGTGTACTGCCACCTTGAAGATATTTATAAGCTGTGATCCTGCCCCTTCTGAGTCAAGGCTGTGCCATTGTTTCTATTGCAGTCACATATGTCTCATTGTCCAATTTCAGGGTTTGTAACTCAGCAGTGGAAGTTCTGTCCGGGCTGGAATTTGGAAAGTGGAGTTTCAGATTGGATGCAACTAAAAAAAAGAAAATACAGCTATTAACCCTTATACTTATGGAAGAGCAGGGGAGATGAACTTCTTTAGCCTCAGTCTGGCTGCTTTTGGTAAGCTAGTTTTTGTAAATCAAATGAGTTTCAAGCAGTGCAACCTTTCTGCTTTTGCTGCAACTGCTATCCCCTCAGCATCTCCATCTGCATGATGCACACGTGCAGCCTTGGAAAGGGAGCTCACATTCAGACACTGCAGCAGTCTTGGTGGGCAGACAGCTCTGGGCCAAAATACTGTACCTAAAATATAACTGATGACCATAAAAGCTGCCCTTTTTAGGACAAATCCTACAGTTTCTCTGAATCCAGCCCTGGTCAGTACTTGTAGGATCTTCTGCTCTCCATGAAGGGGAAGGAATGCCAGGCATAGACTCCAAGGGTGGTTTTCTGTTTTAAAGGAGTTTGTTACATGAGACCTGGTATATTTAATAAGCACATGTTTTTCTGATTCATCATTTCAGATCTGTGTTTATTCATACAGTGGTGAGGGTTACCTTCCCTCTCCACTCCCCAGGAAATCATGTTATTAGTGATAAATGCTCAGGCTGCCGATAGTGTCTAAGGATTCACTGTACAGAGGGAGCTTAGGGGACATGAGTGTCCCCTCAGGAGGGCTGAGGGGGTGGTTGGCAATGAGAAAACACCTACACTCAGTTCTGCAGCAAAATGAGACACAGATCAAATGCTTTCTTACCACGTGGGGAAACTCAAAGGGTTCCTTTGCCGACCAGATGTGCTGAGTAGCAGAAAAAGAAGGTGGAGTGTGTGGGGGGGAGTATGTCAAGGGATCCATGACTTCCATCCAATGTGGGATGAACTGGTAGCTGAGACATGATTAGAAGCTATAAAAAAATGAGGGATATTGGGGATGGGTTGAGCTGGGTGCCAGCTCTCAAAGACGGGCTGAAAGCACTGGAGTGGGTCT
Source organism: Aviceda cuculoides (assembly GCA_035590195.1). NCBI lineage: Eukaryota > Metazoa > Chordata > Aves > Accipitriformes > Accipitridae > Aviceda > Aviceda cuculoides. Next base: position 15,024,349 of record JAVJGG010000082.1, on the reverse strand, counting down.
GAGGAGTGAAAGGAGTCAAGATGCTCTAAATCCAGGAAGGTTTTGCTTCTACATCAGAATGAAGTAGATACTTTTCCTTTCTTTCTCTGCCTATGCCTGTGTGAATGCTGCTCTGGTGACTACCCTGAAGACCTCCCTTCGCCGTGCTACTTCACTGCCACCCTGCAGCCCTGCTCCCCCTGCCAGCATCACCCAGGGCAAAATGGGATGGAGGAGGGCTGGCTCTCTGCCCCAGACATGGGAATTGGGGCTAAAAACAGAGTCTGGGGTTTGCTGCTGCTCCAGTTTTTGGTGGGGGACTGCCCTGGGTCACTCTTCCAAAGCCAAGATCCAGAAAGTGCAGCTACGGTGCTAGCAACAGAGGGCAATTTCTACCTAGAGGATAGTGGACCTGTCGAGATCTAAGGAAGGAGGATTTTGGAGGACTGCAGTGAAACAGGCAACTGAAACCATCCAGGTACGTTGTAAGAGGTGAAAGAGAGGGCTGAGACTGAGATGTTGGGGCGGGCAGGATGCTTCCTCTGCAAGAGAGAGAGAGAGATTAGACTCTCGGGACGGGGTTGCGCATCCTCAAATTCACTGAGGGTAAGCAGTGTTACAGAAAGGGTGCCACGTACAAAGCAGCCACTCTGGGCTAACACTAAAGATATTTAACTCGTTGGTGCCTCGCCATCTTTGATTTCCCCAGAAACAAAGTGAATCCTGCAAGGCATTTCTTTTTCTCGCCTTCCTCCTGAAACGTGATTATTTGAAGGGATTCAGGAATCACGTAGTTTAGGAAAAGCTTCCTAGGGAACGCAGCTTGCAGAGCCAGGCATGCCAGCGTCTGTCTGCTACGTGCTGCACCCCGAGACCGAGTCAGGAGCACACTGGGAAATGGCAATCTGATGCTGCGGTGAGTGCCTGCAGCTCCATGGTGCTCCACAGGGATTCAAGCCATCAGAGGGTCTGAAGCAGCAGCAGCAAAACATGGTAACAGAGGACTAAGTGTGTAGCTAGTGAGAGGTAAACCCTTGCCTTCCCCTCTGTTTCCAGTAGCATCAGTTGTTCAGCTTCAGATTTTTCCTGCTGCCGGGTCTTACGTTCAGCCAAGCTGTGGGGCAGAGCTGGCCTCCCTGCAGCAAGGGAAGTGTGAATCCGAAACAAACCTCACCCTGTGTGTGGAGCAAAGCTGCTGATGTTCCCAGAGAAATCCCTGTGCTGGGGCAGCAAGGCCCCACGCCTCAGGGCTGTTGCAGTACGAGGAATTTGGCAGCGTGATGAGCGGGAGAGAGGTGGGGTCGATGGAGTAGGCGCGTACCCCGGAATTATAACCTGATCCTTAGTTATAGTAGGGACAAAATGGAGGTTGAGTATTTTTATTTTTATCTTTTATTCTTTTCCCTAGGTCTTAGTAATGCTCTGCTGTTTCTCATCCAGGTGGCCAGGGGCTGCAAGACCCTGGCTGTCCCAGGCCCTCCTGTCCTTAGGAGATGGCAGCAGGCTTTGCAGCTGGGACTTAAATCCATGTACTAGCTGAAACACCAATAACACTTCCCTTTGAGTCAGTGTCTCTGTGGGAACATTCTCCAATATAACTTTGGTACTGTAAATACTAGAGATATTTACCTTCTGTTTCAGAGGAGTGAGGGCTTTGGTATTCCAGCATGATATTTATTTCCTTAACTTGGCTTAGCCTTTATTGGCTCCGGGTTGCTGGATGGCGGGGGAAGGGGAGCGGGAGCGTATTTCTGCTCATTTTCTCCGAGGTACATGAGGTATCACCCGCACAAGCAGATGGCTTTGGAGGAGACCGTCTCCAAGGAGCGCTGCTGACATTGGATGTGGCAGAAGGCACAGTGCAGAAATATTAGCAGCAAAATCACATTGCAGATGTTATCCTCAACTCACCATCAATTTCCTCTCTCCAGAAAGGCCTCTCTGATTAATGCTTATAGCATAAGAAAGAGAGATCGTAATACATGGATCTCATAAGCAGAGAATTTGTCAAATACAAACACTGCCATTGAGGCATACATTGACCCAAGGGCTTTTGCGGGTGTTTGCAGAGTCATTGTCCACAGCACTTGTGGGCCAGCATGGAGTTGGAGGTGGTTAAAGACAGACAGGGGGTTGTCACGCCTGAGGTCAGGGCCAGAGGAAGGGCATCTCTCTAGGTTTCTCATGGTCTTTTAAATTTATTTAATTTTTTTTTTTTTTTTCAAAATACAGTCATCAAAATTTTTCCATTTTCTATAGCAACACATTTTCAGAGCTCACCAAACAATACAAGGATCTCTGGAAAATTAAATGCATTTTTTTGTCAAAACCTAGGTAACTTTATCATCTACTCCACTTCCTAGTTTCCCATTAGAAAGACAAAATAATTGGAACAGAAAGTAAAAATACCACTAGATTCTCAATTGTGGTTGAAAAGGCCATTTGTTTGTTTTGAAGGGTTGGTTTTCATTATTATTTAGAAACAGTTGCCCAAAGCAAAGCACAAAGTTTAGGCTTAGCCTGCCCACACAACATACTAGCATGCTGATCTTCTATTAGCCCTGACCATCCCTAGCCTCTCGCGTGGCCACAAAAGGTGGGTGCAGACTCAGTGCCACGCTGCAGCCGGTGATGGATGGAGACACACCTGGGTGCCACCGACTTCCTCGTGCTGACCTGCACCCTGAAAGTTTCTCCTGGAAGCAAGAAGGGCTCCTGGGTGAGGCTGGGGTGTTGCACAGACACCGGGTGATTTCCCTGCTCATGCAGGGAGGCAGTGGCAGTGCCAGAAAGTGAGTCAGGTCTCCTCTGCTCCTTAAATTTAGACTTGTCAGCCCTCATCTCTCTCTGCAGCTTTGTGAAGCGTAACAGGATCCAAGGTAGTTACAAAACAATGTCAAAGGTGTTAAAATGATTACCATAAAAATACATCTGTTTTCTGCAGTAATGCCTTGAAATGCTACAGAGCTCTTCGAAACCAGAAGGGTGGCACCTGGCTGCCGGAACGTGTCTTGTGTGGACTTGGAGAAGAGGAGTCTGCTGAAATGGTAGGATTTTCCTTCCTTTTAAAATCATTGTTGTAGGCAGTTAGAAAAAAAAGCAATTCTATTTCCATGTGATGCAGATCTCGATCTAGCTTCTAAATCCCTGTAACCTGATTAAGGCCTTAAGAATTTCAACTATTGAAAAATATGATTTTTTTTCCTATAAATATCTTAGATTAATGTCCCCAGTACAGTGCATAAAATTAGGTGCCTAAGTCTTATCTTGAGAAATTCAAATAGCTCAGCCTGTAAGGATCATTCAACCCTACCAAAGGCTTTAACATATGTATGTAAATATAGTTTACATATATATAAAGCTCACACACATATATGTAAATGTAGTTTATGCATATGGCAGTTTACAGCCAATCTCGAGAAGGATTTTCTTCTTACCTTTATATGATATGCAGTTGGGCAAACAGAGCCTGATCTAACCCAGGCAGTTTTGAGATGTCTGTTATCTTCGTCAGCCTTTGGATCACACCTTCACTAAAGGGAGGTGAAGCTCGGGCATATGGATGGTGATTGCAGAGATGCACCTTCATCTACGGTAACATTTATTTTATCATGCATACTGGAAAGGGTGTTAGTACAGAGGAATCCAGAGATCCAGGACTCTGATAAACGCACGTAGCATATATTTTCCACTGGAAATGAGTGTTGCAACTTCCAGCTAAAGTTACTGTGCTTTTGTGGCTTGCTAAGTCCTGGTGAGCAATTTGCCATACTCCGCGTTCTCAGTGCCACACGGCAAAGGGATATGTTCCCCCCAGCTTCTCAACTGCACCGTGCCGGCCACAGGTCTCACTTGAGCTCCCAGAGCTGTGGGCCCTCTCATGGTGGGGACAGAGTGGAGACCTATCTTGGCAATGCCACCTGGTGAGAGCAGGAGGGGCCAAATCCAGCCAGCTTTGAGTCCCCGTGATGGAGCTGGCCTGGCCCTGGGGAGCACGGACCTTGGGGAGTCACCACCCCCACCAGGGAGGAAGTATTGACCCTCCTTGGAAGGAGGAGACTACGATCATCTCACTCCTCCTGTACTGATTTCTTCACTACCCCTGCGGGGTACAGCCCCAGGGTCTGGCCCTGGAGCTCGCTGCATCCAGCATGTCTGCAGAGCACAGTCGAACCCAGAGCAGGAGAGAGGAGCTGCCCGGGGTGAAACAGATGCAGCAGCAGCACAAGCAGCGATGGGTGGGTTTGTTGCTCTCCATGCTTTCCCTTCCCTGCCTCCCAACGCTTCGTGGAGCTGTAAAGGTCAGAGCATTTAAATTCACCAAAGAAATGCGGTACGAAGTATTTGACTTTTCGGAAATACAGTGCGGTGGCGATTGTTAAACCTCCTTCCTTTCATGCCCCAACAGCCCCTGCAAAATAACATGTTAGCAGACTATATTCAGAAGCAGATGGTGAAACAGAAAGCGAGCACTGGAGAGCGGCTGAATGCTGCAACCGGAGTGCTGCGGGCAGGCCCCCGCAGAGCTGGAGGCGAGCAGCCAGGGCTGTCCCGCAACCCTGGGGCAGGGCGGGTGGGCAGGGTATGGGGGTGTCCGCTTCCAGGGATGCAGGGAGGGGAAGGGGGGTGACAGCTCTGGTAGGAATGTGTCTGCAGGGTCCCTTGTGCTGCCTGTCCCCCCCATACCTGCCCTCGCCTCCCCAGCAGAGCGTTGGCCAACCCAGGCAGCGCTCCCTGAAGCCAGCCCGGGGGAATTCGGTTGCCTTGCGTTGGCTGGTGTCGACACGCCCTCCAGGTGCGTCCTGCCGGTCTGATCTGAACATGCAAACCCACCAGACTCCCATTACAGTGTATGAAGAGGGCAACACCACTCGGTCACACATCTGGCTTATTTAAAGCATTGGAGTTAGTGGTGTGTTTTCGGCTGGCCCAGTGGCATTTGCATTTTGGCAGCACAAATGCAAATTGTAAACCTGCCAATAAGACAGATCTTTGTGTGTGCCCTGGTGCATTCAAAAGTACAAGTTTCCTAGAGACATTCCTGGTTGCAACTGCGAGATAATCAATGATCGCTTTTTGAAAGTCATAGTGTTCTGGTTGATTTGTCTTTTCCCATGGAAAAATACTAGGATATATGATCTCAGTATGCGGTGGTAGCAGTGGAGGAGCTATCGACAGAAGTGGAGAATATTCCTAAGCATGCTTGCGAGCTGGCAGCTGAAAACTTGTCTGCTGAGCTCCCTTTCGGGTAACCGAAGGAGACTGGCTGTTAGCAATGGGAATTCGAAACCATACCCAAGAACTGTGCTGAGTGCTCTTCCTCCAGTGTGGGAATACCAACTGACTGCCTGTTTTAGTGAACGGAGGGCCGAAAAAAGACAACCGTGGGGAGGAAGAAGCAGATGCAAGATGGAGAAGCATACGGTGCTGGAAGTGATGTAGCGGAAACACTGCTGAGAGTGGAGGAGAAAATCTGAGCAGTGTCTGTCCTGGGAAGGGAATGGGAAGCCGGCACGAGGTGCAGCCCAGGACGGGGAGAGGGATGGATGCAGCAGAGAGGTGAAACAAGGCAGGCCCAATGGGTTTCAGCTGTTGCAATGAAGCAGGAGGGCAGGAGGGATAAAGCAATTCCAAGGGAAGGATAAAAGCAGGTAGCAGAAACTGAGAAAATCTGTTCTCCAGCAAAAATGACAGCAGGAGCAGGCAGCTGTGCTTTTGCCATCCAGCTATGCTAGGAAATTCAGAAAGACGTCCTCATGGGTGTAATTTAACAGCCTTTTGGTTGACCTGAAATCTCCAGATTATTCACAAGTATCTTGAAATGCTGGGGCTGGGGGTGGTGGTGGTGGTTTTGTTAAGACTCTCTCACTTCTTGTACTGTTTTCACATCTGTGATATTTATGGGTAAAAATAATTCAGCACAAATGCAGTTTTGTCTGTCTTTAAGAAATCAAAGTTGTTGTGATGCCTGGGGCTGTGAGAGAGAGAGCATTAGAGAAGTGCAGGCAGAAAGCTGCTGCTGTAGGGATGCAAAGAAATCTGGAGTTAAATAAAGAAACCAGCTCCAGCATCACACTTCCATCCAGCCCCTCTCCGCTGGGCTCACAGTAAATCAGCACGTGCTCCCGACAGCCCCTTCTGATATATTAATTAGTGCGGCACCCTAGCAAGGACTGCAGAGAATCGTGTTACAGCGGTGATAAGCGGAGCCTTTCTGTTTGTTTCAAGGCAGGCTGCCTCATACTGAGCTCTCAGCCACTGTTGCAATAAGAGATGAAAGCGGATGGTGGAAAACCGGAGAAGTTCTGATCTCTCGGTGGAGAGACGGGAGGCTGTAAAGGTGCTCTCTGTGTGCCAGCAAAGTGGAGTGAGCCAAAATGTGGAGACGTCCCCCAGCAGAGCAGCAGCAGCAGCAGCGAGCTCTCCAGAGAATTCCTGCAACAGCCTACTGCTTTTTAAATCTGGTCAATAGACATTAGATGAAATGGATGTTTCTTTGCCAATGTGTTTATCTGAACTTCAGTTACATTGGGCACTAGCTGGGAGCCATAAAATGTTTTGTGCTGGTTTATTAAAGAGGAACTTTAATTACCTTATTAAGAATTGACCATTCTCTCCCAGTACATAAAAATCAAAATCTTTCAGTGCAGTTCAATGATGATTTCTTGCATCCTGAAGAGCAAAGGGCCCGGCACTGCTGCTGAGATGTTCCAGGGTACCCAAACTCCCATCACGGCAAGGGTGTTTTCATGCTTCCTGCCACGATGTCTCCTGCCTGCAGACACTGTCTGTCCGGTGTGGCTTGGTGACTGGGATTTGGAGTAAAACAAATGTGCTGGAATGAAAACCCAGCTTTGGGGTCTGGAAGCGGAGTGCTGAGCTCCTGTTTGGGATTTGATTTGGGTTTAAAAGCAACTGTAGGGTAGGATGATGTGTTTGGAGGCGGCTTGCCAGCTCTCCTGGGATTAGGAAATGGAGAATCCTGCAGTATTGACTCCCAGCCTGACCAGTTTAATTCAGATATGGAGGAGCAGGGAGGAGAAGCACAGGCAGTGCTGACCCTGAATTTGTGCTGTTTCATACCAGACTGTGAACTGGCACCTCAGCTACTTGAAGGGAGACTTGGTTTTGTGTCTGTGGCCGAATGACAACTGCGTAAACGAAGCAGAAATGCTGCCGAGCAGTTTGATGTTTTATCTGGACTTCCTGAGATCTTTTTCTTCGGTGACTCAGGCTCTTGTCCTTCACACGCTCAGAAACACATGCACACAAAGGATGTTCAGGCAATCTGCTTGTGGCAAATTTGCTTTTTTGTTTTGGTTTGGTTTTTTTTTGTTTTGTTTTGTTATTTGTTATTAATCCCACTAAGCCAAATGGTATAGATTTTACTGAAGGAGGAAAATTGCTTGTTACTATCCAAGTAATGCAACCTAATAAAGTCTCTGAGTCAGAAGGTGTATTTACCAGCTATTAACCCACCTCCTCACCTAAAACCAAACACTGTGACCTGAACAAGACACCTCTCTGCCCTGAAGATTAAAACAACTCCTCCTTAAGGATCAAAACGTGCATCAGCTTGGAGAAACCTCCACTGCACAACCCGTAAGCCCTTCCCTGGTGACCGCAGAGCAGGGTGGAGAAGCACAGGGCAGCAGAGCTCGGCAAGGGGTGTTGAACTGGCCGCAAGTCATACAAGTAACAGGACTGATGAGGAACGACCTGCTTTAGGGGCTACCATCACCTGTTAATTTTCATGGAGCTCATCAGAGAAGGATATTTCACCCTCTTAAGTATCACAGGAGTTAAACATGGCATTGGTGGTTGTGTTTTTCACTTGTTGCAAGCACCAGTCTGAGGGTATAGTACAAAAAGAAAGAAACAAGCTTATATTCAAAATCTAATTTAGACTGTAAATCCTCTGGTGATCATGGCTGATGCTCCTCTCTCTGTGCAGCTCTGAGTGCTGGGGTCCTCCTCCAGAAACACAACATCCAGAATCTACTGAAGGGCCGGTTTTGGTTAACCTGTAATAGCACCAGGAGCCACAGAGTCTGCGAAGCAAAATCAATAGAGCAGTATCTAAAAGCTGTACTAAATAATTCCTCAATAACCATAAATCTTGTTACCAACAGCTCTCAAGCTGCTTTACAGTGGAAATGATGCCCTCAATTTGTGGAGGCGGAAATTCAAGCATCGAGGAATGAAGCGATCGTTCCTAGAGATGCAGGATCGAAAAACGTGTCTGGATTTCTGGGTTGGTGTGTTATCTACAGGGCTACATTGCCTCCCTCCCATGACCAAGCAAATTGGCATGGGAATAGCCTGCCGGCAATTTTTGTCTCTCCGGCGTGTGCTTTAGGGAAACATTTCCCTCTGGGCCTTGCTGAGCAGCACTGGGCTGTGGAGGCCAGCCAGGATGATGCTGAGCAGCACTGGAGGAGCAGGTTCGACACAGGGTTCACAGTCTGCCTCTTCAGCCAGGAGCCTGCCTAATGGGTTTTGTCTCCTCTAAACTGGTCCCTGCGCATGCAGGAGAAGCAGAGCAGCCTATGCATGGTTTAAAGATCTGTTTTGCAGCAGGTGATGGGAACAGCGGAGCTTAGGAAAAAAATCATCCCCATTATACACATGCAGCAGTCTGACTCTGTCCCTGCTCACTTGTCATCATGTTTATCTCAATAAAAAAGGCAGCTTTTTTTCTTAACTTATTTAAAAAGCACACCAGGCAGGGATTAGAGAATATCTCCCCCTTCACTGTTCCTCCAGAGCCCCGCACAGGGTCTGGCTGAGCCCCTGCAAGAGGCAGTCTGTTCCCTGGGTTACTGATGGGAAACATGCCTGATCTAAATGTGGGGTTGTAAGCAGCAGTGGATGGGTCAGGGCTAAGTTTCCCAGAACGACTTCTGGTGCAGGGAGAAATTTGAGTGGAAAATTCTAAGTGCAGGGACCCAGTTTCAAGCCAGAGCCCTTAACCCTCATCTTACCTTTTTTTTTTTTTTTTTTTTTTTTAAATATTGAAGTCTGTAAATTGATTAAACCAGTGTTTACCTGATGGGAGGTAATGAGGATGAATTAACTTCTCCTAAATCATTGTGGTGTGATTAAACAGGAAATCCTTCCCCGAGTGACATGGCTTCAGAGTTTGTGTTGGAAGCAAAGAGGAGGAAACCACAGGCTGTGACTGTACCGCTGTTTTAATGAGGATGAGAGTGAGCTTTTGCAGCAAAAACCCGAGGCTTTGGCTCATCGCAAGGGCTCTCCTCTCTGCCTTGGTTTTGCATCAGCAGAGGGCAGCAGAGATTGGAAGAAAACATTGCTATGACAATCCTGCAGCAGTGGCCAGAAAGGGGGAGAAAGATCTCCCTCTCACGTATTTGCATGAGCAACGTGAGTGTGCTCGGGGGAGGCATTCGTGGGTGCGCATCCCCCTGGTCCCTCGCCAGCCGAGAAGCCCGGTCGAGGGCTCGCCCCTGCACCGCTGATGCGCTTGGGAGGGACGCAAGTGTATTTCTGTCCTTGCGGCCTGTGCTTTGCACCGGGATCTCACTCCAGGAAAATGGAGCGGTTGGATATTTGCAAGGAAGGCAAAAAGCAGTTCAGAATGACATCTGAGCCCCAGGTCTTGCTCTGGGCTGCGAAGAAAACAGAGCACGCAAAATGCTCGGTCCCTCTCGCCCAGCTGAGGCAAAAGCCTCGTGGAGGGACCTTTCCCCTGACAGCAACTTTTATTCATGGCGTGTTGGCAAGCTGCCCCTTTCCCTCCTTCTGCCACGGCTGCTGCCGTGCCCCCAGCCCCAGGAGCAGACCTGTGCTTCCCTTACACCAGCAGACTTGTCTTTCTGCCTCTAACATTACCAGCAGCTTTCTCTCTGCACCCTTCGCCCTCATCATGCGTTCCCCGCCATGATTAAAGTCTGCGGGTTATAAAACCAGCAAAGGGACAGTGTGAGTCCACTCACGCACCAGGTTCCTGACAAGCCCTGGCCCTGTGCTCTTCTGCCCACCCAGGGATCGACAGCAGCAGCGAACGCCTGACCGAGATGGTGCCAGGAAGCTTTACGTTGTCTCCTTATTTGATCTTGGGCAATTTTGCGATCGAGGACCAAATTTTCACAGCAGGGTTAAACAGGCAGCAATGGTGAGTGCCAAGCACATCACCATCATCCCATTTCTCAGGCCGCTGCGGAGAGTCAGACTCTGGATGTTGTTTTCTGGGGGCATTGCCCAGCTAAACAGTCCGATTTTAGCAGAAACCAAAATGAAGGGGCTGGGTAGAGATTGCCCCCAACTCCGCTCCACTAGCTGCCTGCTACTGCAAACACGGGGGATTTCCTCATAATGTAATTCAGCTTTACAGATGGGGAAAGCTACTTGCTGGACCGTAGCTCCCCAAAACAGGATTATTAGGGATCCAATTATTTGTGTTATATTGCAATTATTACTGTTAACTTAAATAATTATAACTGCTTCTTATCAGAAGCTCCAGTGGAAGGAAGGCACCAACATTTGCTTTTCTTTGGAGTGAATCTCTCACTGAAGCAAAGCTGTCTGCTGAGGACTTGCAGGTATATATTTAGCATATATTTGAAGGATTAAACAGTCTAAAATATCCACCGGGCTGCTGACTGCTTTGGCACAGTGTCTTGCCTGTTCAGATGTGACTTTCAATTGTGCCTTTCACTTGTGCTTTATTTTTTTGGTTTAGTCTATTGCTTCCAGGCATATTTCTGACTGTTGTCAGTACCCCAGGCAGAAAACCCAGTGAAAAAGTACTGATGTCTCAGCTGTTGTAGCATAAGCCTTTTAAAATTATAAGGCATTTTTTACTACGAAAGGAAGGAGCAGGGTGTTTCTTGCCTTGCTGTGCTGCAATGGCATATACCAGGGTAGCATCCTTCCTCCTCCTCCCACGCTCACCAGGAGGCCTTTGCACTGGTCCTTACTAGACAAGAACACGCTTTATGTGGGGAGGGAAGGGGCAGCCTGTTGAAGCTTGAAGGAAGGTCGAGTGATTAGATGTGGTGTTAATGTATGCTGGTATGGTCCAAATCCTTACCTGCATGATTTTAATTCTTTTTTTCTAGTGCCTTTTTAATGCAAGATTCACAAGCAGTGCCTAGATATGGACCTCCATACAAGAGGTGGGATCAGTACCATCTTTACCGCAGTTTCTTGCTGCAGCTGAGTTTCAGACTGAAAATGTCAGTGGCCGAAGATAAACTGAGGACAGGGGTGCTGGAGAGTTTCTCAGGAACATTCTGTACATGGTACCGTGCTGGGCCCCAAGGTGTGGAGCGTGAGATAAATGACCTGCTCTGCTAGATGGGAAGACACATGGGGTTGAATGGCGCTTACTGACATCTTAGAACATCTTTTGAAAATTTGGGGCAGGTTTTTAAATCTAGGAGTCTAGCAAGGATCTTGCTTTACTCCTCCTCCAGCACGTGTAAGTGGTGTAATTGTACACCAAGGCTCCCTAGCTAGCACCGGGACCAAACCCAGCAGAGCTCATCAGTGCTGCATTACCCACAAACCCACTCTCCCGCCGAGGGCTCAGTCATCTCTGGGGGGATCCGACCTCTCCCAAGCACCCGAGACTGCTGCAAACCCTCCCTGTAAACAGGCTGTAGTTAACATTCAGCTTTGCAGCTGAGGTGTTTGACAGTAACGGGTCAGACATGTCATGAGCAATTGTTTGTCTTCCCTGACTGGATAAGCATGCAAATAGAGTCAAGTAAACAGAACTGTCCAAAGCCCACGGGTTTTTTGTTCTTTATTTTAGTGAAAACTATTAATGGCAATTCTGAAAAGTCTTAGAGCAGAGGTATTAAGGATGGAGTTTCTTTTCTTTTTTTTTTTTTTTCATATATTTACAACCCTATCTGGAGCTTGAAAGAAAATGGTCAGTTATGAAGTTTTGATTACAAGCTTCATCAAAATTTTATTTAAGAGGAAAATATTTCAGTAGTCTTCAATGTTCCCCCAGCAGATCTTGCTGTGAATGCTCAAGGCTCATTTTAAAATTGGTTTCTGTAAGCAGAGCAACATGCATCTCTGAAACTCATTTTCGCTGAATATTTTTTATGTTCAGGAAAAGTTCCCTCCCACAGTTGTTCACCAAAAGCACACTGCACAAGGTTAGGAGCCTGGCCTCAGCAAATTCACTTTTAAAAAGATGTGAATCAGTGTTTCAAATGCAGGTGGTGCCTTTCAGTATACAGAAAGAGGTTGGACTGTCAGAAAGTGGATATTCCTTGTTTACCGAGAAATTAAACTCTGTTCACCCAGGTAGGCTTTAAGAGTCATACAGTGACTAGAAGAAGCCATTGAACTATGAGGCTGGTAAAGGAAAACCCCAGCTGTTGGCAACTAACAGCCAGTTCAAGTCAGCTGGGAGAGGGAGGGCCATGCACTTTTATAAATGTGATCCCCTCAGCTGGGACAGGAGAAAATGGTGGGAGAAGTAAAGGGACAAGCAGCTCTAGCAAGCTGAGAAGGGAGTGCTACTGGGAGGAATAAGGTATCGTGAAGGGGGGCTAAAAGGCACAAGGGGATGAAAGTCATGATGAAATGGTTCTTTAGCTATTTCTTTTAAGTAATGGCTATATTTGATTTCTTCTTTTTCTCTTTAGTAGATGCCAGGTCACTCTGGTCCATCAGATAATAACTGCTGACAGACATCTAGAATTAATAGGCAATTTGAAACTACTTTTGGCTCATGTGAATGTTTCTGGTTGTCCCTCCACAGCATTTCCCTGTGATGTGCTAGGCTTCTTTTGTCTCCTTTAGTTAGCAGATAGGACCTGGATTGTGCAAAACTAGCAGGATCCCATTTTTATAGTCTGTTCTTTATCTTTCTACAGCTCTCCCATCCTTTCCTTTTGGAGTACCTGGACTCCATTTGTCCTGGAAGCAATATGTTATAGGCTGTAGTAATTGGACAGATTTGGCAGCTCCACAGTGTTTGATTTCCCTGCGAGTCCTGTGCTACAGTGGAAGAGCTGTTGCGCTGTACAAGCCCTGCTGGTAGTAGGAGAGGATTTGTTCACCCCACCCTTTCAGTAAGATCATACTCCGCAATACTCTGTTGTTTTATTTTACCTTTTTTCTTCTCCCCCACCCCCTTCCAGGGGGTCTCTAAGGCTTAAAACGACACATACCATGACTTAGCCTTGTTCCAGTCAAGTCCATTTGGGGCAGGAGGAAGTGGAACCCTTACTCGGGGATAAGGAAATCCTCCTTCCTCCAGCCCTTTAAAGCCAATTCAGTTCCTCTTGCTGGAACTCTTCCCTGTTTTTTTTCTTTTTTTATTGCAAATGAGATATTCCTTGGAGCTATGGCTTGGATTTGTAGTGGTAGTAAGGCTGAATTAAATTTCCTGGGGTTCAATCTCAAACAAATGATAAGCTGGGCTATTCAGGACCCATTTGAAGGTCCTAAGCTGTAACTATATTTATTACTTCCACTGCACTTACAGCAGCTCAAGAATTCCACTTTGTATTGTCTATTCTGCATTAGCATAAGAGCATAGATTGCTGTGACTAGAACAGTATTTGTGTTGCAATTTGCCTTCCAAAAAAACCCCCTCTGTTGTGAATGGTAAATGCATTAAAAATGGGGAGAAAAAGCATGTTCTTATATTTCAGTCATAAATGTGTATTTCATGAAACATATGGTAAATTGGGAAAAAATACATGTACTGGATCTAGGAAGCCTGTAAAATAATCTGAGGTCAGAGGTGAGAGGACTTCTTGTCAAATGTATCTTATTTTGTGGCTTTTACTGAAGCTGTCATCATATCGAAGTGATTATTGTACCATTTGCTTAGCATAAGATAATTCTGATCATGTCTTCCTCCTAGATTAACAGTAGAGGTAAGCTGATGAAACTATATGGTGGCTTAGAGAAGTCTCAGGGACAGAGGGACTACACAAAGGGACACATTGTGCCTGTTTGCATTTTGGGTAGAAATGTGTGGGTTGCTGGGGTGGGGGGTGTGGATTAAATGGGGAATTAGGTGTGCAAGAATCCAGTTGTCCCCATATGTGAGAAGAAATGAGCACAATGGTGAGGTGTCTTTTAAAAAAAAAAAAATTGCTTCAAGATAGGCCTGAAGCAGTTGATCATTCATTGAGGTCTTATCCATCAGATATCTCTTGGTGCACAGTTGCTATCATGTCCTGTGGTATTTGATGAATTCAGAGTCTTATTCAGCGCTGAGGCTTCCTATATTAGGAGGAGCCTTTGAAAAAACACTCTGGAGTTAAAGAACTGAGTTTTGAGTACATAAATGTGTGTCAATGGTATCTACAACTGCAATACGCAGCCCTAACTAATTTCATGTGTTTTGCAAGTGAACTTAAAATAGCACATGTTGGAAATGGGGGATGAGAAATGGAATGGCCTGTGTTCTGCAATGGAGTGGTATGTGAAGCACTTCTGAGTGTCAACAGCAGCTAGCCTGAGGTACTCACATTGGTTTGAAACAATACTTGAAGACTTTGCAACTGTCTTGAACTTTAAAGGCAACTCACAAAGGGTGAGTAAGGTTAGATTACAGCCAGATTGTGAACCAAAGCTGGTATACAACTCATCTAGTCTTAGGTTCTGTAGATGTGCAGAGTTCATATTTCCTTTTCCCTTCCAGTGTTGCTGCCCTCTGCTTAATTTTTCTGCACTGGTTTCTCCCTTTGATTTATTTTTCACTTGTGCTATCTGTCTCAAGAGATTGACTCATAGTCATCATCTTTTTGAATTCCCACCTTCAACTTTCCTTGTTCTCAGTATGTTTTCTGACACACAACAGATTCAACTTTCCAGAAGGTGCTCTCACTCGGGAGAGTGGTGCTTTGCTCTCTATTACTGAGGTCTCTCTCTCTGACTGTCACTTGGCACCCTTTAACACCATCCACCAAATCATCACTCAGCTTTTCCATGACCAGTCCATTAGCACAGTCTCTTTCCCTCCCTCACAGCTTGCTCCCAGCTCTTTACTCAATACCCTTCCTTCTGCTGATGCCAATTTTAAGTTCTGGAGCTTTATCCCTTGACTCCCCTTGTGACATCTGCTTTCACATCCCTAAAAACTTCCTACACTGCTATTGCTGCTTCATGCAACAGACTTTCCTACTCCACTTCTGGTGTACAAGGGAGGGCGTCTCTAAACACATACTTATCACCACACTTGAGAAGGACAGTCTTGAAAGGTGCTTCTTGACTCCAGCCAAACCCTTCAGTCTGCTCTGCTATCTGGCTCTGTGCCACTGGGACCTGAATGAATTGACTATTCGTGCACAAATGTTTTCTGAGAACTGGATTTTTTTGATTGGGTGTTAGTTATCAAAACATCATTGAAGTCAGTGTTAGGTGCTTACTATACTCAGTTCTCTGAAAATGCCACAAGGGAGTTATTTTTTCAATATGTAAATTAACACAAAAATATTGCTGCCTTTCCCTCTTTAAAAGGGACTGTAGGGAAAGCTCAGGCATACAATAGTGACACCATTTACCGTTTGGTACCCTCCACAGACAGCACTGAGGCCACTTGGGCAATAAGATCTTAATGTTGAGACTGACTTGGAAAGCCCTAAACAATATCACAGCCCTGTAATAACAGCAAAAAGCACTAGCCAAGCTAGCCTGAGGAAACAATTTGGGGTGGGGACAGAAATCCCTGGGACAGGTAGTCCTGTATAATGTCCCTCATGTATGTTTGGTAAATGTTTCTTCTCTTGCACAAAATGAGCTGTCTTCACAACTGCGTGCGGTTGTGTGGCTAACCTTGCGTTGTGTGTGATGACGCTTTGTCTTGCCTCTTCTATAGTTTTGCACTGCGCTCTTGCAGAAAGCCAGTCAGTCCCAGGCTGAGAGCTGGATGAGAGATGGGGTGGTAGCTTGCGAGACAAGTCTGCCAACTCTTTGGGCAGCCTGCTACAGAGAAGACAAGGGGGCTATGGGGAAGCCAGCAGGCCAAAGGAGCACAAATATTTCTCTGTAGTCAACCATCATGTTGTGTACAGCTGAGGCACAAATTTTCCCCCCTCTTTTTGTGGGACAACATGTGAAGACTGTGAGAGTCTGCAGCCCATTTTGGCTGTGATGACAAAGCACATGGATGGTGGTCATAAGGATTTCCTATGGGAACAGAAAATGTCCCCCTCTCAGCGCACTCTTTTCTGAAAAACTTTTCAGAGGTTACTTGCCAACAAGCCTAATTCTAAAATGTGATCCAAACTGATACAGGAGACAGCCCCTTCTGCTGGCTAGGTTAGCTTGTTCCCTTTGCATTGAAGTTCTTGTCAATTTGGTTAGTTACCCTAATGAACACAGCCATCAGAAAATGGTCCACACCTTAATGTGGCAGTAGTTACCGAAGTGAGGAGTATGTCTGTGGTACTTCCAGAGAGGAGAGCTAAGCAACTGGCTCTAACAGCAGAGGACTCTCCTAGCTAATCCCCATGATATAACTCTCCCAGAAACACAGTTTTAAGTTACAGGATGAGTTAGGAGTTTCTGACAGTGCTGCTTGATTTTATTTTGATGGCTACTGTTTAGCAAATTGACCCCATGCCTCTCCTTTTAGGGATGCAGTTTTACTTACAACTGTTCGTGGGCTTCCTGCTCCTTGCCTGCACTGCCTTCTATGACTAACTTTAACACTGTTATTTTTTGTTATTTACAATCATCTGCAGCCAGCAGTTTTATGCTGACAGGCAAAGATGATATGCTGATATTAAGAATTCCAAGACAGCTGATATTTGAAATGCTGTCTCACTTGCCTGTAAATTCTTTCTTTATACAGAACTATTAAAATGCTAAACATATCAGGATATTTTCTCAATGTAAGCAACTTGTCATAAACTACTCCTGCACAACCACATTCATATGAACAATATGTTCAGTAGTGGTGTCTGAAAATTGTATTTCACTGGATATATCTACTTTCTTTGCATTTGTCTTGCTTGCTACTAAATATCACATTTGCATTTAGATGTGCAGCTAGAGTTATAAAGGGATCACTGCATGCAGTGTCATGCAGGCAGTGGTGGTGTCTCTTTAAGAATGTGACCACTAAGGCTTTCCCCAACAATCTTCTACTCTGCTTTCTCTTCATACCTAGGCAAATCCAGGCATGGAAATACTGTATTGCACACATTAGCACGGGCAAAACTTGGTTCTCATTACAAGAAATACGAACCAGAAGGAGAGAACCCAGTTTGAAGCTCAGATTCCAGAGTTCAAGACTTGCAGTTCAAAAAAAGAAGAGTATGTTTGAAAACAAATTTTCAAAAGTAACTGTACTCTTGAGCCAGACAGCTCTTGAAGTCTCACAACTTTAAAGTAAATTTGAAAAATGGGTACCATCAAACCAGAAGCTGATTTAATTTGCAGTGTCTGTCTAGGCCAGTGTCATCTTCTCTGCTAAGGGACACACATATTACCACAGTGGACAATTGGGAAGTGAACTCCATTGCTAGAAAACTATCATATGCCAACAGAATTAGCTGAGGTCCTGAAACACGAGGGATTTTTATCCCTTATGTGTTAGTTAACGAGACTTTTCTCACAATCTATGTAAATATTTCTTTAAGTTTCCAAGGATAATTGGGCTAGAGGGTTCCACAGGCTATTTACACATTGTACAGTATTTAATGTGTGCTGCGCTCTCTCTCTTCCCCTGTAGTCTGAATGTTCTTGTACACAGTGAAAGAACAGATAGGAGGTTTCAGTTCACTTCTCCACACTTTTTGGTTCTCTAGATATATTTTATGGCATTCCCTCCCACTTATTTCCTCTCTAAGCTAAACATTCACAGCATTTCCAGCCTCTGCTTACCCAAAACTTATCACCTGTAACTGACTTTTTCAAGCTCCAACTTTGACTCACTTTTGTGCTGCAAACTATTTTGCAGATGTACTCAACAGGATTTGAGAAGAGCAGAGTCCCTCAGCAGAACCCATGCTGTTTTGGCCTGCTCCTTTCACATGAATCTTGACATTATACACTTCCTAAAATCAACTTTTATTCATTAACACAGCCTGGTCATTTTAATTCTAAGATACCAATTCCTTGCTGTCTGAAGAACTCATTAAAATAGCAGGGGCAATATCTGTTGACTTCACTGTTGTGGGGGCAGGCACTGATTTGGATTAGCTGTGGATGAAGTCGTTAATACAAGAACCTGCACTCACAAAATCTCTGAATGTTTTCCAAGTTCGCTGAAAATAGCTGAAGGTCTTGATAACAGCTTTGCAACACCGTGGTTGGGGAATACATCCTCAGTGAGTGAGGAGAACGGCTTGTGCATTCTCGCAAGTGTATGGTAGAATGTGAAAGCAGTACACTAGACAGTAGTAGTCCTGGTTGTAAATTCTGTACTCTCTGTAGACAAACAAGTACATTGTTGTCTTAAATAATTACTGAATGCTATCTTTATATTTAACACCCTTTTAGTAGAAAGGGTAACATATCTTCCAGGAAGAAGTTTTTTGCTGGGGTGAAAAATAGCCTCATAAAGCCATACCTTTCCAAAGACAAAGGATGTATGTGTCACAATAGCGGCCATTCCATGAAGTACACTGAGCCAGCACCAAGACTTAGAAACCTTTTTCCAGACTAAGCCCTTAACAAAAGATTGTGTGTAAGCAACATCATCTACAGAGGAAAAACTTGCTATGTTTTGGGTTTGGTTTTTTTGTTTGTTTGTTTGGGTTTTTTTTGTCACAACTGAGTTACATTTACTAAGCACTGCATGATTCCTTCCTTACAGAGGAGTAGCCTTCTTGATCTTTGTCCCCTCAAAATACATGCTGAAGTAGCTTCTTCCAGCTGGTGTACTTATTCCATAACTTTTCTGTTAAAGGGGCTTGTGAAGCTTTCTGAGGGGTCATCAAGAGTAAAGCGTTCACGGAGCAATTCTTGCTTTCTTATTAGCTCCGCTGTTGCAGCATCAGGGGCCCAAATCTACAAAACAAAGGTATTTGTACTTAATTTGGACATGACTTCCACAACTGAAGCATTAAGAAGATACCGTTAGCCAAACAGAGCCATGTTCTAGCACCCCTTTCCATCCCAAGACAGACAAAAACTAGTGCAGCCTCCCAGTGGGAGATACCACAATGATTTGTGTACATATAAGCAGAGCATTCTCTTATTGTCACTTCCAATCTATAACATACCATAGGCTCAGATTAGGCATAATGTGTGAAAGAAGATCCAGAGCTAATTGTTTAGAATGACTGACTCTGGCCCAAGATCCTCAGAGTGGAAAATAGTAATTAGCTGTAGAGTCACTGGCAAAGTAGCCTTATTCCCCTGAGACCATGGCAGAAACTAGCACAAATCAGGGTTAGGGAAATGGTAAACAAACTCCAAATAAAACTTCTCTGTCAGCAATGGTTTCCTTTTCCTCTATCCCAGCTGAAACCAGGACACTTTTTAAGGATAAAGAAAAATATTTTTTTAAAAATTACTTCTCTACGATAATCTTTTTCTGTTTCTCAGTTATTTGTGAATGAGTATTAACAAATCCCTGATACAAAAATTGTATTTCCAGTATTCTAACTCTAGGAAGTAGATATTTAGTGTACCGTGATCCATTTAGTTCAGTAACTGTCACTGACATAAGTAATCATGTGATAACTGAGAAGGCAAGTTAGAAGTTGGTGCTGGTCCTATGCACAAGGACTCCTGTTCTTTAAGTGTGGGAATGTAAAAATCCATACCCTTGACGTAGTTGCATCTGTATTTTGCTGTAGGTTCACTTTAATCCTGTTTTAAAACCTGATGAGAACTTGATTTCCGTGACAATTTGTTTTATAGAAATATATGTGTATGTACATAATACATATACACACATTATGAGCTCTTTAGTTTACTGTTGTTTTCTGGCAATCTCTCTAGCCTGTGTCACATCATTATAAGCTAGTTGAATTGTGAAGTCATTTCATCAGCTTGTTCTGGTTTTTGATCTACAGCAAGGTCTACCTTTAAATGAACATGACATTGAGCTCATGTTTTGCTGCTGTACATACTTTTCTGGGTTTGAATGCGATGTTGTCTTTCTTGGTAGCACCACTGGTTATCAAAGAGTTCAGGTAAATAACACTGTCCTTAAGGGAATGTGTTGTCTTTTCAAGAATGGATTTTTCTACAGCTGGCAGAGATACCTGTGAAGTCTGAAAGAGAAGAAATTATCAGTTATACAAATACATCACATTTGGAAGCAAGGCATGCATCCTGCACTTTCTGATACTACTTTTCCTATCTATTTACTGTCAGTGTATTTTTCTTTCGCTGTTCAGAATCTGTTTTTATTAAAGCTGGTTGCCTGGGTGTTTTTTTTTTAATAACCAAAAATTGTGAGAGGAAACCTTTTAAAAGGTAGAGGATGACTCTTGGACACTAAAACATTAACTGCTCTTTGAGATTCACAAGACAATCATCTAGTACCGCAGGTGATTCCATCCTGTGCCGGGAAATGAATAAATAAGCACCTAAGATTGTCATCCTCCTGCCTATGAAAGTCCTATACTATCCTTGACATGCAAAACATTTTTGAAAGGGGGAAACCAACCAGTGGCTACTGGGACATATTTACTACACCATCTGGGGCAGGGCTGCTTGAAGGACACTTCCAGCAATGCAGATACAGCTGCATTTTCTCTCTTAATAGCATCTCAGGTCTGACTAACAAGTACTGCTGGTAAATCAGGAAGATCTCATCCCCAATAAGACAACCACGATGTGGTCATGGAGGCTGATGTCAGCCTGGGAACTAGGGCAATAGTGAGGTACTCGAGGCTCCCGGGGGTGCAGGAAAGGCATCCAGAAGCACAATGGCCAAACATCAGTGTGGGATTTGAGAATCGGGACTTGGCCAACAGCAGAAGAGGAAAGATGTCAGACAACCTGGGAAATAAGAAGTCAGCAAGCCTGATATCACCTCAGTGAGTTGGATTAGCAGAATAAAAAGACCTTTCTGCTAATTTGAAGGGCCTTGGTCTTATCCTGTGAAGAAACAGCTGCTCCCTTTAAGAAATTATGGTTACCAGTTTTTTAGTATTTATCACAACAGAACTAGATGATCATAAATTTCAGGAAGAAGGAGAGAAGAGGCAGAAATATTTTTCCATGCCCTGTCAGGGATATAGGACATCTTTCTTAAGTGGGACTGGGGAAGACATGAAGTTCATATAATTAACAAGCTAAAATTTCAACCGATGAACAAGCACTAGTACTAGCTTCTGAAAATACTCACTTTAACAAAACTGCCTGATTTATAGCTGTTAAGAGGCATGGATGGCAAATAAATGAAAGAAGCAAGCACTCTACTAACTATTTGCAAATCAATCCTTTGTTACCATCTCTCATACCTCTTTTTTCACGGCTTGTACCTCTACAGGCATCAGTGTAGAAGGTGACTTTGGCTTCACAACTTTTTCTTTCTCTGCTTTTTTTTCTGGTGGTTTTGGCAAATTTTCCAGTTTATTTTGGAGCAGATCAATTATTCTAGAATCTGCAAATACTTTAGCAATATCAAGAGCGTTCTTTCCTGTATTTAAAAAAACAAATACCTGTATAAGCCATGAAAATTGCGCTTGTTATTGCAACTGGACGATGACACTGCAGTCAACTGAATTTAATTAGGCCTCTCTTTTATTAACCATTCAGTGTGCCAGCAGTGTGCCTGACATTGGTGTGACGACTGGCAGTCACCAGCACTGCTTGCAGAAACAAGCCTTGATGCCAAATATTGCAGGAATCTTGGAGTGGTTGCTTTGCTCTTAATGTCCTGGCATTTGCAGCTTAATATATTGGTCATGCAGGTTGTAATTTTGATCTTTGAGAGCTGCAAGCATTTAGCACTAGGAGATGGCCAGCATACTAAAAGGATAGGAATGTAGGGCAAGTTATTATAGGTATCTACCTCTTCCAGTGCCTGGTCTGTGGCTGGCAAGGCAGCAAGGGAAAGCCCTGTGGTTTAAATAGAGCTGAACACCTTCAGTGCCTAAGAAAGGAAAAACTCCCTTGGATCTTACAAGACAAGACCCTGTGGCTGTAAAGTAGTTGTGAGACTAAACTGCCGTGTGAATTGGAACTTCACGTGGCAACAGAAATGGAGAATACATGTCCCTTCTACAAGCAGGGTTTCACCTATAAGGCATTTTGGAAAGGAAAGTCTTGTTATACAGCAATATTGCTTCCTATGTTACAGCAAGGGCTTAAAATGTGATAAATGACAACTGTTTAAATTACTCTGAATATAGAGGAAATAATACTGAATGAGGGATCTGCTGCAAGGAGGTAACACTTCAATATCAGCTCAGATTTGTTTTTCTATTAAATCTTGGTTGTTTTTTTTTTTTTTTTTCCTTATGGAGTAATATTTATGTGCTAAGCAGCAAGAAATTTTTTTTAAACATCGCTGCCTGTGCACAAAAATAAGGGATTTAATTGGTAGCAGAGTAAAAACTTGCCACAACTAAAATCTAATTTTCCACTAAATAATATTAATAACTAGCTAGAATTTTTTTCATTAAAGACACTTATAACTCTGTATCTATCCTGTGAGGGGCAACAGCCTCCTTAATCATGTAATTAATCATGTT
This sequence comes from Aviceda cuculoides, assembly GCA_035590195.1. Classification (NCBI taxonomy): domain Eukaryota; kingdom Metazoa; phylum Chordata; class Aves; order Accipitriformes; family Accipitridae; genus Aviceda; species Aviceda cuculoides. Next base: position 15,001,760 of record JAVJGG010000082.1, on the reverse strand, counting down.
ACTTTATTTTCTAGATGCATAAACCCCAGGAAAGCTGGGTCCTTAGAACAGTGACTCCATTCTGTAGAAAACTAATTGAATTTAACTCTTACCTTCATCTCAATCCTGACAGCAATCATAAATTCAGAACACTTCTCAAAGTGTTCCAAGAACTTAGTTTTTTTAATAAAACATGTATACTCATAAGGAAACAGGCCTCTCCTTTTGGGAAGGCATTGATACTTACCATTGCTGTTTGTCAGTTCGATGTCAGCACCCACACTGATTAAAAAACAGACTATATCCAATCTGCAGATCTCAATGGCTCTCATTAGTGGGGTTGCATTGCCTATTGCAGGTGCATCCACTCCCGCTCCAGCCTTCACTATCAGTTCAGCAACATCTATGTGTCCGTTATAGCAAGCGTGGTGGAGAGGCGTCCACATGAAATTGTCTGTTGCATTTACATCAGCCCTACAAAAGAGTTAAGAGGAGTCGTGGTAGATGAAGCTAGCTACTAGATATGGTAACATCCACAGCTCCAAGTACAATCAACATTAACTGCCCGCTGCAATGGCATAGTCAATGTAAACAAATATTTTCATGTTGCTACTGCTACTCTGAAACCATTTTAGTATCTGATATATAGCTTGTCATGGAATATTAATTGTAAGAGTGTACCTGGGTGGTGATCATATCCCCCTCTAAGCCAGCACAGTGTTTTCTACATGGAGGTTTTCACAGGTACAGAGAAAAATAGGCATTCAGACAGGTAAGCCCTGTAAAATGCTGCTAGTGTTTGTGCTCCAGCTTCACTGAGAATGGCAAGAAGCAGATTAAGGAATTAAAAAAAGAATGCTTCTGGGCCAAGAACACATGTTCTAAAACCCATGGCAAAATTGCCTGCTGTCCAATTTACAAATGAGTTGGAGAAGGTCTATCTCATAAAATCTGAGCATTTAAAACTTTTTTAGCCACTGTGCCACTGGACTAGATCTGTTTCTGCTCCCAGGTTAAAACTGGCACGTTCTGGAGGATGCAAGGCATAGTTTGGGGGAGATATTTGCAATACACTGCCTTTGGATGAAGCTGAAGGGAAAAGCATTATCAGCCCTTCAGCAACTGTCTGCCTTGGGAGCTTTTGGGCTGGGGTGATGCAAAAGCAAGGCTTAGGGAACAAGAGCCACTAGAGCCCCTTGATGGTGTTAAAAGGGAAGAAAAATGGTTCCCTCATATCTTTGAAGAAAGCACAGACCATGCCCAGACCTGCCATCTCCCACATGTGCCATGTGCGAGTTCAGAAAGGGTCAAAACCTCGTGAGGGGACTCCCTAGTATTCAAGCAGAGTGAATTACTTTGCATTGTATTTAAGACATCCTAGAGGTCGCTGTCCCATTTACACTAGGGACAAAGAGCTGATGTCTTCCCAAAAGACATGGAGGGAGGGAGAAGGAAGAAAGATTATGAAGGAAGCTGCTTCCAGGGATAGCTTTTTAGCTCTTCAGATCAGATGGTTAATATTTAACTTGATCAAAAGAACAGATTTATCTCTTCTTCTTTTCCTGTTTAAATTTTTATTCTTTTCAGAATTCTGCCTTTGGTGAGATCTTAACATGGTAAATTCCCCCAGCCTACCAGTTTTAACTTTGTTACCGTTCAGTTGCTTAGCCGTTATGGTTTATTTGTATGCAGTTTTAATTTCATTTATATTTGTCATTAAAATAAGTGGTTCCAGTTATTCTGCTTTCACTCTCAACCCTGCCCCCATGCCTGTACTGATAGTCTGTCTGCCCCTGAATCCTTTTTGCTAACTTCATTCTATCAGAAACAAACTGATCTAAGGGAACAGGAACAACACAGCACTGACTTAAAAATTCTTCAGCATTTTCTCCTGATCAAGCATTGAATTTGCCTTTAGCCCAAATTTACTTTACTTCTGAGTCTTTCTGGAACAAGATAGAAAGTAGATACCACCAATTTATGTTTAAACCTCAGCATTTTCTATAGCTCTGGATAAATGTTTTGTTTTCTAATCGATATGGATTTGTGATACCATACTGAAAAGGTTATATTGTAAAAAGTATTTGAACTCCCATGCCAAACTGAAAGTATCTGAAAGTCCATGCTGTTGAAAGATGCAAAGCTAAACACTGTACTGATAACTTTCCTCTCCGTTTTCTGATTTCTGTCAATTTAAAAATCTCAAAATTGATACTATTTTTTTTAAACTAAGTTATTGCATTTCTAGATCTAACTGTTAAATATGATGAGATGTGATTCCAGTGCTCTCTAGTGAGGCTTGGCGAAAGCAGTAGAGATTAATTTGCTAACTCTTGCATCCTTATCTTTGGAAGACCTGAATATACACATTAACACAGCTTTTCATATGCTCTAGGAATGTCTGTGTAATTACCATGGTGCATAAAGATCCATGTGCTGTTAAGTCTTTGCAGGAACGGGAGCAATGACTACAGCCACTTATCCTGAGAAGTGAATGTTAAAATGAATTCTAGCTATAGATAGAGAACAAAGCTAATGTAAATATATTTGGAAAATGTTCATTTAAGCGTTTATGTGAATGACTGTAGGACTACAGCAGTCTGAAAATAAAGAAGAAGAGATTATGCTATTACAAAAGTATGACTGAATCTTTCTTAAATTGCTTTCATTTTTAAGCTGCCATTGAGATTTTTCACAAGTGTGTCTGTAGGCTACAAAACTGCTGAAGCACTTCTAAAGAGAGGAACAGACTAAACAGCACCACATGCTTCTGGGGTAAATCCTGCTGCCTCAGCCTGCTGAGGCTGCAGAGGAAAATGATTATAATGCTTATCCCCTTAAAACATTTGCATGCAAAGGCCCTGGCATGTGGAACAGGAAAGTCCAGGATTGCCTTGATGATTTCAGGCAAGTCACTTGAGCCTGATTTCCCCCAAATCATTTATCTGATTTTGAGAGTTCGGTTTTGAGGATGCACAATTTGAGATGTGGGTATGAACTAACTCCAGTTCCAACAGACTGGATGTGTAGGTACTCTGCATCTGACCAAGATGTCAGCAGCCCAAACACCACAAAAATTTCAGGTGTGGAGAACCTCTTGGGTGTTTCTATTCCTCTGTTACTAAAATGTGAAAAATAATAAATTAACCCTCTGTAACTCAGGATCTTATGGAACTAAATTTAATACTAAATGTTATGTAAATAAAAAACAAACAATAGTCTGTTGCATGCAAATGTTTACTGGAAATTTATGCTTTTGAAAGTGCTTCTAAAATAGCAATTTTAAAAAGAAAATCTCTGAAATGTTCTTACCCCTTTTCCAGAAGATACTGTACAACATCTATGTTCCCACTTGCACATGCAGCCATCAGAGGTGTTTTGTAATACTTATCTTTTATGTCTACTGGCACACCCTCCTCAAATGCTTTCTGTAGGGACAGAATGTCTCCTGCTCTGACAAGGTAGTTAATATTCATGTACATTTTCCTTGGCTCATCTATATACCAGGCACGGTCGTCGTGCACAGGATGGGCAGATGGGTGGTCTCGATTAAAATGGTAGCTCTCAGCAATGTTCTGAACAGCCTCAATCATGTACACAGGGAAGCCATCTTCCCTACGTGGACATGCATTCTTTGGAATAACACAGATCGGCACGGGGATGGCGACACCTCTTTTGCCTCTTCGTTTCTTTCCTTTCTTCCCCTTCTTCCCTTTCAGTCCAAAGGACGTTATAAGACAGCTTTTCTGCAGGTATTTAGAGCCTTTAAAAAATTCTTCAGTGTTGACTCCCTCAGGGTGAGATCCTTCATGCATTTCAGCAATAGTTTGTATTTGTTCAATGTCCACAAAGGCACACTGCTTCTGAATAACTGATATAAAATCATCTTTAGCCACTGTCCCATCTCCTTGGTCAATGGCCTGAAACTCCTTGCGGAGGGCAGCCTGGTGCTCTAAGGACCAGTCGTACAGCCTCAGTGCCCAGCAGGGGTTGTCCTCCTTAGCCCCAGGCTTGGACTGTTTTATAAAGGCATTTTCAATTTTACGCAATTCTGCTGCTGCTGCTTTAAAACCGCCTTCCTTGGCAACAGTTCTTGGGGTCTTTGTTAACAAGTTTGTCCATGTAGGATCACAGCCTAAAAATATGGACACAATTTCACTGATAATGCAGTGGAATTCCTAATTATGTAATAGAATAGACTTGTAATATACATGCAACTGATCACCACAGGTCTACAATTCTATACTGTCTTAACTAGAAATAGTGATCCTAGATGGAACCGCATCATTGATCCCAGATTGGAAGGTTAGTCACGTGTCTGTATTTGTTTCCCAAAGGGAGATTCATTGGGCAACCCATGCTTTACTTATCTGTCTGCTTATGAATATGTTTAGAAAGGTAGAAGTTCAGTAGAAACTTTACATTTTTACTTGAAGTGGTGAGCGAGGTTAAGAAGAAACAAACTAAGATTAAAATATCCCTCAATGTTCTATTACCCCAACCTTGCAATTTGGCGATGGATCACTAGTTAAATGTTTGAATCACAAGAACAGAACATAGGATTTTGCATGGTCCTCTTGAATCAAAGCTTGAAGTGTTATGATCATCTGACTAAGTTAGGAAATGATCACAGCTGCTTTGGAGTATGTTTCAATACCCATGGGCATGAAGTTTTCCCCATGACTATATAGAGATCTTTTTTTAAAATTATCAGCAAACCAAAAATTAACTTTCAGTTGGAAGTTTCAATACTATACATCTAAAAACAACTAAAATCCGGACCACTTAGTACAGTCCAATTCTAAGTTATACAAACTTATGATGTTTCTGCTGCTTTCTTTGAGAAATGTTTTATCTCAGCCTCGTGAGTAGAAATAAGTCATAATACCCTGTTTTAGGCACTTATTAATGAGAATTACATTTGCCACATGACACCCAAGAGTCAAATCCTTCATAGGGAAGAGTAGCTGGAAAGCTGCCCAGCCGTAAAAGATCTGGGGATGCTGGTTGACAGCTGGCTGAATAGGAGCCAGCAGTGTGCCCAGGTGGCCAAGAAGGCCAACGGCATCCTGGCCTGTATCAGAAATAGTGTGGCCAGCAGGAGCAGGGAGGGGATTGTTCCCCTGTACTGGGCACTGGTGAGGCCGCACCTCGAGTACTGTGTTCAGTTTTGGGCCCCTCACTACAGGGAAGACATGGAGGTGCTGGAGCGTGTCCAGAGAAAGGCAACAAAGTTGGTGAGGGTCCTGGAGCACAAGTCTTATGAGGAGTGGCTGAGGGAGCTGGGGCTCTTCAGTCTGCAGAAGAGGAGGCTGAGGGGAGACCTTATCGCTCTCTATGGCTACCTGAAGGGGGGTTGTAGTGAGGTGGGTACTGGTCTCTTCTGTCAGGTGACTGGTGATAGGACAAGAGGATCGAGTTGTGGCAAGGGAGGTTTAGATTGGATATTAGGAAAAATTTCTTTACTGAGAGGGTTGTCGGGCATTGGAACAGGCTGCTCAGGGAAGTGGTTGAGTCACCGTCCCTGGAGGTATTCAAAAAGTGCATAGACAAGGCACTTTCAGGACATGGTTTAGTGGGCATGGTTGACAGCTGGACTCAACGATCCTAAAGGTCTTTTCCAACCTAAATGATTCTATGATTCTATAGATGCCCAAATGAAATCTTTCCTTTAGCACTGAAATAGAACATACACGATAGTTGCAAAGTAACTTATTTTTGATGTACCTCTTTGTCCTATAAACTTGCAGCAATTTGCAAATCCTCCCTCTGCAGCATAATGAAGTGGCGTGTTACCATTCATAGCAATCAGGCCCAAGTCTCCATTGTAAGCTGAAATAATCCTCAGAATCTATAAAAAACAAGGTACCACCAAAAAACTTGTCTATTTCTTAAGGTGGGGAAGTGTGAGAATGATTTACAAAGAAATGTAATATCATATATTCCCAGTTCATATAGTGAACTTCTCTCCCATGCCCAGCTGATCAATGTGCACGTAACATTCAAGTTTTCTATAGTACTGTGCTTACTTAACTCAGGAAATAGAAACTTTGTTCAGTTGTAGACATCAAGGACAATCTTCACTCCTGCCAGCCTCCTGCAGGCCGCTGTCTTAAAGTAACTGACATTGCATGCACAATCAAAACTGCATCATTTTACATACTTTGAAGATGATATGGGGAATAAAGAAGAAAGTGCCTACCTGCAGCTGTTTACATCTGCCGTTTTTATAAGGGTAATGTTTCATCCATGTTACACAGCAGTGACACGCTACACGTTGAGAGAAACAAGCTCTCCATTGGAGCTGTTCACACCAGCCAGCCACACTAGCACACACACTCAGAAGTACCTTGGCAAAAAACGCTCTGTAAGTACGAGAGACATTCTATCACTGCTGGATTTCTTTGATACTTGAAAAGAAGCTCTTCTGGACTGCTGATTATTATGCTTTGATCAGCTGAGATGCTGGACTCAAAATAAAAATAAAGCAACAACAACAAACCCTAATAACAACAAAAAATAACACAGGCTTGGCTTTGCAACAATGCTTTAGCACCACAAATGATGATACCTCAAAAAAGCCACCTTTGGCTGCAAAATGTGCAGCACTGTGTCTTTCAAGGTCAAATAGGTTAACATCGACTCCTCTCTCAAGTAGACCACGCACCAGCTCAAGAACACCTTCTCTTGCTGCTTCCATTAAGGCTGTGCGACCCGTAGCCTGCAAGGTAGCAAGAAAGCAATTCAGAATGTTTCACTCGGTAATTCAGGTTGGAACAATATGATCTGATTGTTGCAAGGTGGGTTAAAACTGAAGGTCTCCTTTTTAGGTATCAAAAAAAGGACACAAGTCTAATAGTTTCAAAGACACTTGTAGGTAAACTTTAAGAATCTGGTTGTAATGCTGCTAAAATGTGTAGTCAAATCCCAGCAACTCAAGTACATTAGTAACTTGAATCCCCTGAATAGTCCCCATGAAAATCAGTTCCTTAGTTATGGAATTCCTTATTCGGTGTGCATGCTCTCATGCATGTTTACAAAATTTAACACAAAATACCACCTCTACCATGAAAGAGCATAAGGAGCTATGGCTGGAGAAGTGCTACAGAGAAGGCAGAGCAAATGGGGAATTTCACTACTGTTCTGAGAGGAAAATTTCACATTCTAATACATTAGCATTGTCTCTTTTTCTACATAATAGCGTATGTCTGTGATTAGTATTACTTATTTTCTTTATAATGGCTGACTTTGGTAGATCCGGTGACCTTCCCAAGAACAGAGCACATCTTGGATCAGGGATCACCTGCTATTAACATGTTGTCCCACAGCAACACTTACAATAGCTGACTTGCCACTCTACACAGGGGTAAAGAGAGCAGCAAGCTGTGGATCTGTTCCACTGAACCATACGTTCTTCCCCAGTATCTGTCTTTCTCTGGGTCTAGCAAACCATTCCCATTATGTGACCAGGTATGTGCCCATCATATTACAGAAGAAATGCAAGTTTCTCATACTGCAGGTACACTGAGTGCATGAAGCAGACACATGCCTGAGAAGATGAGATAAGAATTTCCAAATATTGTTTTTGCTATAACTACAAACCAGAAAGCATACTGCAAAACTAGGACCAAAATGAGAGCCATGGGTAGCTTTAAGGGAAAGCTCGAGCTCCATGACTTGATCAACAACACAGAGCTTCAGTCCTTCGGGTCTTTGTTAAATTAAGGAAGTAAACAAATAAATTACTAAGACATACAAAAGAGAGAAAAGAGTTTCTTATGCCTTGTTCCTGCCTTGGTTCTCCATCATGTTTTTCATGCCGGACCCACCTTTTAGTGAATATTATTTCAACGCTGAAAACCTTAGGGCGCATCCAGGCAAAGTACAAATCGGCATTGCTCCACCAAAGTAAAGAGCTGGCCCAGTTACATTTTGGTTTTGTAAAATGCTTTCATTCTAATCTACAAAAATCTAAATCAGGATACATGGTTCAAGAAGAAGACTTAAATCTCCGCTCCTGCAAAAAAAGGGTGGTACAGAAAAGCACTTGCCTCTGCTTTATTATTTTAATGTGAGGATTTAAGGTCATATACTCTAGTCATCTGGTAACTATTCTAAATTCCTGCATAAATGTTTTTAGTTACAGAAATATTCATACTGGGTTTCTTGCATTGGGATTTGCTCCTCTTTCCAAGAAATTCAGACATATTTCTTTAATATCATGAGCTTGCTCACAGGCTTGTAGAAATACAGGCTTCCCATCAGTAGTACAGTTGTTAACATCTGCACCATAATCCAAGGCAATTTGCATGCAGTGGTGGTGCCGCCTTGTAGGTAAAATGCAGTAAAACAAAACACCTGCAAAGAAAACCAGCAGGGAATATGGTACAATACTAAATTATTAGAAAGGTTACTTGGGCTGTAAGCTTCACAGCTGAATGCACAAACTCCTTCAACAGAGACCCATTAACTTCTCTTAGGGTATATATATACACGCAAAAAAGACTTCTAGTTTAGGGCATTTGAACTTGGGGAGTAAACCAGAATTTAATATGTGACAGGTCATGGGAGGAACACAATTCTCAATCGCAAATTATCTTTCAGCTATGTACTGGAAAGACCTATGATTTAAAGCCCTAGACTGTTCAGGGAGAATTATTTTCATTTTCATCAAAGCTCTTATGGCCAATAGCTTCTGTTGAGCTGTAAGGATTAGCCTCAACCATGGTTCCTCTCTACAGGTTGGACTCAACATACGTAGCAAGTGTGTAACACAGCAAGGGGTCATTTTATGGTATTTCTGGTCTGATAAGGTTCCTTTTACTTACCTTTCCCTTCATTATCCACAGCAGTCATGTCTGCTTTAGCTTTTGCTAATAAATCCAAAACCATCTCATGGCCTAGCTCAGCTGCCTTCATTGCTGGAGTACGTCCCATTTTGTCAAGGACATCTGGATGAGCTCCCTGTTCCAGCAAGAAGCTGCACATGTCAGTGTCATTTTTAATGCAGGCAAAATGAAGGGCACTATATCCTTCCATAGGCTCTGCGAAATTAATGAGATTTGGGAGTCCATTCTGGACAAGCTTTTCTATTTGCTTCTTGTCTTTCTGGTGAATGCACTGAAGAAGTTTGTAGATCTGTAAGTTTAGAAGTCTGTTATCTGCCGGTAACATCCTGGAATAATAAAAAATGGCTTCTTTCAAGAAAGTAATTTCTGTATAGGGAGAGAAGAAAGCATGTAAACTCAGCGCTGAGATTATAATTACATGCCAATAAGAACAGGAACCTACCTATGTTCAAGGCATGAAAATATCCACTTTAACTTGACAGAGCACTAAGCTTTGAATGAATTTATCTCGTTTAGTATATACAGCATATATAGAGACTATATAAACATATGTAGCACCGTGCAAAATTGTACTTTCTAGTCTTCAAGCTGTTCTGAAGAAGTCTCATTCAGGGTGAAAATTAAGTTAAGAAACTGTAAGGTAACTGCTTTCCATTCAAGGAACTGTTCTAATCTACAATTACTTGGAAGCCTAAGGGGCAGGCTGATCATCTGTCATTTTAGTACTTCAAAGGGAAAAAAACTCACAAGTCACAGTGTCCTCTGCACCTGCTGAAACATAAAATTGATACTAGCATCACCTCATCAGTACCTGTGCACATTCTTTCTTTTGGTAGCTGATGCATGAACTTCCTGCTGGAAGAATAAATTGCATTTCTCTGCAGCAAAACCCTTGGGGAAAAAATGGTGCAGACAGTGGGGCACTAGCCTGGAAAAAGGTTCCTCCAGGTGCTGCAACACATGCTTCTTGAGAAAAGTGTAGTGCAGAAAACTAGCTTTGCATTTGCCTCAATTCTGATTTTTTTTTTTTTTTTAGGGTTTTTAGCCTCTTTTAGCTAGTCTCAGCACTTGTGGCTGAAGGGCCAAGCAAGCATCAGACATTATAAGGACCATTTCTGAAGCTCACTGAAGTGGATGGGAAGCTTCCTATCAGCTTCAGCCAGCCTTGGGTCAGCCTGTACTCCAAAAACAACAGTGTGCTTAGAGGACATGCCATAAAAAAATGTAGAGGAACAGCATCCCGTTAGGGAATACTTGGGCTTTCTGGTTGGTTTTTTTATTAGCAATACAGCCTGTAAATGGGACCAGTCAGCAGTCTGCCTGGTTACTGCTGGGTGCTTTGTGGATGTCCAAGAAAAGGTGAGTTTTAAGAGAGATGCAGAAGGATGCATGATTCCAACAGACTTTTTGAGGCAACACCTCCCATTCTAGAAAGGAAGCCTGAAAGAAAACTGCAGGAAGAGTAGAAACAGAATTAACGAAGGCTAATCACATCTGGAACAGATAAAGAGCGGTAATTTTTGTACCACAGGTACAACATGCCAATTGTAATTTCTGTAACTACTGTCTTTCATTCCTTTTGAAATTCTGTGGCCAGCCTGTTTTTGAAACAACAGACACAGGGGTCAAGTTTACTGTTGACAGATTTCTGAGAACTGTCTGTCCCTCTTGTGTTTTCCCCCACTAAACAAGCTCCTTAGGACTCTCCCTGTGCATCTGGCCATGCTGCCTGAAGATATCTGCAGCCCTGAGACGGGTGCTATGTGCAAAACAACCCCATTACACCATCTGACACACCTGACTGCAGCTGATCGCTCCTCCCCTGCAACAGTTAAAATAGGAGAGGTGTTTCAGGAGAGGAGTAAGGAAAAGGTAGGGAAGGGCCATACAATGCCTGGAGCCACTTAAAAGCTGCCCTTTCTAGTCTACGGAGCATTGCAAAAATGTTGTAAAATGATCATGTTTTGGTAGAAAAACTGTTGTTTTCACAGTTTTGACCAGCTCTACATGTTTTATTTCAATGGCATTATTATTAGAAGCTGCTCACTTGCAGAATTGTTTAACTGGGCACTAAAATGCGAAGACTTTCTCTTTGCAATGAAAAGTGGTCAGAATAGGTCAGCTGCTCCCAGAGTTTGGGGACTTTCTCCATTTAAATATGACATTGCTCAAATGCTAAATTCCTTTCTGTTTAGGTCTTGCACAACCCTCATTCTGATCATACACAAAGTATATTCTTACATTGCATGATGAAATCATGAAGTAGCAATAACTTGAATTTGTCGCCTGTGGCTTGTTTATTCTCATCCCTACCATGTTGTGCTTCTTGTGGCATATTGTCTTGTGAAAGGGAATAAATGCACAGATTTTTTTCTAGTGACAAGGTTTACAACTATAGTGGCACTCTAGTCCTAAAGTTTAGAATTGAGAAATAAGGCTACTTCTGGGTAATGCTCTGGTAGAAGCAAAAACTAGAGTCCCCTGTGGAGTCTAGCTTTTAGAGCCTGAAATGTTAGGAAGTAATTTCTTGAGCAAATCCTTAATACAGGAAGTTTTTCCTGGCTTCTGAGCACAGGGAAAGAAGTGGTGTAAACTCTTCAGGGGCCGTGGTGAGGAGCAGCAAGAAGGTACAACAGGGAAGGCTCTTACAGTACTTACACCACTGGAATTCAGCGAAAGAAATGTTTTTAAAGATACTTAGGTGGAGCTGACAAGCTTAAATGTTCTCTCATAGTCTTGTTCTGTTTCCCACCACTCTGCAGTAGTAAGGAACTTGGGTTTACTTCCAAAACTTGCACTCTTTCTTCACACTGTTATTCATTATTTGGACCTGGATTTTGCACACCATTTTTTCAGGAACTCATTTAGGATCAAAACTTGCCTTTTCTTCCCTTCTTTCTCCCCTCCTGAAGCTGCAAACACTGAAGAAATTACATTCTCCATGAAAATAGGTTAGTAATGCTACAGAACATGAGCAGCATTGCAGTTGGTAGAAATCTGTTAGTAACATCGATGAAAGCACAAATGGATATAATATTCAATGCATATGGATTTGGATTTAGTTTATGGATTATCCTTGGGATTCAGAACAGTGCGAGTGCTACCTCTTGCGCAAACATTACACTCAGTCTCTGAAGTACAAGCATGCAGAATAAGCCTGTCCCAGAATACCATATTTTCCAGCAGGTAAGATGACACACTTGCAAAGCACGTCTGAACCTAAAGAGCATCTTACACACCCAAGCAACTACTAGTTGTAAGTGAACACCTGCCACCACTGATGTTCTTTTTCCTGCCAGCGTCCACAGCAGTGACACAGCAAAGGGGCAGGAGCACAACTGGCACAGGCTGTCGCAGGAACAGCAGCAGCTTTGCGAGGCAACAGGAGAATCAGCAGCACTGGTGGAAAAGGCGGATGCGTGCCGCATGTGTTAGACACCACAGAATAGGGTTGAAAAACAACAAACCACATAATATTCTTGCAATGTCCCTGTATATATGTCCAATGATCATTTTAACTACACAATTAGGTGTTACTTACTCCCTACAAACTTTGCAGGACATGAGATTGACAGGATTTCTTACACTTACTGCACACTTTCCTTTTTGCTCACGGGGTAATGTGTTACACTCCATTAGAATTTTAGCCCCAATTTAGCCTGATCAGTATTTCCTGGTGCTTTTGAGATGCTTATCATGATATTCTTTTAATACTTCACACACCGTAACAAAATTATTTCCATAAACATAAGTGAAATTATTTTCATCACAATGGTGAAGTATGTTATCTCAATTCAACCACCAGTGAGATCCTACCAAGTTTAAAGTCTTCGCTTCAAAGCATTAAGAACCAACAATTCACATGAAAACAACCGTAATATTTTAACTGTGGCAGTTAATATTTCTTTGCAGAATTTCTTGAAAGTGGCCGGATCAAATTTTACTAGAAGTTTCTACAGTAACAAAATCAAAGTAAGACAGGTGGGATGGAAAACTCTACCCAGAGTCAGGTATAGTTATGAGCAAGTGGAACAGGCTTCTGTAATGAAAATATAGCATCCTGCAAATTTTCATTAAGTAACTATCACAACCTGTAACAGATCCTTTAATGGAAAATGAGGTATTGTTAACATGGCTTTGAGACAGTCATGCTCTGGGGAGGACTTCATGAAGCCATAATCATAAATCCCAAGCTTGTAACATCTTCTTAGGAACAATTTCATCTGTTGACAAACATCAACAGAATCGCTGCCTTCATTCTGCCAGCCTGTATCATTGTTTTGGTTGAGAGTATGAACTCATTTCAAATTCAGATTAATCCTTTTCCCAGTACACCTAGTATTAAGAAAATAATTTAAATCAGATTCTTGTTTTCTCAGAAAGCTTTCCAAGCTGTGATTGAAGTACATTGGATAGAGAGGGAAGGTCTGGTGGCCAGCGCTCTCACTTCCTGACTCTGTCAAAGCCTGGTGCCTGACTGCTGCTGGAAGCACTTGTGACTCCTTTTTTAAAGTTTTCAACATTTTTCAGTTTCAACATTTCAAGTTGAAAACATCCTTTTATCACTATTCACAAACCAGTAAACAAAATTTTCATGTATTTTATCTTTAGTGGGAGAAAATAGCTTAGCACTTCCTAAATCTAATCCATTTGCACACTGGCCATAGAGATAAGCATGAGCCCTATATGCCAGTACAAAAGAAACCAATATAGTAACAGTGCCACACTCTATTTACAGCTTTATACAAATAATTGCACTGGCTTTTTGTCTGTGACTAATGCTTAATAGGAATGATGCAGCAAAATCCTCCTAAAACTGAATTCCAGTATAATGAATAGCCTATAATGCTGGGTTGTCTCTTTCAGTCCTTCTTGATGTTAACTCTCAAGAAATGCTTTGCCTTAGGCTGAGGCATAGCTTAGTGCTGAGTGGTGGTCACTTCCCTGGCGCTTCCTGTCTGAACTGAGCAGGTTTCAATCTCGTGTTGAGATCTTGGCCCAGATACAGCCCTCCAGGAAACTGGGCCCAGTTCTGAGTGCTGTAAAGACAGTCCTGAGATTGTGGCTGGGTTAGATCAAAAGATGTGCATTTTTTTGTCTTAGGTTTGCCTTGCAACTTCTTGTCACTTTAGCATTCATCCAAACTGGAATGCAGTAGAGCCCAAACAGCCAGCAGCAGGCAGCCCTCGGGGCCAGCCAACACCTGGCGATCAGGTGTATGAGCAACACTTGGGGGGACAGAGGCTGGGAGGAGGTCGCTCCTCAGCTAGGAGGTGAGCTCAGCCTCCCTGCAAGCCTCTGGACTGCTGGGGAGTTGGTGATAAGGTGCCACTGCACCCAGGAGCAAGGAACAGGGTGAGCAAAAACTCCCACAGAGCCTGAAGTAGTGCTCAGGGCCCTGGGGAAGCCAGGTATGGGATAAATCTGGTGTTAGTTGACTTTTTCTGGGGTTGTGACAGAGGAATGGGTGGCCTGTAGAGGAGACTGGCTTTAACAGGAGAGAAACTGCTGGAAAGGGAGTATGTTGAAGAGCTGGCGTCGACCCACACCGTACTTACGTGGCGAGGAATCCTTGTCTGACCATGCAGAAAGACAAACGGAGGTAACTTCCAGTCTGCCCTCCTCTGAGAGAGGTGCCCGGCATAAGGGGGGTGCTGATGTCTCGAGTGGAGCATTTCTTTTAGAAATCTGAAGGACAGCAGCCCTGTGGCGCCGCTCCCGCCGTGCCCCGCCCCCCCCGCCGCCCTCAGGTGGGCCCGCATCACAGGCGGTGCCCTACACTTGCGTTCCTTACCCAGGCGTGCTGCGAGGCTGGATTCACCCTTCACAACCCGCCGGCGCTACCCCAACCCCCCAGCAGCAGCTGGGGAGGCGGCGCCCCGTCCCGCCTCCGGCGGCCTGCGGCTGCCCACCGGCCGGACCCGGATCCGTTAGGCACTCACCTGCAGAACCACGGGCC
>JAVJGG010000082.1:14955058-14985757 GCA_035590195.1 Aviceda cuculoides | reverse complement strand
TGCGGCTCATTGCTGGCGAAGTTGGTAACTTCGCTGCTTTCTGCGTGGCAAATAAACAAGGGGGGAAGGGGGGATCGGGCTGCGCGTCCAGGCACTGCGCTGCGTAGCTGCGTCAAACCAGGGCCGCGGGATCTGCCAGATTTACGTGCTTGGCTTGAATAATTGCTGCTGGTTTCGTTCCCAGCTGAAAAGGATGGGAGGGGGGAAGGGGAAGGGGAAGGGGGGGCTGGTCTGCAGCGCAGCCCGGGGGTGGTGGAGCAGCCCCACAACCCATACCTGGCTGCTGCCAGCCCTGGCCACAGCATCCGCAAGGACATGCCTGTCCCGCACCCCCCACCCCATCCTAGCTCTAGGCATAGAATAACTCTCCCACTGACCGTGGCAACACAAGGACGGTGTGGGGCAGCCATCCCTGTGGGTGACAAGGGAAGGGATGGGACTATCTGCGAGACGAGTGCCCCATGGGGTACAGCTGGGGAAGTGACTCTCTCCTGGGGCCCCATCTCCCTGCACAACCCTGCATCATGGACAAAGGTGCCAGTCTAGGAAAAAGCAGCAGTGGTTTTCCGTTGCTTCTGCGTAGTGCAGAAGGGGTCAGCCAGGAGGTGACCACTGAAGAGTTTGATACCTAGGATGAGTGCCAAAAAGACAGCAGAAGTGACCAAACCAAAGGTGCAAGCAGGCCTGATTTGCAAAAGCAAGAGCTTGAGGCTGCCTCTGAACTCAAGAGGAGCTGCAGAAACTCAGCATGTTACGAAACAAAATGCAGTTAAATAGATAGCAACCCCCAAATAAATACAGCTTAACTTTCTTTCTACAACTAATGAGAAAATTAGAGTGGCATTTCCAAGAGCACTCAAGACCAGGCTCTGTGTCCACTGAACTCATGAGGGCAGCGAAAGGAAGAACAGCAGAATCCAGCCAGTATCGAACCCTCAAAATACATCTAATGAGACACAGCTCCAATTTGCAGATTTATTGCACTGGAGGTGGGAGCTGCTTTTCAGGTCAACGGAAAGCTTTTAATTTGTCTCCGTATGCTTTAGGTATGGCAGCAAACAGCAAGATTGAAGTGCTAAGGCAAATAAAGCATGCTCTCTACCTAATGCTTGCACTGCTTTAACTGAGCAAGGTAATGACAAAATCCTGTCAGCATGAACACCTTCAGCAATTTTTATGCCTATGTGTCACGAGGCTACAGCTTCTGTGTATGTAGCAACCCTTGGGGAAAAATGGGAACTATATGGCACAGTGTAGGGCTCACTTTGTTAATGATTTCTTCTCTCAGGAATGTAGGGAAGCCTAGGAAGAGAAGAAACTTGTTTACCTTTGCCTTGGCTTGTCACACAACTACTCCTTCTGGTACCTTTTCCCGAATCTCTGTCATAACTCTTTATAATATAACCAGAGTACTTTCATCTGTATGTTTTTATACACACACACACACTCACACACACTCATTTCAGAGATTTCTAGGGTTATAAGCTAGGTAAACCCACAACAAAAGTAGACTGACTTTGCAGTCCTCATTGGGAAGACTGCATTTTTCTAGCTGTGAAGTTTCATCCACCACTACCAACGCAGTCACCTTTGGGCTGGGTGAGTGCCAGGCAATCTGTAACAATAGACTTGTTCAAGTGTTTTAGACCATGTAACAGAGAGAAGAATAATGCATTGCTTGAGAGCTGCACCAGGATGCAGATCTGAGGCAGATCATGATTACCTCTAGGAAGCTGGACTTTAGAGCAGGCACCGGGGCTCACATATCTACTCCTGGGAGTGCTGGATATAGTTTGTCAAGGCCATCAGTTATCAAAGAATAGTTTATTTCTCTTTAGCTCATTATTTTTGAGCCTTAAATAAGCTCTTTGCCCTTAGCTTCAATAAACTCTGGCTTTCTTCCCTACTGATCTTGCAGATTTAGTTTGCTGCATTGTATTGCAATGAGCACTTCTCCAAAACACACAAGTTATATTCCTAGTTCTTGTCTATCACCCCTTTGTTACTCCCTCCACAAACACTTAGCTACACACTCCCACCAGCAAAATCTGCCTCTCATCAGATGAGTTTTCAATATGCTGTCCCACATCCCACTGAATTTTCTAGGACTTTCCTTTCCACCAAGCACAAAGACAAGTCAACTTCACAGGCTCAAAATTGTTTTTTCCTGCTTTATGATGGCCCTATGGCTGATGTTGCAAGACTCAAAAGTGGACTTGAATGGCCTAGAGGAAACATTTAAACCACTTGCCCTGTTACTTTAGAAGGAAATTTAGCTTTGCCTTTACATTTTTCATTGTGTTCACTTGCTATTTCTTCATCACTTACCTCATCTTCATGCTCACCTACAATCCTCTTTTGACTACTGTTAAAGAGCACTGTGATGAAAGAAACACAAACTCGGGTAAAGAATTAGGACCCTGATGTGAAGGGAGGTGAGCGTGGACTTCTCATTTTGATTATTCCAAGGATTCTAATACTTCCATTTGTGAGGTAGACTTTGCATGAAGCTCTGAATAAGCTCGCAATCAGGCTGTGTGCTGCCAGAGATGAGTGTAGGCTATGGAAAGCTTTCCACTCCCAGCAATGGGTGCGTGTTGATCAGCCCTGCAGTCCAAGAGGAAATCCTGCACATCATTTTGTGGGACTTGTAACAAAGAGAACATTTAGCAGTTTCAGTTTTTCAAAGGGAAACAAGTGCTGCATACATGTCCCCTCCGAAATATGTAATTCGAAAGAGAGTTCAATCATTGCATTATAACCTTTTTTTTTTTTAATAATGAGAGATATGGTATCTTATCTTAGCCACTGGAGAAAGCTGAATTCTAATACAAGCACGGGGAGGAGAGGAAGGAAATACTAAGTAATTAATCATTGCTGTTCCTGGCCTTTGGAAGCTGAAAGATAATGCCGATGAATCTGTGTTGTCTGGCTATGTAAAACAAAAAGATTTTTTAGTTTTGTTTTTTGTTTTTTGTTTTTTCTTTTAGAGCTAACAACGCTATGTTTCGCTTTTTAAATGGGATTTAACTTATTGGGCCACACTGTCAATTGGTGTGAATTAGCATAACTGAGTGCTGTGCTACACTACAGGCTGATGAGCTCCTGAGCTGGGGCTCACCATTCGTGTTTCAAAACAGAAATGGGTATACTTGCTGAAGGACCAGGTTTTTCTATAAACAGAAGTAACTTGAAATGCCATCCCTCAAACCCCTATTTTTTACCAGCCTGGTTTCATTGTCACAGATTCTCACAGCCAAAGTTCATACAGTTAGTCTGCCTCAGAAATGGTGACAGTAAGCAACGATGAAGCAGCGGAGGAGGACTACTGAATGTTACGGCTGTATTTCAGGTTGGGTTCTGCTGCACTCTGCTGGTACGTAACACCAGCATAACTTTTTATATGGTGTAAAACCCAGGACACGGCTGAGTTTTTCCTAGAGGCACATCTGTGTGCAGAAAAATTCAGAACTGCATAAATGGATGTAGAACAAAATGAAACCTGCTCTTCCAGGTGCAGTTTGATTTCACAGACTGCACTTCCTAGCAGTAGCCACTCATTTTTCTTCCAAACTGGGAGGTAGCGGGAAGTTTTCCTGCATTCCAGTAAATACACAGGAAAATTATGCTTCTTTCACCAAGTTTTTTAAGGCAATATTTTCAGTATTTGACTACTCAGAATTATTACTGGTGGAGTAGAAGTATAAAAGAACAAAGGCAAAGTCAAGTCTCACTGTACACATTTCTAAAACAGAAAGACAGGAACTGTTCTTATGCATTTTTACTATAATTATAGTTTTCCTTGTGCTTTTAATATGACAAAGTTATTGTGCTATTTACTGGTAGAATCCATGAGCAAAATGGTAGTTATCATAGCCTGTGTCAGTGCTAATAACTAACATTTATATCCTAGACGTTACAAAAGGGTGCTTCATGTAGGTGATTTTTGAAATTAATGCAAGATTTGCTATTTCTTACTCAGACCCTACCAATTAACAGGGACGTGCACATACAAAGGCACTGCAGAGTGCTTGCTGGGGCATGTTTGTAATTTTACGTTGATTGCTTCCATCTCCCACATTTTCTCAGAAGCATATCCTTACTAAAAATCCCAGGCAGCAAATCTCCAAAGGCTTTCACAGTCACTAGCCTGCCAAAGAGATTAGAAGACTAGTGTGGAGTGGGCTGAAAACTGAAGGCTCTGATCACATCATAGCTATGGTCTTTGTCATGATGGATTTATTTGTTATAATTACTCTCCACCCAAAGGAGAGGAGTTCTGTTTCTGGGTTGCAATACAGTTGTACCAGAAGAAATAATTTATTTTTTCTTTCATATAAACCAGTTATTTGGAAGATGTGCCAACAGTTCCTTTGGTTCCTTCCCCTCCCCTGGAAATTATACCTCACAGTGGGACTGTGCAGATGCCAGTTCATTGATCTGCCCTACAGAGGTAAATATATTTCCTCCAGCTACTCTAAAAAGTGTCACGAAACAAGAGTATACTTCTTCAGAAGAGCTGATCTGTCAAAATAGCGTTACCATTCACTGATTTTTTTTCTTTTTTTAACAGGAACAGAAGTCTTCCATGCATATTTAAGCATCTTTTAAAAGAAAAGGTACTAAAATTAGCTTTGCCATGCTTTAGATGCAAATTAAAGTTTTCTTTCTCCCCTCTGTGTTAGCATTTTTTGGTTCAGTCTGGTCCTCATTCACATCCTTAGACAGCTCACCGTTTACCTCAAAAGGATTTAGACAAGCTTGCATTCCTGCAGGCATCAGGGAATTGCTGTTTGATTCAGCCCAGCGCTGCTCCTGCCTGGTATGGCTCTGCACAATGTGTGCACACACGGACACACACCTCTCCGAGCTCAGGGTTGCCTGTGCCGAGCAGCACTGACCCTGGAGGTGACTGACACTGTTAGGACAGAAATTTCTGTTCTCTATTTAATAGGCACAGACATCTCTTAGGAATAATTTGTTCTTGCAGAAAACAGTAAGAAAGCTATTGCAATTTATTGGACTAGAGATGTTCAGTAACAGTCACTTTAGCTTCAGATATTGGTGTTTAGTGATTAAAGCACAGGGGCCGCACACAGAATATTCAGGTGCAAGTATCACACACTAAATCAACGTAACCTTTGTCAAGTGCCTCAATTGCCTCCATCCACAGAAGAAAGAACTGAGATTAAAACAACTTTTAGTTTGCATTCCTCACCTTCAGATGTAGGACAAGTATCCCGTACCTTTGGAAAGATATTTTCATGTATTTTAGGGCATAGCAGTCTCCACTGCCTGGGGTTGGTGACCTAAAAATTGATACCCCTAAAATGCAACATCCTCCCAACAGAGGTGATTACCATTTACTTAGCGTTCAAGGAGGTGTTACACGAGATTGTCCCCTTCAGGTTTGTGAAAGTCTTGGCTGGAAGGTGCTGTATAAACCTAGATTGTTAGTTTTATATTCATGGTAGCAAGAGAGGAAAGGAAACTCAGACCAGAAGGTGGATGAAACATTCATGCATTTGATGGTGCTCTTGTGGCCAGGCATAACACAAGACAATGAGTTTGCCAGAGACGTGCATTTTGCTGGATCCGCATTAAGCTGCAGGGGGAGAGCAGGACCGAGCCCTCTCTCTTCCACAGCACTGGTTCCAAAATGGTAACATACAGCTGAATGTACAACCTAGATATGTTTTGTGAATATTTGAGTATTTCAGCCAAACATTTGCTTTTCTGGAGAGTATTCACCTAAGTGACACTCAAGTATGTGAAAAAACCCTCAAGAAACAGACAAAGGTAGGTGAACCCAATTAAATTGGAATTCACCGCTGACTTCTAACAGCCATTCTCCCCAGAGAAGCATTTGTTTTATTTGCTCAGCTGTATGGAGACATGTATTTGTTGCCTAGCCTTTTGAAGGATTTCCTACAGGTTTTTTGCCATTAAAAACATGTTCTTGGGATATGGTATCCGGGTTTGCAATTCCTGAAAATATATGTCTTTTATTATACCAACAAGAGGAGCAAGAGGCAGGAAGGCCAACAGCAGCAAAGGGTTTTAAGATGACGCTTGTTGAATTCATGAAGGGGATTATATGACGTAGCTGTTAGTGGTCACAAGAGACTAGACTCGATAAGGCAGCAAGTCTCTTCAAGTCTGATTTTCCTAAGAGGTTTTCCTTATTTACAAAAAGAAAAGAGAGGAAAAAAAAAAAAGGTCTGGATGGCTCTCTGCTGTGGTGAAGGCCTGTCAGTTTAGTTCATTTTAGAGATAAGCACGTCAAGAAAGAGACAGTGGAAAAAACCCTCGAGGCACCAGGAATGCACTAAGTATAATTGAAAATGCTCTAGACCACTTCTGTAACTCAACAGTAGGGCCATCTGCAGGCCTCAAATTTTCAATATTAGCAAGGCATTTTTAAATCATTGCATCATCTAGTTCCCTTTTCTTAATTAACTATTCTAAATAGTACAAAATAGCTGCTCCTGGAGCAACTTTTAGGCTCTGAAGATTGTTTTCTAAGCCTTGTAAACAAGAACTGGTGTGCATTTCTAACAGTTTGACAAATGAGAATGCAAGACAGCTGCAGACATCACAAAAAAAGTGTTAGCTACTGTACTACCGCAATTTCCAGATTAGTGCCTTAGTAACTATGCTGCCTTTTTGTTACTTGGAGTTTGGGGTGTCCTCCCAGTCCCACGTCGCCTTACCCAGCCTCAGCTTCCTGTTTTCCGCATATTCCCCATATGCTCTGAGGGAAACCACCCTCCCAAGAAAGGGAGATGCAAGGAAAGACTCCTTTCAGCCCCATTCAGGACAGGGGTCTTGGTGTGCTGGTATGGACAGAGAAGGCATTACATGCAGCAGGCCACCCAGAACCCAAAGGGACAAATGGGGAAAGAGCAGGAAGACAGGAACACAGCGCAGGTGGAGATGAAGAGCTCTTAGCTCCTGACTACATAAGCACCCTCAGCTACAAGGACCCCAGTGCTTCCCTCTCCTTTGACTGGTTCATTGAGTAAGAAGCCAGAAAAGGTTACCCATCAACGAGCTGAACCCCCTATAAAACAGAACATCCCACAGGCTATAGGTCTGTAGAAGTATTAACTTCTTCTCCAGCAGTACAATTATGCAGTCTTGATTTCAAAAATTGCCCATGGTAGAGAATATTACAATATATGGGTTTTAATTGAACAGTGAAATCCAATAAATTTTTTATTGTGGATGCAACCATTTATCTGCAAAGTTATTAAACTTCTATGTAGATTGATGAGCAGCTCTGCTGCTGCCTTACTGTGATTTTCCCATGGTTACTTCTATTCCTTTATGGAGTAACACTTGCTTTCCTCTTTAACATTCCTGTTCTTGAGAGCTCCATTCTATCCCAATCAGGATGCCGTTATATTTCTGTTCCTTCCTTGCCCCCAGAAAGCCTCTTCTTGCACTTAGGACATTACTCACAAAGCTTTTAAAAGATTCTCCAGCCTGTCAGGTGAAGAGATAGGACACTCATCCAATGGCTGGACACACTCCATGATGCTGGATATTAGACCTTCAAGCACAGAATGTGAGACTCCAGAGCTGTTTACAGATTTCAGTTTCTTTACCTTCTTTTTGTGGTCTAGCCTGTCTTTGTGGTGACATTTCCAAGAAATGTGTCGTACCCTCAGCTGTTCTGCAAACAAAAAGCTGTTCCATTCATGCCTGCAGCCAGAATCTATTTTTCAAAAAAATATCTACTTCCCGTATAGAGTCAGAGACCCTTCAAAATTTAACCAGGCTTTCCACTATGGTTAAACATGGTAGGCCAAATCCTGGACTTAGAAGAGTTACTTGTATCTTAACCAAACAATGATCCACCATACCAATAAGGCTGAAGAAGGGGACCAGAGAATAAAAAAGAGAAGAAAATAACTAGGGGAATGAAACAAAACAAAGCAAAACAAAACAAAAAACAAAACAAAGCAAAATAAAAAACACAAAAATAGACAAAAGCCAGGCAGACTAAAATAAGAGAAAAGGCAGGGTAGACTTTTTGATTAATTCTCTTTCTTGCTGGTCTTTCACTATCAGCACACCAATGACAATTACCTAGACTTAAAAAGCAAACTTGAATACTCAAGTTTCTGGTAGGAGCATCTTAAAAGTGCCCTGAAATGTTAGGTTATAACACATTCTCACTCCTGGTGTCCAGCCTGCATCCCTTTAGCAGACACAACCTTCTGTTCAATCTTTGCATGTAGAGGGGGTGCAGAGGTTCGCCCTTACTCCTAATCTCATGAAGAGTTTGGATTAGTCTAACTTCTTTCACTAAGAGAAGAAAACCTGTAGCGGTTGGTGGGCATGGACCCTAAATGGACCCCAAGCTCACATTCCAGTGTTTGCCTTTACCTTCAACTTTTCTGATGGGTACTTTCTTCAAGTGCCAATCTTTCTGGCACCAGATCTCTTAGCAAGAAAGCCAGGCCAATGACAAAGCAAGGCCACCTTAGCTGTTTAATAACCCCAAGTCTGACTGATTCTTGAGTCAAACTCTCTGCACTGCCAGCTGCGGGCAAAGATGGGGAGGGGAAAGACCTGGCTGCAGGATGTCCTCCTCTTCCTCCTCTGTCCTGCTGTCAGACAGAGGAAGAGCAGACCCTAGGGAGGGAAGCAGAGGGGTGGCATTCACATGCAGGCCTACAACTTGGCATGACATTGAGGGGCAACACAGACACATCACAACATTGTTTTGTGCAGACAATACATGTTCTTCATGTATTCAAGCTATGCTGCTCTTAAGAGATGCAGCAAGTTAATAGAAAAGGGGAAAATTATGAACCAGCCCATGCTAGAAAAGGGGGAAATTAAGAACCAACCAGAGTTTAGCCACAATGAAGTCTTACAGATGCATATAAAGACACCAAGACACCAGGATGGTGGTATTTGTGAGAACTATTCCCCTGTAGTTAGTGTTTCAGAGACAAATAGCTGAGCAAAATGTTAATGCCTACTATCTACTCGCTGCGGTATCTGAGACACGCAGTTGCTCTGCAGCACTTACATTGAAAATGAAAACAAACCACTTCTTGTGATATCACAAGGTAGAGACCAGGCTTTTTTCTTTTAGCTAGAAAGCCTAAAAAAAGGCACTCTTTTCAAGTGTGTTAGAAACAGAAGCCTATTTTAGAAGAGGCATGAAGTTATCAGTGCAAATTAATAGCGCCAGATGGGGGGTTAAATTACTGCCTTACAGCTGAAGACATGAGACAGAATGAAAGTGGTAGACTATAAAAAGGGTATCACCAGAAGTGATGAGATCCCACTGCGAGGTGGGATTTGTGAACACTGTGTTCGTGCTTGTAAGCAGTTGCTCAGATGAACGGTTTTATGGCCCAGAGCGAGGGAGAGAAAGGAGAAAAGTCACAGTGATCTTGAAGATCTTGTATCATAGTTTACTGCTTTGCTCAGGACAAGCTGTCCAGCAGCACAAGCTACAATTAAATATCATAGAGCTTTGTCTCCTGGGCTGGCACACAGCCGCCAGGACAGGGGAGCTCACCAGAGCAGTCAAATAAATATGGCTGTGCATTGGGTTTGCATGGTAAGGTTTTGGTAGCGTGGGAGCTGCAGGGGTGGCTTCTGTGAGAAGCTGCTAGAAGCTTCCCCTGTGTCCAACAGAGCCAATGCCAGCCGGCTCCAAGACAGACCTGCTGCTGGCCAAGGCCGAGCCCATCAGTGACAGTGGTAGCACCTCTGGGAGAACAGATTTAAGAAGGGGGAGAAAAAAAAACAACTGCGCAACTGCAGCTGAAGAGAGAAGTGAGAACACGTGGGAGGAACAACCCTGCAGACCCCCAGGTCATTGAAGAAGAAGGGGGAGAAGATGGTCCAGGCGCCGGAGCAGAGATTCCCCTGCAGCCCGTGAGGAAGACCATGGTGAGGCAGGCTGTCCCCCTGCAGCACATGGCGGTTCACGGTGGAGCAGATATCCACCTGTAGCCCGGGAAGGACCCCACGCCAGGACAGGTGGATGCCTGAAGGAGGCCGTGACTCGGTGGGAAGCCCATGCTGGAGCAGGCTCCCAGCAGGACCTGTGGCCCTGTGGAGAGAGGAGCCCACGCTGGAGCAGTCTGTGCCTGAAGGACTGCAGCCTGTGGAAGGGACCCACACTGGAGCAGTTCAAGAAGAACTGCAGCCTGTGGGAAGGACTCACTTTGGAGAAGTTTGTGGAGGACTTTCTCCCGTGGGAGGGACCCCACACTGGAGCAGGGGAAGACTGTGAGGAGTCCTCCCTCTGAGAAGGAAGGAGCAGCAGAAACAACATGTGATGAACTGACCACAACCCCCATTCCCCGTCCCCCTGCACTGCTGGGGGGGAGGAGATAGAGAAAATCAGGAGTGAAGTTGAGCCCAGGAAGAAGGGAGGGGGGGGGAAGGTGTTTTAAGATTTAGGTTTTTATTTCTCATTACCGTACTCTGATTTGATTGGTAATTAACTAAACTAATTTCCCCAAGTCAAGTCTGTTTTGCTCGTGAGGGTAATTGGTGAGTGATATCTCCCTGTCCTTATCTTGACCCATGAAGCTTTCATTATATTTTCTCTCCCCTGTCCAGTTGAGGAGGGGAGCAATAGAGTGGCTTTGGTGGGCGCCTGGCATCCAGCCAGGGTCAACCTACCACAGTGTCTAATTTCAGCCTCCGAGTGCTGCAGACCAACTGGCCATTGGTGCTCCTGTTGGGCTCAGTAATCATGTATGGGACAATGGCCAGCTGCTACAGGGAGATTGTCTTGTACCTAGCCAAGACTGGCTGTTGTTATTTGCAAAACACCTCTAGCATTAGGAAGTCTAAAGGCAAAGTCGGTTTTTGACAGGAAATATCTTTTGCCAGGGAAGTGGTGATGCTCAGCTGGATGCATGTCCAACAGCATGGAAAGGCGAGCGCTGCAAGGCATGGGACTGTGTGGTGAGTCACAGCAACAGATAACATCGTTTTAGCATAAAGCATTTCATTATTTTCCCTGCAAAGAGTATCATTTGTATAGTAGCTATTTCGTGCTAGCACTTTGTAGTGCGAGTTGGCTGGATTGTTAGTCTTGCACTGTTCTGGTTTGGTTGATTGCTTTCGTCTTTGGAAAATATATTGTGCATGCTCTTCTTTTTCTCCTTTGTCACACTAAATAGATGCTGCAGACATGGCACAGTGGATGTTTCCCTGCCTGTTTTGTGTAATACTTAAGATTTTTTGCTATTGCCACATACAAGGAGACACGTGTGTCCTGGCCTAAGGCCCAGGTGAATTCTCCTTTTTTCACTTTGTAGCATAGCACATATTAAATGCACATTAGAAAAGCTAGCACATATTAAATGCACATTAGAAAAGCTAGCACATGCATTTTGAAATTTAGTTCAACATGAAAATTACTGAAGATCCTGTTTGAAACACCTGCATGACTTGACTCTGGAAATTGTGGAAACTCTGGAACCAGACCATAACAAGTGTGGGTACTTGATATTTCACCCCAAGTGTGGATGCGTGCGCATGTGTGTTTGGGGAGGATATTTCAATTTTTATGCTTGACTTATTTTCTCAAGGTGATCATCTTTCTGTGAGCTTTTTGAGAGTGATAATGAGGACTCATGATTCAAGAAGCAAAACATCCTTTTTCAGCAGCTGAACATCATACAGGGTGTTTCAGAGCACTGTGGCTTTAAGAGCAGAACATCTCTGCCTTGCTGGCTATTGCTCTAGTATTAGGGTGCTGTAGCAACTCCAAAATAAATAGGATCAAGCTCCTGTTAGAGAAACTTACAGTATTCCCTGTCTTTAGAGATAAATAAAACTCACCAGAGAAAATTATTCCAAGCTCTGAAGCCTCAAGCTGTTGGGCTCTCTCTGGCTGAAAGCTCAGTTTTGGGGGAGTGCCAAGCTAATGCAGGAGTACAAGTAGGATGGTGGTGTTAAAAATGTAACTGACTGCACTAAGTAAAGAAAGGTAAACTGCCCAGAGCTTTGAACATACCCTACAGCCTTGTAGCTGGAGATTACAGCTCCTAGAGCTGAACCTGGGAAACGCGTCACAGCACAAATCGAGACACAGTTTGGTACAGACCATGGTGTCTGTACACTACCTGAGTCTTCATCTGAGGGCAGTGCTGACCAGAGGTTTGTCGCAGTATAAATTAGGGTTGCCTTGAGGCTGCTCTGTCCTGGATGCTCTAAGCATGCACCCTCCCCTCCCACACAGGGACATCTGTAGCAGCTCATGATCAGGAAGGAGCAATGTCTGCACCTGGGACAATCCCAGACGTGTTCCACTGGCTTCACGGTTACCCAATGAATGCAATCTGTGGAGCCCTTAGCAGATAGGTTTTGTCCACCAAGTCAGCATCTGATAATGAGCTAATCGGTGGTAAATCATTTCCTAACCAGGACTATTCCAAAGAACATTTATTACTGAGGAGCATATATGTTTTCCCCTTGTTTTACACACTCTTAACATTATCCTCAATTGCTTCTACAACATACATGCTTCATCATGATAGGTAAAGCCCTCGTTACCGATATGCTCACTTTACAGCTCCAAAATGGTCTAATTACACATGAAAAGATTTCACTGCTGAACAGCTGCTTCAAAGTGTTTGAAATATAAAGGCTGTGAAGTTTTGTTTGGTGCTAGCAGAAGGTGCCAGACTGACAGCACTGCACAGTGCTGGTACGGAACAAGTGGAATAATATAGCTGTCATCCTCAGTATCATTGCTGTCTTTGTGTTTTGCTGGTTTTTATCTGTTGATGTAAAAGCACAAGGATGCTACGAATGTCCCACAGCCAACCTCTGGAAGGAAGCTGTGCATGGTAAGGACTCTCATGCTGGTTGGCACTAGAGTCCTGCTGACATTGGAGGCAGCTGGGCTAGATGATAGCCTCACTTCAGGCTTGGGAATTGTATGGGTTTTACTTAAGGCTTTTACTGCACAAGTAATTATTACTGTTACTCATCTCTCCAGATTCTGATCCTACTGCAAAAAATCTGCTGCATGGTGCATTACACCCCAAATCTCCTTGTTCAGATTTGCCAGCTTGGGAGAATGACACAAACTTACACATTTGGCTTATTCTGAAGGTTGTCCAGACTGTTTCAGCTAGCTATGAGTTACACTGAGTGAACATGAGATGAAATCAGGGCGTTAATACTGCTAAGTGTCAGTAAAACTCTCTGCCTAACCCATCCATAGCACTGCAGTGGGAGCGAAGTGCTGCTGCAGCTGCTCGGGGGGCGGGGGGGGTAACTGGTAGTGATGCCCACAGCGACACTGACCGTTGTGTGCAGAGGTACAGCTCTTCTACCCGCTGGAACAGCCTGCTGCCCAGGCTGGGTAGTTGTCATGGGGGTGTTTCTCAAACTGGACCCTCTCAAGTTAGGGGAATAGTCTCCTTCTGGAAGGAACAATGAACTTCCGGAGATGATCTTTGTTTCATGCAGCAGCACAACCACCTCAAAACCATGCTGGCAGGTAATCTCTGCTGCTTCTTGTGCGACAGGTGTATTTCCTGGGCTACTCTCTGTGTCTCGTTTGATGACACTGTGTGAAGCTGTTAATATCACTAAGATCAATGCACAACTTACTAAACTGATTTAGCTTAACTTTTTTGCTGCTCTTTGTAGTCTTTCTGTAATTGCTTACTGTCAAAAACATTGCTGGTTCTTTCTGCCAATTAATATGTGCTCTTAGGAATAAGACCTTGCATAGAAGAGAAAACACGTAAAGTAACTGATGTAAGCACTTAGTAAGAAAGCCCCACAATGTCTGGAATTTACCTCCTGACCAAACTGCTGTAAAATCCATGTGCATGTTCATACAGTTAGTAGAGTGCTCATAAGCCACAATGCTATCATGTCTGCTTATGTACTTTGTTAGGTCCCTGATACTGTGTCCCTGGAGAAGAGACTTGGGAGGAAACCTTTGTCTCTTTTGTGGTGGTTGTTTTCAAGGGAAAAATTAAAGTTTTCCTAAACTGTCAGCAGGGCTTATAAAAGACGAGTAATGATAAAAGGTAGTGTAATGATAAAAGGTAATGTGTTCTGCCAAGAAGTTCTCTGTTGAATGCAATCTGAGATGAATGCTATATAGAAAAACAATCCCAGGAAAACATCTGCAGCCAGTTAGCTGGGTATTGGGAGAGCAGCATTTCAGATTTAAGAGTAATGTCAATATTTATTTTTTTCTCTTTTAATTTTGTCACCTAAGTTTTTCCTAAAATACCGTAACTGTTGCTTATTTTGGATGTTGTAAATACAGGCTTCTTGTATGCATCTGCACTCTAAATTGACTCAAGGTAAAGGTGATTTCAGGGTTACTGGGTAAGAGGGAGGCACTCCTCAACCAGGGAAAGTAACCAAAGGGATGTTCAATTAGCTTCCATGCTGACGGGTTAGACAGCAATGAAAATACAAACTGCCTTCATTTGTCCCATCTGTTCTCATCCAGCCTGTCACTGTATCCATTGTGAGATACTACATCCTGCAAGTTCTTAGTTTTCAAGATCAAGGAATAAACGTTCTGGAGTGTTGCTCATCTGATGTTACGTGAGGCTACTGAAATATTGATCATGTGCTTCACCACATACACAGCAAATAAATGAGGAATTTTCAGTTGGAAGTATTTCATGTCATCACTATCTGGGAGGCAGCTCTTCTGGTGGTCCTGGCTCTCAGCAAGAACTTATTGCTGTAGCTTCTAGAAATGCAAATAGAAGGGAGACAATATAATGGGAAGTGACATTGTCTCTGAGGCAAAGAGAAGCACATGTATCCTGGGCCTGATGGAGAAACATCTGGGTTTCAAAGCTGCTTGTTAAGTTCAGTGCCTACTTACTGTAAGGAAGGGTAATCTGCACAAAGAACGGCTAAGAGCTTGAAAGCAACTCTTTCACAGCAATGTAAGGCTGCTGAAATCCCTGAGGTCAAGCAGGGGGAATTCCTATACAAGAAATCAGTTGGTTTAGTTGGACTAAGCCTTGTTTCTATTCCCTTGCTTGGCCCTGCTCAGTTGTGGTTAAATGAGGAGAGTGGATGACAATCATCTGATAATCTTGTTGATGGGCAGGGGAACAGGTGGGAGCCCTGGCTTGTCCTCTTACCAATGCCAGCTCCAGGGAGGGGTCCACCATTTGGGAAGAGAAGAAAGATGTTCCAAAATCTAAAAAAGGTGCACTAAGATTGCTGTTCTACTGCTGAGTATATCAGGAGAGGACCTGGAATAGTCAGTCTGTTTGCTTATCTTGCCTTTGTTTCTGACTCAGAGTGTCCAATATACCCACCACAAGAGAAAGTAACTTTTCTCAGTAATTAATATATTAGTAAAGACTTCCCGGGTATAGGATGGAATTTCTGGTTCTGACCAACAAGTTAACTAGGTCAACTTACAGCAGAGTCTTCAGTTTGATATGGGAGAGCTGGCATGGGGGAGGCTAACGCTCCATGCTGCTGCCCTGTATCTACCAGTGTCACCACAGCTGATCTCAGCTATTCTGGGATCTTTTGGTCCCAGAGTTCTTGGATTTTGTGCCATGCCACAATCAAGCCAAATTTAAAACTATGTATGTGTAAACCAGCAATCTTTTCCACGACAGTTAGTAGGAGACTGCTAATGAAGCCACTGTGCTCAATTACTCTCATAGATACATGTTACTAAAGTCTTCCTGTTAATAGATTTTTTTTTTTAATCAGATCTTATTCCCTGTAATAGCAGCAAAACCAGAGCTCCAGGCTGAATATGTTCTTTCGAAGCTACAGGTTGCTACTGCATACTGATATCTGTCACCCTGGTCTTTAGTTCTCTGATTACACTTTGGGTTAACACATTGATTAATCCAGACATTAGATAAAAGATGGAGTTTATTTAGGATTGAATACTCATTTGTAAATGGAATATGCTACTTATTTTCTAAAGTCCACGACATATTGGCTTTGTTACAGATTTATCCAGAACACCTGAAAAAGCACTGAACTGTAGTTAACCAAGACACTGTTTCCATATTACAACTTAATTATTTGACTCTTCCTAACTTTTCACAGCCACTTAACTTCATTCAAAGTATTTCAAGGTCTATCACTCATTCCTAACTTTTCCATTAACCTCTTCCCATCACCCCTAATAAATTACTACTCAGGTTCCTACAAATAAGGTATTTTCACCTCTCCTGTAATCATTTCAGGTGTGCAGCTGCCCTGTGGGATATGCTCCATTTTGTTTCCATCATGTCTCTGACACAGTAACTTGGTATTTCTTAGGGGCATTAGATTGAGCCCTGGCTTTCACAGTGTAAAAAACTGCCCAGCTTGAGTCACTGAACAATACCAACATAGGCTATGCGAGTTTTACTTTACTCAGAGCGTAAGACAAAACGGAATCCATCACAGCGGTTGGGAATAGAGCACACACAAACACCAGTGCTTTTTCCTTCAGCTTCGCTACCATGTAACGTGCCTTGGGTGCAGGAGATGTTAAAGCATCTACCATAGCATCTACAACTTCATTGCCGTTTGTGCTTCCCTCACTGAGTATGCTGTTGAAAAAGTTTGCCCGCTCTTGAACATACTCTTTATTGTAAACTGCCTTTTCCTCTTCACTGAGTTCATTCCAAATCTCTTCGGCACTGACTGGTGGCTGAATTTTTGTAGAGCGTGCATAATTTCCTGGCTGAATAATAGAGACCTAAAAGCAAGATGTAAAACTTATCAAGATGCAATCAGTCATTCTGAATTCAATTAAATACTATAGTCAGTAAAACAGATCAAAAGCTTTCTGCAGACAGATTTCTTTCAGAAAATGCTGCTTTGTTGAAATTTTAACCTAGAAAACTTGACTGAAATGAAATATATTCCTGTGAACTCTTTAAGATTGCAGAGGTGCTTTATTCTGACTTCCTCATTTTGCTCTGATGATAATGTTCGTGTTTTGACTACTCAGCATACCTTTATAGAATGCAATAGTGCATCTTTGATTTTTATAGAAAGCTTAATGGTATAAATGTTTTGACAATACTGAGACAAAGCATTTCAGTATGACTTTGATGTCTCCAAAGTGGAGTACTTTGGATTTTTAACTAAGTGGCGAATCTTGCAATTGATAATTTTTTGCCCCAATTTGGGACAAAAGGAGGATGTCAAAGAAAATTAGAAGTTCCTCGGGAAAGAACTGCGGTTTTCCCCAAGTAGGTGTAATTAAAAGGAAAATAGGTGTCATCAGATAAGTACAGAGGGGACCAAAGGTCCTGGTTTAGCTCTCGCTGAAGTCATTAGCAAATTTCCACAGATTTCTGTGGATGTAGATTTAAATTGAAAGCATGCAAATCCTTCACTGCTCCTCCTGTTTTCTTTGCATGTGTTGTTGCTGCTGTTCTGCTAACTTCTGAGGCTTCTGGGGAATTTCAGAGCAGGCTGAGCACTCGCAGTACGCACGCTTTTCCTCAGTTAGCAGCAGGCTCATTAAAACTATTTGTAGACATGCAGCATTAAAAACTCTATGGCATTTAACTGACCTGATTTCTAAAGACCACAACACAAGGTGAGGAAAAACAGTGCTGAGCTGTGTAAGAGACCTGGGGATCTGAGAGGTGTTCTCTGCAAAGTCTGTGGTAACACAAAACCTTAATGTCTCCAATCTGCCACCCAGTCCATCTACCAGAGGCTACCACCTGTATGTCAGTACCAGTACATGCTTGCCTCTTGGCCTGCACGGCAATCGGCACACTGCATACCGGAGGGGTTGAGGTGTGGGTGCTATACGTGGGGAGCAGGAAGGGATGCAGCTGAGCTCCAGCAGAGAAACGGCACGCATAGCTGGGGGCATCTTATGCTACCTCAGGTAGCTTTTTCACAGGGCATCTTTGGGAGCCCTCCCTTTGGGTTCTATTTTCGAAAGTGTTAGTATTAGCCAAACTAATGCCAATAGTAAACTTCCCACTTTTATTTTAAACAAAGGGGTTTTGAAAACTTTGGGGTTTGGAGTTGGCTAGGAGAGAAGGAGAGATGATACTTTTTTTCCTATTCCTTGATTTTCTGTAGCCTTTCTAATGGAAGACACATACTTTGTTTCCTTTAGGCAGCCAGCTTTCCTGGCCAGAGTTCAGTGGGACAGAGCCGTAGCTCCATCTGTTCCTTGCCACCTCTGGACGACTTTCTCCTGAAAGGACAAAGGAAACAACAGAGCAGGGGAGGGGAGCACAGGGAAGAAGGACCATGTATTCTGCAGGCTCTCTGTAGGGTAGGTTCTCAGGCAAATGCCAGCCAGTGTCTTGCATACAGTGAGAAACAGAAAAATAACCCTTATAGATATTCTGGAAATATTTGTCAGCCTGGCTCACTGTATTGTGTGCTGGGGCTATTCCAGGGGTGGGGGAAAAATCCCAAAACGACCAGAGTAGCTAACCTGTTAAACTAAGCTCTTCCATGCTTTTGAGATTATCCTCAGCTAATCAGCTGAAATCCTCATCGTGCTGTGTGGTACTAGGATGTGTAAAATCACTTGCATTATATATTATTTTATATTTATCCAAGAGGGGTGGCTAACAGATGCATAGCTGTAATTTCTTCCAACACAAAGCTTATGAACAATGCTGTAAATCCGTGTATGTAGAGTACACCAATGTAAATCCTCTAGGGAAGACTTTTAGTATTTGAGAGGAGTGTTTCAGCAGTAGAGTGACTTCAAGGAAAAAGCCTAGTGAAGCTACTTAGTGATCTAAGCTTCAGGTTTGACTACCAGTGTTGCTTAGACAGGGCACTAAGAGCACTCTTAGAGCCTCTTAGGTTAAGGGAATAACAACATAAATACTCTGCAAGATACTGCCTCTTTCAGTGTAGCTATTCCCACAAAAACAAAGGAGCTTTTAAGCACTGATGTTGTGAGATAAGAGGAAGAAAGAACTTCTGAGTAGGTGACAAGCCTTCCTTCTTGCTGCACAGCACTCAGCGTCTGGGCTCTTTGCTCCTGCAGCCACCCCAGAGAAACTTTCAGTTACTTGGTACTGTGATGAACTCTTCACAGAGCATGGCACTGCTCAAGCATGCCTGTCTCAGGAAGTTTCTCCACTGTAGAGGATGTGGAGAAAGGGTGGAAGTTGCAGTGTTGGCACAAAGAGAAGACATGCTATCCTACAGCTTCTCAGAACTGCAAACATCACCCAGGTCCACTGTTCCCAGTGACTTCCAGCTGTGACTGATCAGCCACACAGAAACCACCTCTTTCCAAGGGGAAGCTGCACCCATGGATTCAGCTCTGATCTTTATCTTTGTCATTTGGATGCATGGAGCTTACTTTGCACAAGAGTAGATATTATTTTGTATACACTTGTTCTTCCCTTGGCCAAAATTTCCACCCCCACACTGTTGTCTGGTATTCTTTGTGCAAGTCACTTGCTTCTTTCCCCACAAAAAGCTGCATTTCAGGAGTGAAACGTCTCTCTCATATGAAGATCAATGTTAGAAATAGCAGGAAGTTTCATACAACAGCTACTTGTTACATCACTTACCCGGACACCAAACTTCTTCATTTCCAGTCTTAGAGCATCACAAAATTTTTCAATAGCTGCCTTGGTCATGGAATAAATGCCATTTCCCAGAGAAAAATAGGCAATAATGCTGGACATGAAAACAATACGTCCTGGAAAGAAAATAGTGCAAATAACATAACTTCACTCTCAGTCTTTAACATAGAATAGATTTATCTGAGTCTTCTGAACTGCTAATAACATGGTATTTAGCATGATGCTACATAGTATGCCAGAGGTGGGCTGTGTAAGTGTGCAGTTCCAGCACAGAAATGCACTCAGCTCTGTTAAGCAGAGAACTTCACACACAACTGTTCCTTCCATCTAGTGACAGATACTGGACTGTACAAAGCATAACACATTCCCAATATGCTGCTTATTCCTTCTGAGTCTGAGACAGGATAATAGAAATGGAAACAAAGTAGTCCCCTAAAAACTTCAGACTGAAAAATAGTAATAAAAGACTATGCTAGTAATAGGAGAAGGACTGCAGAGGAGAGGAGCAGATGATTTTCCCTGCAGTGGATATACGAGTACTAATAGCACTTTTTCTGCGCTAATGATGTCTCTGCGCTGAGACCTAGCTTACAACTGTGGATTTAAAGTCAAAATCAGACTGTACAGTCATAAGATTCACCAGAGAAAGGTGACTTGACAAAATGCGTGCAGCCTTACACTGCCTTGCTGTGATTTCCCTGATCTGTGCTGCTTTCTTCCCCTTTGTAACTCTTGCAGAGTGCAGGCATGCCTTAAATAGCAGAGATTTCTGATTTGAGGCACTGGGCTGTCGTTCATTTCCATTGGTTACTTGTAAACTTCTATCACATAGTCATACCATAGAGTAAGAAATGTGTGAATGTGGATATATAAATACTAGAGGTAGGAGAGAGAAGTGGCCTCGTCACTAACAATACAGAGAACATAATTGCGCTCCTATTGCTGCCACACATGCAGATGTCTGGGCCCCAGATCTGACCAAATGGGATAGGCTTGTATGGTATCAAAAGAGTGTCACAGGAATGCACTGAAATCTGTCATTCTGAATTAGGTTCCCTGCCTTCCTACACAGCATCTGGAATATAATCGCATATACAATAACAGGAGAACAACTACCAGCTTGCTGATCAAGATGCTACATCAGCTGGCCAGATGGAAAAGTTATGGGGAAATGTTGCTCCTCCCAAAGTAGGATGCTTAAATTCTAGGCTGGAGGGTAATACTTCCCTTTATGAGTATTAAGAATCTTGAAGTTTTTCTTGGAACAGGTGCTCATCCTAAAATGGCAGTAAGCCCCTTCCTTCAGAACACAGCTACTGGGTAAGTGATGGCAGGATAACCTCTGCCTCCTTTATCCAGTGCCTAAGTGATTTGGGGCACATGCCCAGCATGTGGGACACATAATCTGACTTCTCTCTTTGCCCAAGGTAATTGAAACCCAGCTTTCCCAGATGAATGCTCTAACATCCATAATTCAAGCTTTTCATTTGGAGAAGCCACTTGCTGCCCCCAGAAACACGAGCTTTAGCTGTCCTGGCTGTTCCTGCAAGGAAGGAGACAGAAAACCTAGGATTCTTCCTAGAAGGTCCCTGGCCTCCTCTCCTACATAGATGGGACTTGAAAATGGAGTGTAGGCAAGGCAGCATTGACAGCCAGGAGTAAGATGCAGAGCACTCTTTTGAGGTAAGGTACTACATACGTGCAGCCATCTAGACCCAAATCTTCTAAAAGTTTATATTGTGCTTAATATCATACACACAATTAGTCCCTTTCACTTCAAAGTAATCCCTTGCAATTCCTGAAGTCAGACAAGTGCTTCTGGAGGATCAGCATCACAGACTTTTAGTCGTAAGCAGGACATCACAGAAAAAAAGTGATGCCTTCCCATGTAATGGACACATAACACATCCATTGTTTCACTGAGTATATGCAATAGCACATTCTTTCACAAAAACACATCCAGCTTGCAGTATTTAAGTTTCTTTCTTCTTGCATCAAAATATCATCAACTGAAGGCAACCAAGCAGAAAGAAGCAGAGTAGCCAAAAAGGGGATGGTTTTATCTTACCAACATTTTCTGTAACAGTGACATCTGGGGCTTCCAGATGAAACCTAGCCCTTACTGTGCTTGCTGCTGTATGCACACAGAACAAATCCTTACCCTAAAGAGCTTACAACTTAAATAGACAAGCTAAGCAAAACGAGGAGAAAGGAAAAGGGTATCTTTGTTTCCCAGATAAAGATGCAGACAGGTAGGGAACAAACTGCAAAGCAATTGAGACATGCTGCAATGCTGTAGAGAGCTATTTGAACCATTTCTTCTCAGAAGAGAGGATAAAGCCCACACTTATGGAAGTCCATGCAAATGCATTTATACAATTGAATACCCATGTCTCTGTATGGCACTGTTTCACATACTTGAAGTTTCCTGCCCAAGGTCATCGAGACGATCTTGCTAGGCCTGGAACTGGAAGCTGGATGTTTCTAGTTCACCTCTGTAGGGTCATCCTTCCTCTCTTAATTGCCACACAGTAAAATAGTAAAGCCTAAACAATAAGTTAAGCAGGAGTTTATTGGATCTTTGTGTTTTCTGATTGTCAGTCCTTAGAAATTCTTGCCTGGGCTTAATGAAAGTACTGTAAGCATTTTTTTCTCTCTTTTTTGAGTCAAACACTGAGATAATTCATTATTTGTAAATAGTTTTTTCAACGTATTGTAAAGACAGAATCTCTAAGGGTATTTTTTTCCCCTTATGACTTTACCCTCTTTTCAGGATCAAGTTGCTCCTCCAGGCCACACAGAAGGAGGCTGTCATTTCAGTTCAATGAGACACAATTAAGGCTTCTTTTATAGATGCTACATTGCCCTGATTATAGTAAGCTAATTATTCTACAACTCTAAATAACAGTGGATTAGCATTACCCTTGTATTTCCTTAGAAGGGGGAGAAACGCCAGGGTTGTCCTGATGCTCCCAAGGAGATTCACATCTGCAAATTTTTCATATTTCTCCATAGACAGCCACCCTGTCTCACCAAATGTTGATATTCCTGCATTGTTGACAAGTCCCCAGAAACCTATGGAAAAGAAATGTCTCAACAAGCATCTTTCACTGCAAAACAACCACCATTAGGTGACAGAACAACACTAGTGATTTGGACCCTCAGAAACAACATTTTCATTGCGTTATCTTTTTGCCTTTTCTGCTTATAAGTGCAGGCATGCTTTGTTTAATGAAGGAATGTAATTGTGGCCATTATCTGGACTATATAAGTCTCAGTGCTATTTAATAATCACTAACTTTATAGTCATCTTAAGTTATTTATGAATAACGTGATCAGGCAGACCTCATCTTACTGCTGATGTAGTGTACCATGATATTTTAATTACTTTAATCTCACTGTGTGCTATGAGCAGCTTTGTGAAAATTATATTAAGCAGTCTAAAGGGTAAGGGGTAATATTTTCAAAGTGCCTGACTAATTTAGGAGCCTAAGTCTTGGCTCCTTTTCCAGGATTTGAGCTCCAATTCTTTCTGAAATCAGCCAGAATTGGGTACGTGGGTGCAGCATTGGGTAAAGTAACCAAGTAAGGTCAGTGGCTACAGTATTTTTTTTTTTTATATTTTGTACTCTTGTACAACTCTACTCCCCACATAACAACAGGTTTTGGTGCTAAGGAGCCCAGCCCCCTGAAATGCGGTAAGATTACCGTGTTGACAAGTGGAAATTTATCAGCAACAAAGCTTGTTCTGACACAACTCTCTACCAGAATGTGCAAAACCTTTAGCCCAAAGCCACAGAACACTTTGTGTGAGCACTGCACAGTGCTAATAACCTCGACTGTTCAAAATGCTGTTTCACTGAAGTGTAGAAAGCTCACAGTTTGGAGCCGACATTCTGACCAAATGCTGATTAAGCCATGCTGACTTGTTCTTGCTTTCATAACACATATCTGTAGATATACAGTAAAGCATTGAGTGGCATAGCACTTTTGAAAACATTTCTGTTTCTGACCTCAAATCCTGACTGAGAGTATTTGTAGGGTGACCAGCAGTGTAACTAAGAAGTACATAGGGGTAGCCTGACTTGCACTGAAATAGCTAAGTTCGCAGCCCAGTTCTACCACCCTTGACAGTTTTGCTTATGCATTTTCTTTTTAAAGAATTCTTGTATGTGTCTGACGCAAGTGATTGTTTTGTCATGCCTTCTACAGGATCTCCAAGCCTAGGTTTCTGGTGAGGCAGAGTGGGTAACAGTGCCTCTCTTCCTTCCTCTGGACACAGTCTGGGGCATGGGTGTGGTGCCAACACAGCTGTAGTCTCCTGTACCCACGATGGCAAAGATATTCTCAGGGGACCTTTGGTCACCCTGGTGAAGGTGCTGCTTGTATTATGTAATGAAATTAGTGTTTAAACAGAGAAAGAAAAGTTCTTTCAGTGAATGTCTCATTCGCAGAGCAAAACACTCAAAATAGGAATTTACCACACAGAACTCGGATAATTCTGTCCTCCAAAGGGAATAAATCATTATTCAGTGGTCTGTTACACAGCAATGCTTGACGCTGGACTTCTCTTATAACTTCAGATACAGACTGACTGCTCTTCTAGTAATACAGCAGTTTCCTGTGTACTCACCTCTTTTCCACTGCCCCAGATGTTAGCAGACAGAGGAAAGGAAATGGACCAAAAAATTGGTGAGTGGAACTGGGCATCCTAGACTTCCTTCTTCCCCCGTCATTACCCTGTTGTTCCAGGCCTTTCCATCATTCTGTGGCTTTATTTCTCCTTCTTAAAATGGAACTAGGCCCATGGGACTGACCTCCCAGTAAAATGCTTCAAGATCAATGGATTAGAGAGTCCTCTGTAAAAGCTAATTATCAATATTTTTGTATTTGCACATGATCTGATCTGCAGATGGACTGAGTAACTGCACACCCCATCTGTTTCTACTTAAGGCTGGAGGTCTCTGTACTCAGGTTTGTTTTCGCATAAGCTAACTCTAATACAACACAAACTAAAGCCTGGAATCACTGTAAAAGCTGTTCCCTGATCTTGTCAGTTTTACCTTTTCTAATTAAAAAAAAAGTCATCTTGCTTCTACCACTGCATCCTGCACAGCACAGCAAGAACACTTGACCCACATATCCCTGAATTCATTAGGGTTCAGAAATGCAGCCATTAAACTTCAGACAGTTTATTTTCTTCCTCTTTCTCTAAATTGTAAAACACAGAATTTAGCTTGAAAGGCTTAAGTTTTCTCTCCAGACGTTTGCCTCCTGCGCTTCAAAGACTCCAGGTGGTTAGTGGTGAGGGCAGCCTGTGTGTATAAACAGGCAGAGTTCACAGAATAATGGCTCCTTCTTTCTGTGCAGCGGCCAAATCAAAAGTCAAGAGGAGAAAAAATTGGCTTGAGTTAAACTGAAACAGACTTTTCTGAGGAAGAAGATTAAGTAAAACATAAAAAGAGATTTTGCTCAGGGCCAGCTCAAAACATTTTTTTTGCCCTCAAATGAAACATACTGTGTCTTAGAACATTCTGGCATTCCCAAATGGGAAATGTTCTGATATTTTCCAAAAAT
Source organism: Aviceda cuculoides (assembly GCA_035590195.1). NCBI lineage: Eukaryota > Metazoa > Chordata > Aves > Accipitriformes > Accipitridae > Aviceda > Aviceda cuculoides. The sequence goes on along the minus strand of JAVJGG010000082.1, from coordinate 14,960,642 downwards.
TTTCCTGACACTTTGCTTAGTTGAATCTATTTGCAAAATTCTATCCAAATAACAAACAGTTCATTATTCCCTTATGCCACTTTTCAGAAAATTTCCTACCTCCTGAGAAACAACCTGCCCAGCTATGTACTCAGGGTACTTTGAATCTGCTTTGGTCTTCCTTTCCTGAAATGTTTGTGGTAAAAATGCTATAAACATGTATACAAAATATATTGTATATTTGCTTAGACAAATGCAGCTCAGGTAGCCTGAGAAATATAGCCCTTAGATGGAAATCGAGAAGGACAAGGCACAATTAAGAATCAAACAGCTGAAGGAGAGAGACATTGCATTTCCTCAGAGTGTCCATGCACAGACACATTAGAAAAAAGCAGCTGTTTGATCTGGAAGTGAAAAATTACTCAGACTGTCAAAACAGAACTCAGTCGCAGCACAGTTTAGGAAGAGGGGTGTTAGACTGTGCTATAGCAGGCAGGGAATAAGTAAACAGGAAGCAGAACTGGACGTCAAAGAGATTTTCACTGATCCCTGTGTTGGGAAAATGGATCCCAAGGACAAAGATTAAAAGATATAGCCGGGGATCTAAAGAATCACTTTAGGAAACCTAACTTAAGATTAGTGAGGCTTTCAGAAGAACACTAGCTTTCACATAACCTCCCAGTTAATTTCTACTTCAAGACACTTTGACCAAAAGGCACATATCCAAAATCCTTATTTAGGCCCAAAAGATGCCTGATGTTTTTTTCAGAAACTCTTAAAAGTCCTTTTCCTATTCAAGTCAATCAAGCTGTGTGCTTGCAAAACCTTTTGAAAATCAGTCCATTTCTATGTAGGTGTGTACACAGATAATATCTAAATTCAGCCAAATTTTCTAAACTTGAACATATATTCTTGGTATCACTGATCTTTGGAGTTTCTCATCTAAACCTGACCCCATGCAAAAATGACAGGCTCTTTTCTGAAAGATTCCAATCGAATACTAAAGGAAACTAGCCAAAGGAGAGAGAGTGTGATTTGCCATATTCCTATTGAAAAATGAAGAAAGGGAACAAACCAATCTGTCTGTGGCAATGCAGGGTGTCCGTTGGTAGCAGGCCAGCTGAGACTCCTGAGTTTTAGATACGTACATCCATGAGTCACCATCCTTTGCTTGGACTATTACGCTGTGGTTGTCTTCATTGCAAGGATGAGTCCATTTGTGTAGGAAGTCTGGGCTAAAATATGGTACCATGGGCCTACTGGGTGGATTCCATCAATAGGAAATCTTAATTAAGTGGAGGAGAGTACTTAATAACCTTGGAGTAGGAGGTAGGACTAAAACTAATATCCCTCCCTTCCAGCTAGCTACATGTCACCCACTCACAACAGGCAAGGAAAGGAAGAGAAATTCCTGTTTTAAAAAGAACAGAATCAGAAAAATGCTGAGGTTTGCCGTACAGCCTAAGAGAGTTGCAAATCAACATGCTCCAAAGTCCCAGTCTACTTCCTTTTGGCTTTAATGTGCAAGTGCAAGAAGTTTCTTCTTTCTAAGCAAGAAAGGACTCTAAATATTTTAGAAAGTCATCTTAATGGGCGCACAAGCCGTAAACACAAATAAAGAAAAAGAAAGGCATCAGAGCCAGCAGATTTTCAGGGAGGAACAGTTAGTTAGCTCTAGATAATGAGCTATGTACCATGGAAATGGATTTGCCATCCTTTTCAGATTGACATAATTTCACAGTCTAGAATAGAACAAATGTTTACAAGGAAACAAACTATGAAGTGGCAGAATATCCAGCTAGGTGCATCACCAGTAGTTTGGATTTCTGCTCTTGCATAACAGAGAGAGAAGACAAGGTGGAGCTTGGGTTAGTTACTTCATGGTTATGGCATAACTAGAAGGTGTAGGGAGTACTGTGTTTTATTCCTGAGATTTTATACATTTTTTGTACATTTTATGCTGAATAGTCTACTTAAAGCAGCAAGTCTTTTATCTTTTAGTCTTCTATAAGTCTACTTATCCCGGGCCCAGGAAAATGCCAGAGCACAGTATTCCTCCTTGATTTCCCTTGCCACCAGCAACTGCTGAGCAAGGCTTCTTGGACTCATTCTCCCCAGAACCGGGAAATTCTCATGCCTTTCCATGCAGTGAACTGAGTCAGTGGGAGAATGCGACTCTTGCATCCAGTGGAGTCCACAATTAAGTGGTTAGGTTTTTCACTGGGTCTCTAGGCAAAAAATACAGGCTTTACAAGTGTAGAACTGCAGCCTCTTCAAACTTGGGTCTAGGTTTGAAGCAACTAAAATCTACTGAAGAACAAGATTCAGGAGGGACATGAGCTCTCTGAGCCTCTGTTCATCGCCAGCTTTTTGTCTGGAGAGCCTCTGTTGTAGATTGTACATTCTTCAGGACAGAGGCTTTCTTACTTTGTCTGTACACCAGGCCTAGAGCAAGAGTATGTGATGCTGACCGGGATCAACAGGCTTTATGGAAATACAAGCAGAAACAAGCGTTCTGCAAGTTTGAAAGGAGGAAAACAGTGTATAGAGATGTAATAAATGTAAGAAAACATGTATTTTCATCAACTACAAGAAAAGATTTAAGATAAAAGACACAATTTTGGCTTATCAGTCACGTTAAGATGACTTGGAAGACAGCATATCTGCCAAAAAGCCATACTTGTCCGAGATGCACAGTCCATTGAAAGGATCATACCGTAACTGTAAAGAATAATTATTTAATCTTTACCAGGATTTACCCTGAGCTCTTTAAACACAGCTTGCAAAAAGCAATTGTTGTTTAACTGCTTTCTCTCTCTTTCGGTATATCTTCTGAGGTTTAATTTGGAATCCATAGCCTTTGCACGCTTACCATTAAACCTGGAGATTGCTGAAATGGTTTTCTTGTGACTATTTTTGGAATGATACAGGAGTGTTTTACTGATCTGAATTTAGAAGTCCAGGATACTGATGTGACGTACTTAAAATCATTGGTACCTGAGTGAAACTGATTATAGTAAAAATGGCAAAAGAGAAGAGAGGGAATAATTCCTAAGCAAACACCTAGTGATTCCCATAGATAGATGCCTCTTCTCTGTTTCCACTGGGAGTTGCTGAATAGAATTATCCTGTTCCGAGGGAGGGGGATGTAGCGATAGACAAAGACAGAACTGTCCAACAGTACTTACAAGCTGAAAATTATGTACAGAACACTGCCAGTAACTATTTAAAGGTGGATGTTTTCACAGCTTTTAAGTAACATAACCTATGATCTACTATAACTTTTCAGCACAATCCACTGGCTTCCTATATCAGTTTGAATTGTTTGTGCAAAAGCAGATTTTTTTTCTGCCTAGTGCTTATTTAAAACAGTCTACTGGACTCACCACCTGCTCTTTGTTCTCCTTACTACAAATGTCCAACATGTACTTGATTTTCAGTTTGGTTAGTCCTCCGCTGTAGGCCCTGGATGCTGCTGTCTGTCATCCACTAGGGAAAATGTCCTAAGATTTCACTAGGGAGAGTTCCTTAACTGGTGGGACATCAAGGCACATGCTCCACTGCCCACCCCTTGGGAACCTTTGGGTAGCAGATTAAATGTTCTGTGCAGTCACATACCTTTCTCATCTTCTAGGCACTTTCAGAACACAAACGCAATTACAAATGGTTCAGAATTCTCTTTCCTAATGAAAAAGAATTTCATTAAAAATCTTGGACCCAAATGTAAAAGAATTACAATTCCCATCTTTAACAAATAAATTGGTTAATATGAGAGCTAACCCTCAGTTGAATTGTTATATTGAAACTGCTTTTATAAAGTTAAAATGCCGAAGAAAACACCGCTTCTATTTTCAGAGGTGCCAAGAAGGAACACTCCTACTGAAGTCTTTTGCTTAAAGACTCTACATAAGTAGAGTATCCTCACAGTTTCTTTACATCTGAGGTGAAAATATTTATGCCCCTATATTTTATAAATTACAAAGAAGACTTGTGGCATTTACTCCATTAACATCAGACATTAATGTCCTCTTTTACACCTTTTTATTTAATAAACCTAGGAGGAAGATTACTTGATAATTGGGAGTTTTCCCAAATGGCATATGTGCTATCTGGCTCTATAAAATTACTTTTCTTTTCTGCCTTTGCAGAATACCCTCAAAATGCTGCAGCAGAAAAGCTGACCAACAATAGAAAAAGGCTTCATAAAATGTGTGCTCTGTCTGTGCATGCCCAGCCCTGTGTCATGGGTGTAAAGGCCTGACTGACAAGCCAGGAAAACCACTGTGCACACGTGTGCGTGCTGCATTTTGGCACCAGCTGTGGTCAAGTGTCTTTCCTGGCCCCTCCAGCAAGCCCTGACATCTCTAGTGTGACGTGCCTTGATTGTGAGGCACGTCTACACGCCTATGAGCAGCAAGGACAACCAGCAAGTTACCACTGAACTGTGGACTCCAGAGTCTACATGACAGCACGAACACAACCTTTGCACAAGCTGCCAGAATTACAGGATAAATTATCTGTAACCCAGAGTTTCAGGTGACCCAGTCCCCATTGAGCCTATAAGAGCTTGTGTGAGTTGTCTGCGTTGTCCCTGCAGCTTGGGAAAGAGCCTGAGAGGGGAAGGTTCTGCCTTTTAATCAGATAAGGTCAAGATAAACCATAAATACATGTACTTAATGAGCGGCGTCTAGGCTTGTTTCTTACTTGGCTTCTCGTTTCATCCCCTTCCCAACATGCTAATGAGCCAGGCAGGCAGAGGCCTTGCATTTCATTGTCATTCTGCATGCTTTATTCTACGCTTATATTCCCTGTGTAAGCAGGAACTGTTTGTCTGCAATTCTGAGGGAATCTTACTTCTGAGCCTGAGTAAGCCAGCTCTGAGCCAAGTGTATCCCCCAGCATTACACTGGGTGACTCCCGCCCCGCAGCCAAAGTGGGAAAGGAGGTAACTGCGGTCCTATTACCTCTGCTGTGCCACGTGTTCTGAGGGGATAACCCAGGATTTAGGTCGTCTGCAATTATTCTGCAAGCTGAAGTCTATTCACTCCCCTGGGTGTACGCTCCCTGTAGGGTGTATAATTGACAGATTTCTTTTTAGAGTAACTCTTCCAGGGACTACTAGCTTGACAAACCTCAAGTTGTACCCAGAAGCAGCTGGTTCGGCGCGGCAGCTGCCCTCTCTGCATTCCTTCTTTATTCACCCTTTCACAAATCACGCCCGGAAATACATCACCTTCCCACCGCCTCCGGCGCGTGCACGCTTGCCTTTCCCTGCTTTCCCTGCGGTTTCCTCCTGTGGGATGCCTGCGGGGGGGTCCCGGGCACCCCTCACTCGGGGCTTTCCTCTTCTGGTAGGAAGGTGACGCTCACCCGGGCCCGCCGACGAGCGCACCCACTCTCGGCCGTCAGCATCTTTGGCCAGGCCCCCGCCCGCCTCCCGCTTCGCCAAGCACCGACGCGGTTTTTTAATGCAAAACAGCGCTGCTATTACTGCTGGCGGTCATAGCAATTAGCACCGTTAGGGACGGCGCTCCCCAGCCGCACGCCGCGCCGGTGCGGCTGACCGCCCCGGGGCAGCTGCCCGTCCGGAGCCCCGGGCGCGCTG
>JAVJGG010000082.1:14895335-14941120 GCA_035590195.1 Aviceda cuculoides | reverse complement strand
TTGTCCCTAGGAAATGCCAAAATAAATTAGATGCATTACAGCAAACTAATCTTGCAACTATGGTTTCAGAGTTCTTGTATTCTGGAACATGGTATCTGGGCTCCTTGGACAGATGCTGCCTGTGGCATTTGCTGTTACAGTGACGCGTGTCTGTTCACATACTAGCATCTATAAATGGCACAACTTCCCTTGTCATGAGGTCATGGGGACAGGCTTTTGGATGGGGGAAAGTGCCCCCCCTCCCCTTGAGCTCTGCAATGGGGAGGGCTATTCTGCAGGGAAATCTGCCTTTTGGAGATTCCCCACCCCCTCCCCTTGCAGTTGTCAGTTTGGAGTTTCTCAGCTTATTTCAAAGCCAGTTATAAGGCTTTTAAATTGGCTTTATACTGATACACCAATAGGATGTTTTTACATGCTATTAGTGCTATCTGTTTAGAGAGATGAAAGCAAAAGTTAAGGCAATCTTTCTCTCTCTGCCTAAAATCAAGCTAAAGAATAAGGATTGTAAGAAAGGCCTGTGGCTCCTTAGAACATACGCTATGTCCTGTGGTATGATACCAATAATATATCATAAATGGCATGGTATGAAATAGCAAATGCAACTGCTCTAGGACAAAACCCAGCAAAGCCACTGTGGCACCACCACCCTCACCACTGTGACGTCTCTGGGACTGGTGCTGTCCCACCCTGCCACCAGTTGTGCCTTGTCCCTCCATATATGTACATTTTTATATCTTTTACATATCTTCAGTATCTAATTGATGAACTCTCAAAACAGGTACTGCTAATAAGTCATTCCTTCAAGGAAAAGACTGTGTGAGAAATGCAGGATCCAAATGTGTGTGATCTGCAAAGCTTTAGAAGTGTTGGGCTGTCTCCAGTGCAGGTGAGAAGTACTCGTGGCTCCATCTATGAGTCTGATGCAAGTGGTGCCTTGGAGCATGGCACCTATGCAATTAACTTGCTCATATAGACCAAGTCTCACATATCCTGAGAGCTGTCTTCTCCATATCATATGTCTGGTGTATCTAGCACAACCAGGACACACACCGTGGCATGTGGCAGAGGAGGTCACTTGTGCATGGCTGGGTGTTTAGGCATGGGAAATCCCAGTCCTGGCTTTTTTTGTTGCAGAACTAAATGGGTAGTAGAGATGCAGATGATGCTAACTAGGGCTTATGAGTGTTAAGCTAAATATAAAGCGACTTGATCGTGGCAAGCACATAAGAGGGTTCAGTAAATGTTTATATTGATTAAACTATTAACAAGAATAGCAAATCCCATTACACTAATCATTATTATATTGCTTTCCTGCCCTCTCCTCACTCTTTCCCCTCCCCTGAATGTTTTTCTAGAATACAGTAAACACATATAGGGAAATTTCCCACCTCAGGGGCCCTGGCTGTCTGAAACACCTCCCAGGTGTTCACTTTGGAGGTGAATAGTACCTGCACGCTGGGCTCTGGCTTCAGCGGAGCTGTCTGTGTGGCTAACCTCTGCTCAGGAGAGTGCCCCCCAAAATTGAGACAGACTGCTAGTAAGAGAATGACAATGCTGAGGAGTGTTTAACCCAGGGGGATTTTGTCTTGGTATCTTTTGACAGGCATACAGACATCCAGGAAGGAATAATATCAGCTCATAGATTCATTATTAACATATTTTCTAATGGTGAAAGGATCTATTCATGTAACTGGCTTCCCTCTGTTTCTCCAGCACCACTAACATTTTGGTTCTGATGGGAAATAATTCTACAGTGTTGCCCAAGCAAAACTGTTATATTTGAAGTACAGTTCTGTGCTTTCTTAAAAAGGTTAAAAAAAAAAAAGAAGGAAGTATTGCAGTTGCAGTCGGGGAGAAAGAACAGGTCTTGGTTGATCAGTTATTTCTGTTCTGAGTTGTAGGGCAAAGGGTTTGGTGCTAAAGTTTGTGTTCTTTAAATAGACTTATAGCCCAAATACTACTTTTTTTTTTTTTTTAATGGCTTAAAGTGATCTATTGAAAAACATTTGTTGGAATTGTTTTTTTCTGAAAATTTTAATCAAAACTTGGAATATTTTCAGGGATTTCTGAAAATCCCTAATTTTAATGGCAGTATGGAGGGGAGGGATGTGTGTGTGTCCCAAAAGATGCTGGCAAAATCTTTTGGCTAGGTTTGTAGGCTTTAAGAGCAAGTTAATTTAATTTTTTTTTTCATGTTATACATTAGTGATGAAACATTCAAGACTATTTAAGGAATTCAAATCCCTCATTCCCACTCAAATTAAAAGCAGTTGGGCATTCAGATCCCTTAGTCAGCTTCAGCAGTCTATAACTTCAGTGTTAGTTTGATATAGCTGATTTGTGTTAAACACGCTTTTAAGTGCAGTTACATTATAATTTATCTCATGGTGGTATTGCCTCACAGTCATAATTTTATGCTTGCACGCATTAGTTCTCTGTATCCCAATGGACTGGAAAGCTTTATAAACAAATGTAGGCCATCCCCAAGTCCTCAGGCAAGCAAAACTTCCACTGAAGTCTTCAGGAGCTTTGCTCATATAATGTCTCTAATTTCAGACCATGAATACTACCATGTCTACAAGCAGGCATCATCCTTTGAATGAAGGTCACTTTGGGGAAAAAACAACAGCCATGTAGCAGCCCACATGTGTCCCCTGCAGTAGTTTGGAGGAGAAAATAATGGGTTATCAGCTGAAATTGCACAAGGTTATGTGCACAGAACGGGTTTACGCACTGAGGGAGTTGACAACTCTGGCTCAAAACAGGGTTCTGGCTAAAGGAAACCTTTCCTGGGACATTCTGCAGTATATATGGGTTTGGCATTATTCATATAACTGATTACTTGCCAAATATGTAAAGACTAAAACCCCAAGCTTTTCATTCAGGAATTTTCTGCTTTAGCATGTTCTCTCTCCATGCTTTGATGTTCTGGAATTAAAATGTTTGTTTTCAGTCTGGCTTGATATTAAGCTGGTTTAATGTTTTATAGAAGCTGTTTTGAAAGCTTTGCTTTTCCTCTCTGCATCCAGCTCCCTGGGTGGGTGACATCTCTTATCATCAGTCAGACAGTTCTGAGTTGTGGCTTTAGATAATGAAAACCAAGCTTTAGCATTTTTCTTCCCAGCAGAATTCTTCCTTTATTTCCTTTCACCTCAGATGTTTTTCCTCTGTATGTGTATATCCCTGTGTGTACAGTACAGCATTGTAATGTACAACCCAAAATTTCAGTGTCTTGGTGTTCTTTTCCTTATAGATCAGACTTGCCAAGGGAGTTGGAGACCTGTCTCATGGTTCAGGAGGTGCTTTCTGTCTTCACCTGCAGTTTTTCGTTGTCCTGCAATGAAAGTCACCACTTATAATCCTCTCCTGCCGGGAGTTTGTCAGTTCTGATCCCAGCTATGCTCCTTCCTGTAACATTTTTTCATTGTGGCATGCCAGTATTAATGTGGAGCGCTCCATGGGTTTCCTTCCTGGCTGAAAGACATTGGGAGAGTTTTAGCTCTCCAGTGCTGTTCAGTCATTTCAACTGACTTCATCCATACTGCCATTTTACTGCACTCCCTCCCTCTTCACACCTGCATTGTATCACTGCTGCTACAGCAGCCACCAGTGAACACATTGCAGTGGGGAAAGCAGACTATATCCACCTATATGTTCAACATAGCATCTACAGCCTGCTTTATGGCCCTGATTCAAAACTCAGAAAGGTCAAAGCAAAGTTGCTACTGAGAACTAGACACCTGAAGATAGTGTTAGATGGAGAGCTGAGGACCCTCTCCCCTTTAGCAAGATTAGACCAACCAGTGGGGACACCTGGAGATCCATCTCATTTGCTATCTTACTCTTTTTTTTTTTTTTTTTTTTTATCTTTTCTCTCCTCCCCTATTCTAAAGCCTGGATCAATGAATCACAGCAGGCTCCGAGTGCTTTGTCTTGAGCAGGGATGTTGGGCAATTTGCCATTTCAGTTGTTCTCCTAGCCATGTGCTCCAGTAGGTGTTAATTCAAGAGCCACCACAGCCTGCAGTAGCAATAATACAGGAATGGGGGAGAGATGATCCAGCAATGAACAAGCTACAGGATATTTTTGGGTTTGCCCTTTAAAAGCAACTACCATGCCTCTTAAATTCCAGTGAGATGCCGGAGAGCAGCTAACACTCTGCCTCCAGGGTTGGAGACTGAGCTGGCTGTTCTTGCGTTTGCTACCAATCTAAATGTGCTGCAGCTCTGGCTGCAGAGCTCAGAGGAATACTTACCGACAAAGCAGCAGGCTCTAAAGCACCACCTGTGCCTTCTTGCTGGGAGAGCCTGTCCCTTTGCTCTCCCAGTGATTTTGGAGGCAGTATTTGCAGGGCAGAACTGAGCTCTGGGTAAACACTCGCCACCGAAGCCAATGACAGACCTTGCAAAAGGTTTTATGTCAGTATTTATGTTAGTTATTTAATGCACATTTGGTTCACATCACTTGATTTGACATGAGATCTGTATATATGTGAACATGCACCACTCTTGACAGCTGTGGTTTTACAGCTGATTAGGTTAGCATAGGACAGCATTTACCAGTTAAGCCAAATTTTGCTTGTGCCTCTTTGTCTTTGCCCCTCAGGTGGCTGGTTGCACGTGGCTGTGCCCCAGGCTGGACTCCTTGGGGCCAGATTGGTGCAGAAAGGCAGCATCCTTCAGGTGTCAGAGTGCTGGGGGGGCAGGAGGCTGCTCCTGGGCTGCTTTCCTGGCCCTCCCGAGCCCTCTTCCTACCAGCTGGGTCACCCTTCCGTGTCCCAGCAGAGGTAAGAGCTGCCGTTGCAGGAGATGCTGGTTAGCTCTGTCGGATGCGTGTAACTAAGCTGTGAGCATGCTGTTTCACCTCAGTTTTTGGACTTCAGCAGAGGCACAAGGAGCTGCAGGCTTCTTTTCTTCAGGAAAGTCAGGGCACAGTTCAGTGGGCAAAAGAGGACCGCAACACAGAGGGCTGCAAACAGAAAAGCGCCTCTGTTTCAACCACTAATTCAATAGCAAAAGAGAACATTAATCTGTCAAGGAAAAAAAAAAAAAGCATCTTCAGCACAGCCTTTATGGGCTTTGGATTCCAAGAGCAAACAACCCAGAGGCACTACTTCCCCCATCCCACTCCTACCCCAGCACCCTTCGCACAAGGGCTGTGGGGACAGCAGGAGGGCTCGGGTGGAGAAGGGGCCTGCTCGCAAGCCAAGCTCCCTCCATACTGTGCAAGTGAGCACTGTACCCCTCAAATGCGAACTAAGTAATGGTAGCCAGCAGCGGGTGGTTATCAGAGTGGCCACTAACACTGGATCTCCCCAGTGCTGGCTGTCTGGGATCTGGAGCAGGGGCTTGTGGAGTAATGGTAGAGCTGGTGATGCAGAGAGTTTGGTAGCAGATTTTTGGGTTACTTACACGTCTACTTTTGTGATATACTCCACATCTAGTATATATCACCTGGGAAAGGAGAATAAGATACCTACTTTTTCTGCTATTTCATGAAGGAGAGCTTAGCTGCCTGCTCTTGCAGCTTTTTTTTTTTGTCATTCTTCTCTCTACTAAGAAAGGAAAGTGCACTGGGACTCTGCAGCCAGAGTCATGACATCCCTGAGGCCAGAGTCTGCTTCCCCTGTCACAGCTCTTACATGCCTGAGAAACACCTTCAAATAGTGACAAGTCTTGCAGAGGAAACTTAGCATGCAACTAAATAATATTGTTTGTAAGGCAAACAAATTTATAATGTAATTAAGTAGGTATACATGAACATCATATGTAAATAAATAGATTAAAGTCACCCTTTAATTATCAGGTTATTTCTAATCAGGAAGTCTTCCTTCCTATGAACACCTAGCCCTGACAACAAACCTCTTTCAGTGAATGGTAAGGCAGCAGTAGCTTCCGTGCGAAGAGCTAAGCAGGAGGAGAATTTCTGCCATCTGATAAAGGCTCAGCGCTGCCAGCTACCAAGCTGTATTTTGTTGATGGGAGTTGTGGGGTTTTATTTTTTTCCATGCCAGGAGGAGTGGGCTCACATGGTCACTGGGTGAGTGGGGACTTTGCAGAGCTGATTCTGCACGTTGGCTCTATACTACCCAGGTAGTCTAAATTACAAGCCCAGCGTGGGAGAGCAAGAGTTTTCCAGAATATTAGCTAACATCTTTGAACACATTTTAAGCTGTCAGTGACAAACCCTGGTGAGGAGTGGCCACAAATGGTGACTTTGGTTTTGAAGTTTTGAAAACCATGTTAAGGAAAAAAAACTTACCAGCTAAAACATTTTAAAGACATTTTCCCCCCTCATCTAGATATTGTCAGAGAAATGCTATATGTTCAATTGTACTTGACTGCTACAAGTGGTTCCTACCTGGAGCCTTGAAAACCTTCTTCCATTTACAAGAGGTTTTTCTCTCAGGTAACCTGCATGTGTCTGGTTCCTCCTCTTCCCATATCAGGATTGATGGCTTCTTCATCAGCCCATACATGCCTGCCAAATTAACAGGGTATGAGCTAAGTTAATTTGTACAGCTCATTCTTGGATTACATCATGATGTTTCTCCAAAGACATAACAGGTACAGGTAAAATATTGCCACTTCAAAATAATTCTGGTTAAAAACCTGAATGCAATGAGGTCTATAGCAGCTATCCACACTGGGGAGGAGGGAGGCCATAGTTTGCAAGACTTTCAACCAGCTCTACTTCTAATGCTGTAAGACTGTGATTCCTCCCTGTGCCCATTGAAATTTGTTATTACACATTCCATTGGAATTTCAAATTTTTTTTTTTTCTATAATCGGTTGCTTGAAGTTATTTTTATGAAAGCTTTAGAAATGTTTCCATCAGTTATACGAAGAGGCTGTACAAAATAAATAGGAGAAAGCCCTGCTGTATGAACAACCTAATGCACTTCAAAAGGCCTAGCAACATGCCGTGATGTCAGATTATTTTTTGAAGGTCAAATCGATTTTATCATCAGGCAAACATTACAAAATTACTTTTCTTAGAAGCAAAGCAAGCAAAGTATTTTTCTAAGAAATACTCTTGAGGAAAAATCAAATGGCATTTATTAGAAACCATCACTTGCTGGGACTTGTTCTCTTTAAGGCACTTATTCACTTCGTAATGGTAAGCCATTGCATCCAAACATCATACAGGGACAAATTCAGGTTTAAAAGTTTTCTGCTCTGTAGGGTAAATGAATCAGAACTGGGGCCTGTTTGTCTGTGGTGTAGTGAATAATCTTTGAGAGGGGATGTTTATCTGTTTGTTTGCTTACGTAGCTTCAAAACAGGGTGCCAAAAGGCTCTGACCCATAAAAATGCAGTGTCTACTGAAGGGACCGTATTGCCTTTAAACCCGGTGGCTGCTCCAAGTTGTCTCCAGACAGTGCATGTGAGGGAGAGGGGACAGGGTGGCTGCTGGTTGAAGAGACGGTGACTTCCTGCTCAAGGAAGGAAGAGACCATCCTTGCTTTAGGGAAAGAGGACTGGAATACAGTATTAAGGAAAGAATCTCCTTAGTGTTGCAGTGGGAGCCCAAGGAAAGCTCTGGGTGAATTTTTCTGGCCAAGAACTGTCCTTCTCTGTGCTGTGTTTGCTGAAAGCTGTAAAGATATCTGAAAGCTGTAACAAAAGGCACCACGGCTGCTGCTCAGCTCCTGTTAAATGTCTGTTCGTACATGTAATGCAGGCCCAGAGAAAAGTGACTTGAACTGAACCTCTGATTCACATCTATCCTGGACCCAACTGTCTGTCCCATGGTTTAACTCCTTATGTCATTCTCATACACCAGATATTTATCATATATCTCATTTGTCATATCTGATTAATAAAGTGCAGTGCCAGATGTATGTAATTATGCTTGGGCTAAACGTGGTCTGTGGCACGTCCCTCTGGAAGTGAGCAGAAAGTCTCGCCTTGTCCCTAGTCCTCTCTGCTTCAGTGCTTTGCCTTGCTGGTTCTCAGAAAACGGTGATAAGACTTAAAGTCTTCTTTTACCTGGTCTCATATTTTAGTTGCAGAGTCAATGCATTACTTTGTTTTGCATCAGACAGCGTGAATCCACATGATTGACACAGGCAGACATGACCTGTGCCCTGGAGCTGGTGGCATGAATAAAAAAATCTGCTAGAGAAGCCTAAAGAGAGATGCAGAGAGCAAATGGATGACGGTAGCATTCCTCTTGCCACCTCTCTTTCCAGCATCCAAACACTTGGGGACTTTGCTTCTGTTGTATTGTAGACTTCTTTTTTTAAAGGCTGTAATTTGTTCTCCTATTTCTGCCTGTATTTTTATTTTCTGGACCTTATATAAATAACACTGAAGTCTGCTGTTCTTGAATGGATGGATAAGAAGGGCACAGTCCCTCCCTTTATAGTCTGGTACCTGGTGAATTAATCAACACTGTAGGTATGGTTATTGGAACTGCTCAGGAATTTTCCATCAGTGTGTTTACTCATCGGAAAATGTGGTCTCCATAAACTGAAAGCAGAATGGAAATTTGAATCTCTGATGAAGACTAAAAGATTTCCAGATTCTGTGTGAGTCTCAGGTAGCAAGAAAAGATAAAAAATGCATTTTTCATATGTGTAAATATGAAACTGCAAAGGTGGCCAGAAGGAGGAAGTGGAAGGCAAGTAACCTGAAAGGAGTTTTAGCTTTTTATTGATGACATGTCAATTAATTTAATGATGACCACTTAAAATGGGAGTGAAGAAAAGAAGGCTTTAATGTAGGACAGGCACGTGGGCTTTTACAGTAAAAGGGCAGTTCAAATGCAAAACAGATTTGCAGGGACTAGAAAAATCAAAACATTTTTGGCACAGCTCCAAGGCTGAAGTGGACTTGTGTGGTGTGTGTGTTGTGTTTCCACATTTAGGACAAGGCAGAATGGAACTTAAACAAGAATGCTGAGACCTATAGGGAAAAACCTATGGGAAAATGGGGAAAGCAGTTAGGTGTAGCATCAGTTAGATATACAGGCATAAATGTCTGTTTTAATCACTGGGAATGGTTCTATGATGACAAACATTTTACGGGAGGAAATACAGTTACTACTCATTGTTGAAAATAACTATTTGTTATTCACCAGTCTGCTGTTTTAAAAAATTAACTCCCTGTAGTCTGGGATTAGAAATGAATGCTACCTGGTACAGCTATTTAGCAGGATAATTTCATATTGGATAGCTCATAAGTTTCAAACTGTTTGACCAAACCAGAGCAGTGAATACTTAATAAATGTAGTCCCAGAAACTAGGGAAAACCACCCAAGAACAGAAGGAAGGCTCTGGGTTTTGGACAATATAGTCATAACAAATCTTTTGACTAACTATAACAAAGCATCAGGTCTAAGAGGTAGACCTGAAAAACAGGTTGATTTTTAAACGTCTGGTGGCAGACTGTTGCCTAGTCTAAACTGGTGCCATTTTTTTGAAGACAATGTTACTAAGTCAACCTACCATGGGGTGAAATTCATCTCTGTGCTGGGATTTTTTTAAGAGTTTTGGTACCACAGGCTGTACCTGCTGGATGTTTCCTCCCAGTGCCTCCCCAGAGAACCAGTGGAACAATTTAGTGACAAAAAGAAGCTCCCGGGGCTGAGCAGACCGTGAGTCTGGCCAAGTCCTCTGTCCTGCAGCAAGGAGAACTCTGTAGAAGAGTTTGTTCCTGCTTACCTTTCCCTACTGAAAATGCCACAGCAATTGTTCAGTGTTACCTGGGAGTTTGCTGCATAATAAGTGTTGGGAAAACAGTTTGTCATTTGGATGGGAAATTTCAAGAGAGTAGATTTAAAATAAATAAATAATCTACTTGGAAGTTCTGTAATAAAATAGATAATTTATTTCTATGGGTCAAGGAAGTATTTAATAATCTTACATAGAACTATTCAATTCTTATGCATGTTCAGTCTTACTACGTAATTTAAATTAAGTCTCTAAGTATATGTCTTAGAACTGTTCAGAAGGTTTCTCTCTCCAAACACTCTAACATGGGAAGCCAGAGTTGCAGAAACCTTTTCTTTTACTTGGTTCCCTTTTGTTGTCAAAACTGTTTTCTGGAAAATTTTCCTGAAGGCTTGAGGTGAGGGGTGCAGAAAAAAAATAGGGGTGCACACATGCTCCATATACTCTGTCTGACAAACTGCATTATTTCAAAGGGAAAAATAGATCTGTAGAACTCTTCGAACTCTACTCCTGGTATTTTTCAAAAATATTTGTCTGGTCGGAAGCTGTCCAACTCTGATTAATGGAAAACAATGTTTCTAAATTGGTACAAAGTTAAGCTCTTGTTTGGGACACTTTTAAATTAGTGAAAAGGTTGGGTTACATCTGTGAATATTTCCAGTTACTTACAGAATCAGAGGTTAGTTTATCATCATGCACAAGAGAGAAATAAATAGTTTCCCAGATACTTTTGTTTTTAGTTTACCTTGCATCTCTCATCCTACTGCTGCAATTGCATGAGAATGTGTTGATTGTTTGTTTCAAGAATGACATGTCATAAATAGAGATATCTTTCTGGTGATCTCTCAAAATACTCTTCAGTCTTGTGTGGTGTAATGATTGATGAAGCTTGGAAA
Organism: Aviceda cuculoides; assembly: GCA_035590195.1. Lineage (NCBI taxonomy): Eukaryota > Metazoa > Chordata > Aves > Accipitriformes > Accipitridae > Aviceda > Aviceda cuculoides. The sequence goes on along the minus strand of JAVJGG010000082.1, from coordinate 14,930,548 downwards.
TGAAAGTCTTGTCTGGGGTTTGTTGGAAGATAAACTTACACCCTGGGAGTAAAATGCATATGAGCTAAGCAGGGGCAGTGTGAGGAGGGTATTGCTTTAGGATGCTAAAGAAGGCTTCTGGCAGAATTTAGGAGCCAGTATAATGTAAGTATCCAACTACCTGGGCCTTGTTTGGTTTCTTTTTGAGAAATGATCCATTTCTGTTCATGTCGCCTGGAACCATAAGATTTGGAAGAAAGCTAAGAAAGTTCATGACAGCATATGGCTCTTTTGCCTCCTTCTCTTTCCATAACATTATATGCATGGCTGGTATTAGTGGTGAGCATGGCAACATGTTCTGAATACATGCAAATAAAATAACCCACTTTTTAATATATGGCAGACCAATATGCATTTTTAATTATTGCTTAAAGATCTTGGTTTGCAAACAGAAATCCTCCAGCCACCGACAAAGAGATAAACAAAGTGCTGATGTGCACAGCGGGTCTCACGGTTACCTGCTGCATTTCACAACAAACCGAACTTGCTGTTCACAGCTCAGCTCCCGCTTTCCCTGCCCACATATTTCCACATGGCTGGCTGCCTGGTTTGTTCTTTTGAAATCTTGATGAAGTTCTCTGGCCTATAAAATACAGGTCGGGCTAGCTGACCACACTGATCCCTGCCAGGATTAAAACCCACGATGGCGCAGAGTCCTGAGGGCTCTGCAGAGGGTCTGAAGTGCCAGCCCCTCACAGCACACAGCCTTCCCACTCGGTCCAGCAGCATCAGGCAAGAGTGTCGGCAGTAGCAATGTGATGTGGGGGATGGAGGTTTTGAACCCGAATGGGCTCTGCCTGCTGGCGATGAGCAAGAGGATGGGGACAGGGGAGAAGTGTTGCTGCAGCTTTTCTGGATTGAGTAACTCTCTGATCATGTGTTTTTATGTGTATGTCCAGGGCGCTTGGCTCTTGGCAGAGAAGCTGTCTGTTGAAACAAGAAATTACAAAAACACTTCAGGGAAGTGAAAACTGGCCTCCAGTAAAAAGTCCAGAGGTGTTGATACATAGCTGCTTTTGGAAAAAGAAAAAAGCACATCGAGTATAGATGATGCATAGATTCTTATTTTAAAAAAGAAACTTCGAATGGGAAACTTTCCCTACATCCTAAAACAAATAACTCCTCCCAACCTATAGTTTAAGAATGAGATCAGTTTTCTCTGTCTGAGTTGTTTCATAGCCCTGACGGGTGCTGTATCAAAGTACTTGTCTAGTTTTGATAAATCCCCAAGAGATAGGAAGGCAATATAGTTGCAAGCCATTTTTTCAAAGACTTCTGGATAACCCATATTAAAGGCAGAAAAGCATAGCTACGAAAAATTAATCATTTGACTCATAACTCCAAGCATGGTCATTTACAGCCTGGAAAATGGCCTGATTTATCCAAGGTGGCCTGCAGTTGTTGTAGCTGAGTGAAGTTAAATAATGCAGTACTCTTTAAAATTGCATGAGTATATGATTGCGTTTGCTTTATTCATTCATAATTCCTACTCCCTTGTAGTTTATTGCAGTTAATGATTATCACATCTGTTTAATCCATCTCTGAAGTGAGTGGGAATGGCAGATTGTTGTGACTCTTCCTTGCTCATGCCATGCAGTAAGCTATACTATTGCAAAAGAAAGCTGAGCTTTCCCTCTGTTATGAGTTTAGGAACGACAGTATGGCCTACCCTTTTATCTTAAGATAAGCGTAGCATGGAAAAGTGAGTAGGGAAGGGTTACCTTCTAATAAAATAATGTGGTCGACCACATTGACATCCTTAGGAAGGAAAAGAATTTCTACGGTGCATCCACCACACAAGGCAGCAGTTCAAATGTCTCTGTCTCCAGTTCAGGCCCACCATAGGGTCTCACTTTCTGGATCTCTGTCACAACTGTGCCTCTATGGACTAAACTGTATGACTAACCAAAGTAGGTGGATGCTAAAGGAGAGGTGCAAGGCAAGTAAATGTACCAGGAGAGCGTCTACCGCTGATACCTACTGCAGAACAGAACTGCAAAAACAGCTTGACATTTAGAAGAGGTGGAAGCTCTCCAAGAAGCCATGGGGCTGCTAGAAGCCTTGATATTTCAGCACTCTATAGTCCTGCCAGCACCTCAGTACACAGCATTGAGCAAATGACTGCAACTGTGGACACCCTGCCTTGCCCAGGATCAGCTATGCTTGCCACTGCTGGTGTTACTGCCCTCGCAGCTCTGCTCAAAGAAGAGATTGTGTGTGTCCCATGAAGTATAGAAGAAAGTAATCAGCTGGATTAACTAAACCTACCTATTTAAATTGATCAAATGATCCAGGTGATCTTGCCTGGACTAACTTAGGAAGAGGTTATGAGAGCCACTCTGCCAGCAGCATCATGGGGGTGAGAACAGATGGACAAGCATGACAGTCCTTTAACTCCCACTGGTCTAGCTGTCTGCACAGGAAGCTTTCTCCAGGCCCTTTGGAGCCCTCGGAACAATGTTTGGAAACAAGTACTTCCCACTGGTCTGAAACACCGTGGTGAAGTGCAGGGTGAGAGAGTCTTTCGGATATGGGACCTAAGATAATTTAGGAATTAACATTATTAATTTGTATTAGTTATTTCTCTGCTTGTGAAAAAGGTATTGTCCTTCCTATTTAACAGATAGGGATGTAAGGAAGCTGATAAAGTACCAAAGAATCCAGCAGTGTCATGTCTTAGCTGAGATTCAGGTACAAGGAATGAAATCCTGACCCAATGAAAATGAGCAGGACTCTTGCAAGCAACTTCAGCATAGCAGAGATCTGAACGAACAGAGGGAGGCTGTGCTGTGCAGCCAGAAGCACTGCTCACATCGAGCATTGTCTACCCTGCAGAAACCTGAGGCATTCCAGAGGAATGGAAATAAAACAAGGAAGGAGAAAGTAGGTGGTAGCAACTGGGATGCGTGATGGTTGGTAGCACAGTATGAAATACAGTGAGGAGTGGGAGAGAAAGAGTGGAGAAAAGTGTGACAGGATAGTGGGAAACCAACTTTGGTCCCTGGAGTAAGGGTAGGAAGGAAGGGTGGCAGATCCCCCGAGTGCTCTGCCATCATGGCTGCTCTATGCACTATCAACAGGTGATCTACAGACTCACAGATGTTATAAAGTTTGGCAGAGCTCAGCCTGGAGTGCAGAAAGACCTGAGGGACATTAAAGACTCTAAAAGGAGAAGACAGGATCTCTTAAGACACTGGAAGTGTTTTGGGTGCAGCTAAAGAAAAAAACACAGTTCAAATAATCTCTAAGCTGTGAGAAAGGCTGAGACTAGATGTGAAACAGTGGTTTCTCCATTCTGTCTTGTCCTGGCAGCTTAATTCGGGAAGCTGAACTTTGTGCAGGCTAGCAGGACAGGGTTACTTAACAGCTTTGTGGGGCTTGCTCTTCTTGGCAAAGCCAGAGACAGCCAGTCTTTGGGCATGGCACAGTAAATACTGATTTCACTTAGCCCCATGTCTGTTGTGCTTGTGTGTGTGACTTGGTGAACCCCAAGGTACCGCAGCAGCAGAGGCTACAGCAGTTAATCAGACCAGTGCTCTGATTGTCTGAACTCTTCTTGAGTTGGGTTTGCCATCTGTTGGGTCTTGCCCATCTCTGCATTTTTTTCCTCCTTGCCCTGCCCCAGCCTCCCCACAGTCAATCCAGAAAGTTATGAAGCAATTGCCAGCATTACCAGGCGACGAGCCCAGAGAGCAACAGGGTGCAGCAATTTCTCAAGCAGCTCAATCCCAGAGCACTTGGACAGGATGCCAGGAGCTCTTGCAGTACAAGCTCTTGATAGTACAAGCTCAGCTACTGGAGGTGAGCAATCAAGACTTCTCTCCCCTTTTTCCCTCTATCTCTTTGACCTTCTGGTCACAAAGAAAGTTTAAATGTCTGATCTAAAGGCACCAAAAGCTAAAAGCCAGAAGAACCGAAGACTTTTCATGAACCAAGTTAAGCTATCACAACACAAACTATGAATTTGGAAGGGAACTGACATGCATTTCTCTGATTCTTTGTGTTACAATCTCTTTAGACCAAACAGCACCTTAATCATTTGTACTGCCATCACAATATAAAGGTGTTAGCCTAACTGAAAATTTGGGTCTCTGGGCCCATACTAGAATAAAAACCAGATTATTTTAGTTGTCATAAGTCTTTTAATTCTAGAAGGAACCACGACTAGGGGGTTCAGCCTCCATTGTGTTACTCTGAAAGGCATTTAGGATGCATTTCAAAAGCTGCATTTATATCAAACAAGTATCTTTTTAGTTACACTTGCAAAGATATAATAGTAAAAAATTCCTATGGGGACAAGTTATTTAAAAAAAAATTCATAAAAACTAGCACAGAAATCCCTTTCTTTGGAAACCAAAAATTGCATACACATGAAGTGCGTAAGAAAAATCTTTAAATGGAGAAAGTTTTTTAATGGTTCTGCCATATCTTGTCCCTATAGCACAATCTCTCTTCTCCTCTCCTTGTCCACATCCTGCTGAACAAACTGCATATTACATACAGGGACCTATCAATGTAGTCTTTTGATTCGGTTTACATTGTTTTATTATGTCAGCTGGCAGCTGGTGTTCATGTTCAACCAACCTATGCCAAAAATATTACAGCAAATCTTGCAGAATAAATAGCAGCACTCACTTGAAACTGTTAACAAAGAAATCCAAGAAAACTGTGAGGTTTCTTCCCCCTCCCCCTCACCGCCCCCCCGACACAGTGCTTTGATCTCCCATGCAATTGGGTCAGCGCTTGGGAAATACATTTTAACATCCCCATCTGTGATGTGAATACTGTGCAGGAGATCCCAAATGTAAAACCTCATGGATCCTACAATAGACCACCCTGTCGAAAAACCAACCAAAAAAACAAAAAAAAACCCCAAACACCCCAAACCAAACCTGCAAAAGCCCTTAACTAGCACAGTGATCAAAGTATTCAAAAGCAAAAACCACAGATATCACTGAGCCAGATCCTCGTTTAATTAAAACAGCATGGGCCCGCAGAAATCACCAGCTCCCACAGAACATTACTGGTGAAGAAAGTCTCTGTTGTTCGTTTCCAGAGCAGGACTATGCTGATACTTAGCTGTGTGAGCATTTAGGCCTTGTCCACACAGGCAAGATTTACCAGAATAATTTTACTAGTGTAAACTAGTCTAAATGCTTGTGCAGGCAGCTGAGCATTTGGTCTGAAACCCTCTGTGTGCAGGGTGCCCATTCCTGGAGCCTATAGGCTGCTAGTGAATGGGGGGATGTATCCTGGGCTATGAAGAGTCGCACAGGATCTGGCCGCACATGCTTCTGGTCTGCTGGAAAAGCAGTGTGAGATAACCTGGGCCACTGGGTCCTGAATAGCTGCAGCTAGCAGCAGGTATTGGCTAGGGTTCCCTACCACCTCTCTGAAGGGTGTCTGCAGTAGGGGAGGCTTCATGGTGCGTGCTCTGATTTCCAGACTGTCCTTCCTCTGCAGAGCCTGGGACCACAAAGAAAACTTTCAGTGCTGGGCAGCAGTGCAAAAGGTCTTGTTATTTGTCATGGTGAGATGTGGACGCTCAGAGATCTTGGCTCAGTGTGAGTAAGCAGAGAGGCTGCTCCAGGGAGACCTCAAAGGGAGCCTCAGAGAAACCACAGAGAGAAGAGCAAGGAGGAGAGGGATGGAAAAGCTGGAGAAGGAAGGAGGCAGTGTGGGGAAGCAGTTGGGAGAGCTTTACTGCTCAAATGTGCCTTAGCTAGGCTCACAGTGGAGGAGAGAGTTGGCCTCTTCCCTTGTAACCCCATAGTCCCACGGGCAGTGAGGTTAGAGCCCTGATGGCTAAGGCTGAATTTTCTGTCACTCCCAAGAGGTGTAAAATTATGGCTGTGAGGACAGAGAGTCCTGGATAGCAGAGCTAATTCAGCTATAGCATAAGCCAGCCTGCCTGTTGGCACCCTTCATTTGGCACCTAGAAAGAACTGGGGAGATTCCTCAGCAGAAGCACTTACAGCCACCCCTCAGTAGGACACTTGCCTCCTGCTGTCCCAGGTGAGCTCTGCAGGTTGCTCTCAGTCCTATAACCCTGCAGAAATGATGGCAGTGTGGTTCAGAGACAGCCCCAGCCCGCCAGCCAAAGCTCTGACCTGACTCTTTCTTGTGAATGCCACAGCAGGCAAGAAGTCAAGACTGACCTCAGGTTTTTTAATCTAGAAGAGGTTAAAAATCAGACACATTCCTTCATCTCAGGTCACTGTCTGAGTCTCTGCTCCCCCTTTTTTGTTTTCTCCCAGGGTGAGTCCAGCCCTCTGTCCCTTGGTGGGACCTTCTCCTCCTCATTCCTTGGCCTACCTTGCCTTCCTCCAGGGACTGGGGTCTACCGGGGCCTTTTGCAGCCACCAGAGCAGGCTCTTTCCCCTGGAAAAAGCAAAATTTTTGCTTTGCACAGCAAAATGCAATGCAGTTAGAGTGTTATAACCCATTTCCTAAAGCATTCTTGCCTCCCTCGTTTGCTGATGAACTACAACGATCTCACAATCTTGTGCATTTTGATTTCTACTGTAGGCACAACCCACAGGTTTGCCCTAAAAATTACCTTTCAGGGATAAGTGGCTTTCTATGAAGGTTTTCATTGTCTTCTGATACTCATCTTCAGTCATGTGGAGCTGGGCTACCTCCATGCTTGAAGAGCACTCTTCTTCCATAGCTGTCCCCTCCTCTCGAGGAGGCCAGTGTGCAGCAGACACCCTGAAACCTGCTTTATCCAGGTTCCTTGCAAACATCCTCCCAATGGAGCTGTTGGACACAAGAATTACAATTGCTCTCCCTTTCACATCGATGTTCCTCTCCACAATGCCGAAGGAGAAGATTATAATGAAGCAGGTAAAAAATGCAATGGAAATGCATACAAAGGCATAAAAGAGGCAGGAAACGGTCATCGCAAGTAGTAAGTCTGTGGCCAGCAAGAAGAAATGCTGCAAGAGGAATATCATCCTTAGAAGGATTAGCTGCCACCTCGCTTGCAAGCAAGCTGTGAAAACTGCTAGGAGTCACCGTGTGCAACCATGCTGTTATAAAGCCAGGAAGAGTTGCGAAACGTGCGGGGGCAAGTCAAAACCCCTTGGGGAGGATGAATCATTTTCTGGGATAGAGCAACAATGGAGATTTTCAAACCACATACGTTTTCAGGAGAGAGCAGTGCTGTGTTTGTCTTGGCTTTGCTGTGCACTTGGATGCTCTGCTAGGCTGAAATGTAAGGATTCGTTTTGTAAGGGCATTTCATCATGTGTCATCTTTAGGGACAGTGATGCATATAGGTTATTTTGAAGCAGACATTTTGAAGGGATTTCTTTAAGTACTGTGTGGGGGAGCATTGGGAAGCCACGGAGTAGAAATAATCCCCATATCTGCTTGGCATGCCATGACTTAAATTTACCACTCTAGCTACTGCTGTAAAGCAGGCAGTTTCAGTAAGTCTGGGAAAGGACCCAAGCAGGCACAGAAGTGGGAACCCTGCCCCATGCAACCAGCTCCTATTCTGCTGTAAAACATGCCATGCGGGGAGCATTGTGCTGCCTGGCTGAAGGGACTGCATCAGTCCAGGAGGAGTTCATTCACATCAGAGATGAGAGAAACAAGCTGGGTGCTGGAGAGAGAGCTTTTTTGATTGAGGACAGAGATTCTAGGGAGGGTCTCGCCATTTCTCAGGCCAGCAAAGTGGCAGGCAGAGCAGTGCCATGGCAAGGGGTGTATTTATCCCCAACTGCAGCAATGCCCTTTGCATGTGGAGCACAGCAGGGCTCTGTGCTACAGTCATAGCCTCTGTGGAATTGGGAAGAGCCAGGTAGACCTAGGAACGAGACTGGCAAAGGTAAATGCTGCAGCATCAAGGCTCAGCTAACCTCCAGCAGTGGGTCAGGAGGGAAGCTCCCACATAAGCTTCCCAGCTGCCAGCTCTCTTACTGCCTTCTCTGATGCAGCCACTGAGGTTGGAAGTAAGACCTTTCCCTTCTTGGTCAGGGTGGAGATACTGCTGATCACTGCTAAAACGTTAATGTCAGAATCTGCTCTTTTAATAGTATCTTCCTTTTTTTTTTTAATTTTTCTTTTTAATGTGGATTGATGTAAAGGGTCCCCCCGAGAAGGTGTGTGCTGCAGGGTGTGTTGTGTTGCAGGTGGGTGTTGTGTTTGTTCTCTGCTCTAACTGGAAAGGTATTGGGAGCGTGGGACAGGCTGTCAGCGTGATCCACACATGTTTTACTAGTCCTTCTTGTTCGTCTTCTGTGCAAACGTGCAGATCCCATCTCATGGTTCAGTAGCACTGTGCTATCACAGCAATCCAGCTCCGGGCACTTCTGAGATGGAGTTGCTGCTAGCTGCACCCCAAAACTACCCTGTGTACCCCGCCCAGCATGTGTATAAACAAGCAGAGTTTTATCTGAAGTGGACAAAGGGGTGCAAGCATCCAGTTTGCCTTTAGGTGGCTCATAAGCAGTGAGAGGCAGCAGGGCTGTGTGTACTGGGGGGCTCATCTTACCCATAAGGTGCTTTTTAAAATCTTCAAGCCCTTCATGCTAGAAGACCGGACCAGGACATGGTCTGCAAATGGTCTGTGGTGGAAGAGGATTGCCCGCACAGCTTATTTAGCAGAAAGCGGGTGCCATCGCTATGCCTGGCACAGGAGTCATGACTGCAAATGCCTGTGCTTGGTGCTGACCAAGCAGGAGGATTATTCTGAACCTGGAAAGCACACGAGATCCCTCCCGGTCAGTGAGGATGGCGCAGCCCTGGCCCTTCTGCGGGGCTCAGCAGGGAAAGTGTGCGGCGAAGCTGAGCGGCCGCCTGCTGCAGCAAGAGTAGCTGTGGGCACGCGTGGGTGCTGTGCTGCACCGGGGGGTGGGCACTGGCCCTTGCCACCAGTGGGTTAGCAGGAGCAGGTGGCCCTGGCCAGGCCAGTGTGTGTCTCACCAGCTCGAGGCGCGAGTAAGGCGAGCTCCTGTCTGCAACTTGGTGGGGCGATACCTGCCAGGCTTCGAGTTGGCAGCCTGAGCCTCCTCTAGCCTTGCAGTCTTGGCCAGAAAAAAAGTCTGTGGTCCTTTTTGCTGCCAAAAAAAAGAAAAACCCCCAAACCTCTTGCCTCTGCAAGAGATGAGTTTGCACCCCCTCCTTGCTAGATATACTGACCGAGCATGAAAAGCCTCCATGCTCCTCCAAATACTGGAGCCTTAAGGTCAGCTGAAAAGGCAGGACAGGGGAGCACCGTGCTGCTGGGGAGACGGGCTTTAACCGTCCTTTGCTGGCCCTCAGGTGTTTTAACGCTCACCCGTTGGTGACGCCCCTTTGAGGATTTCCTTAATGCGCTTCAAGACTGATTCGTCTGGGAAGTGCAGTTCTGTGTTGGGGTGCAAGGAAGACTGATAGTCTCAAAGCGGAACCCTCACAGACAGCGAGGATTAGCTATAGGGCTAGGCACGGCGCTGCCTTTCACCTCTGCTCTGGGGTCCCTTTCCTAAATAAACAGTTGCTGGAGAACTTGGCCTTTTGTTTAAAAAAAGGACCTTTTAAAAAACTGGGTTGTTGGGGGGGTTTTTTCCTAGTAAATATCCTTTCTGAGGGCTTCTCGAAGGACGAAAGGGGAAAACTTAGCCCCCCCGCCCCGCCGCCCGCGGCGCAATGGCGCCACCTGTCGGCCGCTCGGCGGGGCGGGAGGAGACCCCTGCCGGCCGCCCCCGCACTCATCTGGGGGCTCCCCGCAGCCCCGGGTGACCCCCGCTGCAGCCAGTGCTGCTGCTTCCACCGCCAGACCGACACTAGCAGCTCTCGAGGTGGGGTGTGACGGTGTTTCCGTCCTTCTCCTAGGTTAGAACCCTGCTGATCTTTCCCAGAAACTCGGTTCTCTGGTTTCGAAAGAGGCAAACCACCAGCTATCCAGAAACACTGCAAAAATCCTTTTTTTTTCTCCTCCTTTTTTCCAGGGAATGATTTCTCTGTTCGGTGGTTCTTCTTAGTCGATGAATAAACATTAAAACGAGAGGCTTTAGTATGGGTCAAGAAAACACTTCCACAGTAGTGATTTACCACCACCACCACCACCACCACCACCCCCCGCTACTGCAACGTCTGGGAACAGTCAAGACCTCAGGCCTGTCCTGGGTTTTACCATATTCATAAGCATAAAGATATTTTGCCAGTAGGTGACCCATAGGGTAGCAGTGACATGTCCGCTAGCTCCACTGCTGGCTGTGACCCAACTTGGGTTTTGCACTATAATTACTAGGCTAACTCCTCCAAGGGTTTCCGCTGCATCCTTTTCTAAATGGCATTAACCCTTGGAATGCCATATAATTTTACTCAGCAGATTGTTGGGTTTGGGACTGTTCAAGAAATTACTGATTAATGCTCTACTTCTGCATGGGGTTTGCTGTTTCTCATGCTAAGCAAGAGGATTAAATGACTGTGTCAGCAATGTGAGCTAAGCTATTGAGTCATTCCCTCAGGTTTGCTGTGCCTCTCAGAGAAGGCATCTGGTTGTTTTCAGCAGCGTGATTTGGGATTTTCACTGGGGCAGAGGAGGTTGTGTGCTGGAGATCTCATGACAGGCTTGGGTCTCTCTGATTGCAGCTTCCTCCACAAATTAGTGCGTTAGAAGAGGCAGAAACAAATTCAACCAAACATTTTGTCTTTGGGTCAGGTGAATTCAATAGTAGCTGCTTGAGAGGGAAAGGGAGACCCATGCAGAGGAGCAGTGATTTTGGGCAACATTTCTGCTGTAGCACTCCACCGTGCTGGACAAGGGGTTCCTGCCAGTGTCGTGGCAGCCACGGCACCGGGAGAGCTGCAGGGAGAGAAAGGCTCTGATTCAAGGTAGGTTCTTTGCTTTGCTAAAGGTGCCCAGACAAAAATCAACTTCTGCTCACTCTCCTTTTTTTGCCACTGGGCTTGATGCTTCTTTAAGAATATAAACAATGATCTGTTTTTCCTAAAAACTACATCCTGAAGTCAGATCTCCAGGAGGCTTGGAAGCTTTACAAGGGCACCACAGGGCTTTGAAGTACTTGCTGGGAACCAAGGTTTCAGGCCAGCGCAGTCTTCTTTTGGTCTTCCTTTTGCTGCCCGCTTTAGTGTGGACAGAACGATGGGTATTTCAAGGCAAGAGAAAATGGAGCTGGAAAGCATGAGTTGAGGGGCTAATTGCCCTCATAACTCAGTAGCGCTGCTACTGGGGCAAGTTTATTTTGCTGCTAGCCATGGGTGTTGGTTGAGCCGTGCTCCATGGTGGGCTAGGCCTGTATTTATCTCTTTGAAAAGGCAGTACCCAAGTAGAAAATATACGTTTTAGTTTTATAAATTAAATAATTCCAATAGTGTTAAATTTTATGTTAGCTTTACAAGGGTTTCCCAACATTTTGTGTTTATTCTGGTGAGGAAGTGGAAGTACAGATTTAGGTTTTGTGATTTGGGCTGCACTCAAGAGAGTTTCAGAGATATGAGAGCTAAAATGCAAGTGCAGTGAGAGCTGTCAGAGTCTCTTCAGTGGTCAGCAGCCTTTTGCAGGCACTCCAGCAGCCTTTGGGAGCTGTGAGGAAACAACTCTTTTTGAAGCTGTTTCTTTTTTTTTTCCTCCTGTTTTGATTGAAATCCTTACTGCAAAGCATTATACCTGCATGAAAGATAACCAGGAAATTCTGTTTTCACCAGATTAAAATTGAATTCAGTTCTTCACTGCATGAAAATTGTTGTTTAAAGCCACAAAGCATTGTTTTGTTCCAAAGTGCAGGAATAGAGTTTAATTTCTGCTTTATTCCCATCATGTTTGCTTTTTCTTCTTTCTCTCTTTTTCAGTAGCAACATGAAAAGAGGAAAAAATAGACTTAGAGAAAAAAGATGGAAAGAGGGAGAAGGAGGGAGAATAAAAGTTGCTATTTCTTTCCGTTCCTTTCTTGAAAATTTTTATTGCTAGAAAAGTTGAGATGCTGTTTTGATCCCAATTCAGTTAGTATGGAGAACTTGTACATTAAGTAATGAGCCTATAAGCAAGTATTGGAATCTCTTGCAGTGGTCTGATGTGATTTTTACCCCATCCTTCATACTTCCTAAAGTGAAGTGAAAACTGACTAGCTAACACATTTTCTTTTTCAGTTTGGTACCAGAAGCAATAGTTGACGGTAATAAAATAATTACTTCACTTCTTATCTGGCAGCTCAGTCTTACCTGACTCCTAAAAAAGGTCCCAGTTGCTTATTAATGGAGGCATCCAACTGTTCTGTGATGTTTGACACCACTTTGCTATTCTGGTTTTTAATCTAAAGAAGAAAACTATCAGCTTGGTCAGATACTGATGTCCTAGATGTTCCACTGCAATTCAATAAAATACTGACCTATTTATTTATATATCTCATTAGATGCTGTGGTGCTCTTCCCATTTATCTTTTCTAAAGGCAAATTTCCTGTCTTTTACTTGAGGCTTCTTGCTCGCTGTTAAATATTGTTCAGTCATAGCCTGCTAATTGAGTTGAGCGGGAGCAGAGAGAAGAAAATGAAAAAGGAAACTAATAATGACTGATGCAGTAGCAAGCTATACTGTATGGACATTAATGTATGGACCTGTCACACACACAGATTCACTAAGAGAAGTTTAAGGACACCTAGCCCTCAATGTCTGAAAACCAGTGTGTGGGCACGTAATTATAGGGCACACATGTCACAGGGTCAAACTTACATTCCACAGACATTAAATTATTAATTTGTTAACTTGTAAGCATTGACCTTTTCAGTTGAAATACTCTTTTATATCTTAAGTGCATATAATTTCTTTATTTAAAAAAAAAGTATGATCTATAGAAATTTTTGAAACCTTCGCAAACATTATCAGCCAGTTGGGGATCCTTAAGTTAAAAGGAAGTCCTGTGTTAACTAACTTGACTAATAGATTGCCAGCAATAGAAAACTTTTGTCTTCTCTCAGATTTTGACAGTGGGTTTCCTAGCCACTGAGGACTTGTAGTAATGTTTTAATGGTAGATCTTGCGTATTGGTGCTTTTCCTTAAATGCTTCTCTGAATTGGATCTCAAATCCTTTAAAAGGTCAGCTACTCCTGAAACACTATTGCTCACAGAAATGGTCTCTGTTGATTCCCGGCATTCTCACAACCCGGCTGTAGCTCTGGCCTTTCATATTGCCTCAGACCTGAGCTGTACCCTGACATGAACACCCAGCCTAGGTTTATGCTGGCCTCCAAGGCCCTCTAGGTGGAAAACTCCTGAGGACAGAGCTGTAGGCTGATCCATACTCCAGGGGACTCCCTCCATTCAGAGACTCAATATGCCTCAGATGTTCTGGGATCCACCCCTAACTTCCTCTGGAGCATCCTCTGCAGCCCTCTAATGACTTGTAGATCTGCATTTTTCTTTTCTCTGAACTCCAGCTCTAGGTTGATCCATGGGCCAAGGAGCCAATCTTTCAAGTGTTTCCTCATAGCTGTGAAAGGTCTTCTAAAACAGACGATATCTTGCCAGAATTACGAGCCCAGCTGTCATGGTCTTGTAAAATAATTTGGGTTGGAAGGAACCTTTGGTGGGCATCTAGTCCAATCTCCTGCTCACAGCTGGTCCAATTATCGGGAGTTTTGCAATGAACTTACTAGAGTGGCAATGCTATGGGTCTCAGAAGCCCTCCATCTGTAGAGGCATTCAAAACCCAACTGCACACAGGCCTGGGCAACCTGCTCTGGGTGACCATGTTTGACCAGGTGGGTTGGACTAGACAAACTCAAGAGGTCCTTTCCAATTTCAACCATTCTGTGATTCTTTAAGGACCATGTTCATGGCTATCAAGTATTCTCTGCATGTGAGTGAAAGAGCTCCTTTTTGATTACTGGAAATAATCCAGTGGGGGATTAGTTGGGAAAATTAAATAGTTCTGGAAATTATGCTTTCCAGTGCTCTCTGTAAACCACCACTGGACTGTAAACCACCACTTCCCTTTGGGTAGTCAGCACAGGTTTTATCTACAGCCCTCCTGCGCTTCACAGAGGCTATCAGGGCTCCTTTCTTTTGAAGAACCTCAAGTCAGTCTCAGGGCATTCAGTTGCCATTAAAAACTGGAAACTCTGAAGAACAGAGACCCCCAGTGGAGATTTATCAGGTTTCACCTGACATGAAAACATTAATGATTCTCTCTAGAAAGCCAGAAGACTTGGCACAGGTCTGAAGAGCAGCAGGAATGCTACGGGCAGAAGTTCTTCCATATTTTTAAGGTGACCTTATATACCTGGCATATCTGTCTTGTTTGGGAAACCTGAGTAGTAGAATAAGTCCCTGCCATAAACATTTTCAAAGTTTTATGTAACCCTGTCAGCAATTACCAGTTTACAGAGTGGAACAAAATGGATATATTTATAAGGGAAAAAAGTAAAAAATTCATCATATGAATTGGTCATTTAACAGATTCACAAATTATTCAATGGGCTTTAAGTTGGATGAATGGAAAAATAAAATTAAACATATAGATAAAATATAAATAAAAGTACAGAAGAATTCATCAGAACAACTATTCACTGTTTAGAAATGCAAGCACTGCTTTCTCTCACTTGGTCAGACCCACCTGATTAAACAGCAAGGTCTTAACACAAGAGATCATGCATTTCTCTGCTGTGGCACACACTGGGCCTTTAACTAGTATCTTTAAGTCATGTTTTATAAGATAAAATAAATCCTTTTCCCATCATAATTCCTATATGAGTCAGTTTTATTCCACTAATGCAGCTGAAAAAATTAGGTCAGACGGGAAAAATTACTTGATGAAGGCCACCAGGGAGCTCTGTGTTGGAGTGACAATTAGTGTGGAGGAGACCCAGGATAATCAGTTGGGTCCCGATATTTGCTGCATCCTTTCCACACTGGAAAAAGCCAGTAGCATCACTTCCTTTTGTCCTTTGAAACTGCTGGATGATGAAAATAATGGGTTATCTTTTGGGTTAAGCACACCTTTAAATACATTTCTTAAAACTGCCAAACAGTACAACTCCCAAATTTCTTTCCTGTTCAACATTAATATTAATGCAGATTTTCTGACTTAAACACGTGGGCTCTTCTTAAGTGTACAGATACCAAAGTGACTTAAGCTGGAGAAGAAACCATATTTGGGAAACCCTGAAAATCTTTAATCAAAAGCTTATTAAATGCAGAGCAAAAAATACAAACAGCTAATTTTCAAAATGGACATGCTCTAGTTTTTGGCTTCCCATTTTTTTCCGCAGCATGATGACAGATATGCTTTCTGCACTCACCATAGCCAAGCTTTTCTCAAAGGTCAGGGACTGAGGATTTAAAAATGAAACCTGACTGAAATAAAATTGCTTCTGCCTGTCAACATATTCTCTAGTTATATGTACCAGTATATATTAGAAATATTTAGTGGTCTCTGTTATAGAGGCTTGCCCATGCAAGAAAACAAAGGAGGCGCCCTGCAGTGACCTGAGCAGGTAAAATAAACACTCTGCTTTGGATAAGCTGTTGCAAAGGATTCTTCCATATAAAATTCCTCTTTTGTAATAACAGCTAAGTGTGTATTAGGTGTGCTCTTCACCTATGACGATCCAACATTTTACCTAATTAATTTCATTTCTTGTCTCTCCTCCTGAAGAGTTCTGGGCAAGATACTGAACAGTGCCAAAAGCGTCATTTTTGCCAACCAGTCTGGCCGAGCCAGATCAGAGTTTGGTGAAGATGGTGTTTGGGGGTGGGGTGGGGGGGATGGAGATTCCCCCACATCTGTGGGCTACTGCCCCTGCGTAGCAGGTCAGTGCCCCCAACCCTGCTGGTGGCCCTCCACTGGCCTTGCTCCAGCCTGCCAACATCCTCCTCCTCCAGAAGGCATAAGAGCACTGTGTGTTTTCCATATCTACTTGCCTGGAGTTAATTATTTCACTTGGAAAATCCTAATTGCTCCTGTATGGATGAACTGTAATCTTCCAGCAGTGCTTTCCCGAGCACTGAGTTCTCTGGCCCAGCTCCCAGGCAGGGTTTGGCGCCTCCAGAGGGACCAGCCAAGCTGCCTCCTTGAATCTGCAAGATACAGCTTGTAGCCTCAGATAAGTTACAAATGCTTTTGTATTTTCATTTTGGTTTTATACTTTCTGTCTAAAATCATATTGCTCCATTGCCTCCTTCTTGCAGGGAGCACAAATCCCACTCCTGCCTGGCATGCATCTCCTGAGCTGCCGCAAAGCCAGGCTTTCAGGAGCCGTTGTCAGAAATAAGGCCTCTTTATCTGCCTTTCTCTCTTGCTGGTATCCGTTTGAGAGAAGGGGTGAAGTGTAAAGCAGAACACACTGAGAAGCTTTTAATCGCACTGACGCCGCCATCCTTTGCTCTTCTGTGGGTCTGCTCCCAGGCAAAGTGCTGCTGAAGCCGTCTCTACCTGTCCTTCACGTTTTCATAAGGATGCAGCTCTCGTCAGCCTTTTATCTGCTCCGTTCCTCCTCTCGATGTGCTTTCAGAGTTCACACTACTGCCTGGGAAGGTGCAGCGTTCAGCACACTCCCGGAGGCAAATCTTCTCCCCACAGCGTACGGCCAACGGGCTTTGCTTGGCCGGTGCCTCTGCCTAATGCCGTAGCTGGCTCCAGGCTGAGGCTGTCAGGGGCTGCCGTTCCTCCAGCTCTGCAGCCCCCCAAGCAAATCCGTCCATATGTCCTGCCTGGTTATCACCTGTGCTGCTTCGCTTTATTAACCTCCCTAGCACACAGTGTGTGAAGGCTGATAGCATTTTCAAGAAATAAGTGTCTTGGCAGCAGTAGGAACAGAAAATACTCTATTCTCTTGTCTTCAATGGAGAGACAGGGACAGAAGACTCCTTCCACCTGGGCTGTGAGGCTCTGCAGCAATTTGAGTTGCGGCGCATCAGGTTTGGACTTTTGCACCTTATGCCCAAGGGACACTGACCTGGGTTGTTCCCAGAAAGTCTTTCATTACGCTGCAGCCAAAATGAGTAACTCAACTTCTCTCTGTTACCTGACTTTCCTTCAAAGCAAACCTGCCCTGCCCTGCCTATTCAGACGGTGCGTGCATAACGTTATGCCATAATATTAGGCCGTTAACTGTAAACCACAGCAGCTGTCTCTGTGCTTCCTGGTTCAGACCTTAACTGCTGCAAACCTGCGGCTGTCATACAATGTACGTGGGCACTTTCGGTGTCCCCAGAATCTATCGCAGGCTTTGCTTTTGATGGGAAAGTGTGCCATTCACAGGAGAATGATACTAAAATATGTCCCTGTGTCCCTTTTCTTCCCAGATTACTAGAGCTAACGCAGCACTGCCTTTAAGTAGGAGAGCTCGGGCACCGGTGTCTTAGCTGTCTTGCAGCCCAAATTGGAGGGCATTTTGCGTAACACCACATAAGATAGTAGACAGGATTATGGCATGTGTATCCCTCTGTTTCTGGATCCCTTTAGCACTGCATATTTAAGCTAGGTCAGTTATAATACAGCTTGAAGCAGAAAGATGAAAGAGTTGCAATTAACATGATCAAGCCCACATTTTCTTATGAACAGCAAATGCAAATGTTAATGTAGACAAGCAGACAAAGACCTGTCCCGACCTCTGTATGTGCTGAAAATTTAGCAAGCACATCAATAAACTGTTCATGGAGACACTCTTGAATATTTTTGTATTTTAGCCTTGTCATCAGCAACTTTTCAAGATAATTATGTTGTGTGAAATGATTACTGTAGAATGAAAGAGCAAGCTCCAGGGTAGTTTGTCTCTATGGCAGTTCATTTTTCAGTGATATGAATGATGGTTTTAATCAACAGGTCTATGCGATGGAATAAATTCCACTGTCTCATCATTGCTTGGGGGTGCGGGCTGTTTTCACCGATAATTGTTTTTTTACAACCAGGAATAGCTCCTGCTATATTCCAGCAAATAAAAGGACATGTATGCTGTACATGAGTATATTATGCTTTATGGCTGATATTTGCAAAGCTACCGAAACGATCTGGATGCCCAGATCCCATCAGTGTTAATGAGCACAGAATACCCAAGCCCTTAGTTGCCCTAATTGAAAAATCTATATACACAGCGCTTAATTCGAAGTATGTAGAAGTCAGTGGATAGGCTCCTATTGATATGGAAAGATATTAGACCTGGCATACATCAAGGATTTTAGGGAAAGCACCAGCCACTTCACACCCCCAGCAAAGGGGGTTTGAGGTAACCCAGCTGGCTTGGTGCTACGGCAGTATTAGAAAGCACTGATTCAGCTGGGCTGGGAGCAAGTAACCTCCAGTGCAGAGGCTCCCAAAATGCTGCAGCCCATACAGACTGCAATGGGATGCTTTGATTACAGCAGTTTCAGGAGGAAGCTTGGGGCTATGGTAGCACAAGCTGCGGCAGCTGTGTCAGGGCAGGGATGGGCACCAGGGCGCTGAGGGAGCCAGAGCTGTTGGTGTGACAGAGCCAGGAAGAGCTGAGTCCTTCCCTCACCCTCCTATTCACCTCACCTGGCAGCAAGGCTCTGCTTCAGCAAGGTGGTATGGCCCAGACCAGGCTGTGTCCGTGCTTCGTAACACTACAGAGGTGACAGCAAGGTCAGCTTCTCCTTGTGCCGATGTGTCTCAGTCCTTCTTGGACTTTTTAGTGTGGAAAGGCAAACTGAATTCAGACTCTGTCCCCAGTTAATTCTTGGTTGTTCTCCTGGAGATGCACCCAAAGCCCTTGTTTGAATAAGTACTGAGCTGTTAATTTGTGCCTTTCCCATTTACCTGAGCTGGTATTGAGCTGAGCATCAGTGAAAGCAGACAATTACAGCTGCTCACAGAGGAGCCATTACATAAGTGGACATTTGTTAGGGCCAGTCTTAGTAATGTATATGAAGTGTAAGCAGAGCCAAGGAAGTGACCAGGCTCTCTTGGCTCTTCTAGCACTTCTCATACTCCCTAAAGTTTTTTTTTGGTGTGACCCAAAATTTCTTGATAATATTTATGCCTGAAAACCAGGCAAAATCACAACACTGTGTTTTCCAGACCTTTGCCTAGGACATAACCAGTGGATACATTCCACTGTGTAATTCAGCAGATTCCACAATTTGTTGATTTTTGAACACAGCTCTCCAACAGCCTCAGCGAGCTTTGCAAAATGACCTAGATGCAAGAGGCTCCGTTTCATCAATGGATTTGTAACTAAGTGGACTTGGGTTACTCAGTTGTGGGTGAAATTAAACCAAGATTCTTTGGCTGAATTTGCCATTTGTCTAATGAAAAAGCTGTTTTTCATTTGCTAACCTTCCAAATGTGTTCATCTGTAATTAAATATAGCCTCTCCACTAAATATTAGGACATACCACATACATGTAAGCAACTAGAGTTGAGTATATATTTATTCATGTTGACTTTTCATTGTCTGATGCTCTAACTATAAGATTTACTTGGGTTGGGTGTTTTGTTTTTATTTTATTTTCCTGGCAACTTGAGTAAAATAGCTCTTGGATAGAAACAAGAATGCAAATAAACATGCAAAGAAGCAGACTTTAGTTGAATGAAAGAATATTAAGTGTGCTGGATACATAAACAAAACCCAGGCTTATCAGAGCATGTTTTGCATTCAGTGCTAGTTTATCAAGTAAAGGAAATGTTACCTGAAGCCAGCAAATTGAACTGTTTTATGGTCTCTGTGTTCTTCTGATTTTATAACCAGCAGCTCTCTGCCTTGTCTCTCGTTTTATTTACTGGAAAGAAGTGTCTTGTTTTTCCAGCTCCAGATTAACTTGTTCATTCAAAGCTAAACCAGCAAAGTAAGAAGACACTGTATCTGCTGCAAGTTCCTTGTACTTCAGCAAGCTCCAGTGCTAGAGGTTTATCAGATGCCCCATTATTTTTTCATCCTTGAGGCAGGATTTTTAAAGGCTGGCTTTACAAAGGCAGAAATCAGATACATTCAGTAAAGGTTAACCATTCACAGTGGCATGTATTCAATAGCTTTGGAGTGGAGACCAAGGAAATTCATGTTGACTTTCTGTGGTGCTTTAAGTGTTTTTGAAAACTTTCTCTTTGGTCTTCCTGAAAGCTTACTCTCTTCCTTACAGCATCTTAATGACTTTTCAAAGGATGAATAAAAATTCTTTAGGAAAGTAAATCTGAGGAGCCATATGGAAAAAGAACCAATCTAAACCTGAAAATTGTTCACCTGGGAAACTGGAAAAAAAAAAGTACTTTAGCATGCAATGCATACCTCACTGGATTTTACTAAATTACCGTTGCATTAGCACTGAATTGCAGGAGAAACACTGCATTTCACAAGGCAGGTGAAACCAGAAAGACTTTGAATAATTTCTGGGATATTAAATTCAGAGAGACTGAGACATATTGTGCCAGCCTACTAATTTTGTAATATTGTGGGTAAACCAAAGGTCGTACACTTAGTTTTTAACTGTAGGGACCATCTATTACTTCTACTGTGTGGGCCAAATCCTGCTCTCATTTGCAATTACTGACATCTTACTACAGGCAATAATTCTGTGTGAAATGGGCAGCATTTCAGCACTTGTTTGATGATACATGTTGTGATAGAAAACAAGCCAAGAGCAGAACACGTGGCTCTTCCTTTCCCACTATTGGCATAGAAGTGGCATTGCAAGGATCTCCACAATGAAGAGCAGACAACAGCAGCCTGTCCACTAAAGAAGAGGACACGTTAATTTTGAGTGGTTTTCCAAAAGAAAAGGACCTTTTGGGTCTACATTGGGTCAGGTGAGCTTCTGCCATCCAAAATCAGTGCAGCACCTATGGCAAATGATGGCTGCTCTTTAATTCATCCAGAATGTGTCACCTTGGTCCAACCTGCTGACTGCCAGGTTTGAGCAGCGCTGGGAATGGGAGATCCTGTTCCAGCTGAAAGCTGGTGGCCAGGAAAAATTGACCATCATTGTCAAGAAGACTAGATGGGGTAAGTAGATGCCTCTTGCTTTATGTTCTCCATGGGGCTTATTTAGAGCTGGCCATGGCAGACTTTAAATTGTGACTGATTCCTTTTAATGTTTGGTATTCCCTGGGCTATTTGTGTATTTTCCAGAATTAATACTGTTTTATAGGTGGAATATTGCTGTAGCATTTGCTCCCAACTTGATTCTAGGTCCTTGTCTGGCTTCCTCGTTAAAATGACCTAAATTTTGAGCTGGAAGCTCCTAAGAGCAAGGATTGCTCTCTGTGCTTTCTCTATATGATGGCTTTCCTCTGCATGAGCTTCTCAAGGACACCTACGTGTCACTGTAAATCAGCAAAATTGTACCCTTGTCAGCCTGTGGTCTGGAGAGACCAGTCCTTCAGGTACTGAAGTGCTAATAAGTAATACCACCAGCATCCTTAAAAGATACACTTTGGGGTTCTCTTGAGCATTGCCTGGGGGGAGCAGGTGGCATTTGTCGTGGGAGCCACAGTGGTCAAATTCTTCTGTAATGCTTTTCACACTCCCACTTTATGACTCCTGAGGTCCAGCTTGCTCTGATGAATGCCTTGGTATGCGGCACAGGGGAGAACAACTTGCTGTAGGAGGTGATAATCATGTTTGCTGGCTTATTGTCATCGCAGCAGGGGGCAAAAAGTCCTAGCAAATAGCCTCTTAGTCTTAGTAGTCAGAAATGCTTGAACTCTCCGAAATTTTACCTTTGTAAAATCGTACCTTTGCAGGCGGCAACCCCTACAGGGCTCCAGAGGCTTTCTGTGCAAGCTGAATAACCGAACTGGCCCTGTGTTGGTTCACCACTGTTGACTGGAAGAGAAAATGTGTTAATTTTACGGCGCTGCTAAGATCTCCTAGCACAGGGTTAACCCTGTGCCAGCATGTGCAAGTGATGCAGCATCACTGTGCCTGGGCAGCATGGGCTAGACAAAAAAGTAATTCAGAGAAAAATATTATCAATCCAAGCAACTCTTTAAAGTCAGCAAGTATTACCTAGGATTATCTAAAGGTGTAACTGCCATCATCCCCCCTTTGCTATGTACTGATGTCAGAGCTAGCAAAACTTCAGCTGTCCCCATATTTTCTTTGGGTCTGTGGTGCGATGGAGACGTCCTGCCCTAGAGATGCTCCTTGGGGAATGTGCCTCTCCTGTTGCCTCCATCCACCTCTTGCCGCAGGCTGCTGGCATACCAGCCCTCAGAGGGGCTGAATCCCCCGGGACAAGCCACATCGCCCATCGCCTCTCTGGCAGCGGCACCCTTGTAAGAGGGGGATCTCCGTTGCCATGACAATGAGCCTGTCAGGATGAACATTTCTTTCTGTGAACAGCAATTCAAAGCTTAAAGCAATGCTGCTGCCTCCCAATGCTTGTTAGTGCCATGTGCAAACAGAGCTGGGCAAAGCCTTGGGAAAATAAAGGGGCAGGGGGGGAAAAGCTGGCTGGTGCTGCGGTCCTTTCTGCTTTGAGCAGTGGGGAGAGTGATTGCTTTCTGCCTCTTTGTTCCCGGCTCCGGCACAAATCAAACCAAGCCTCCCTTCCCCCAGCAAAGCTCACGCTAAACTGGAGCACGCCAGAGCAAAAACGGATTAAAAAGAAAAATTGTCCTTCTGGCAGCGGATGAAGAGGGTATAAATCAATGAGATGGAGGGTGCTCTGCCCCCGGGCTGGTGCTCGCCGCTGCTAATAAGGGGCTTAAATAGATGTAATCGGGGGGACCTGGGGTATCTGCCGAGCCCTCCTCTGCCTTCTGCACCTGTAACACCAACGGGCCGAGAAGGGCAGAGGCCAAATCTGCTGCGGGTGTGAGAGTCCGGGAGTGCGGGACGGGCTGGAGCTGCCTCTGGCCACGCTGGAGGGAGCTCCTGAGACGGCAAAAGGGCTGCGTCCTGGGCCAGCCCTCGCGAGTCGGACCCCAAAACCAGGAAAGTGGGTTCTATTTTGGATGCTTTTAATAGCTGATGTTGGAAGACAGGTTGTTCCTTTTCAGTTTGTAGATCTATGAAGAGTTAGGGGTTTTACCCTGTGTAAATAAGTCTTACGTAGGTTGTAAACAGTCTTATATAGGTTTTGAACTTTTTTTTTTTTTTTTTAAATTTTTACATACAGAATCGGACTTTCTTGGAGCCACGTGACCCTGGGAGCTGGGGGAGTGAATTCCCAGGTTGAGGGTGACACAGCTTTACACTGTCAATTATCCTGTCCTCCATTGGCTGTCCCATGAACCAGGGCTGGCCCAGGTACAGAGAGGGGGACCCTTTCAGCCAGACCCCTTAACACAAAAATAGAGTCAGAAGTTGGGATGAGTGAGTGAGGGCCTGTGGACAAGCTGGAGTGGGGACTGGGGACCAGGATGTGCCCCTTGCTGTCAATGGTGCTCAGAATGTGGCTGGTGTCTACAAAAGCATCCACGGAAAGAAGGGGGTTTTTGCAAGCAGGGGTGGAAATGCAGTGGGGCACTGGAGAACTGAAGGGGAAGATTACAAATACAGAAACAAACATCCTTGCTTTGTGCAGGCTTTGGCTGCCGTTGAAATGTGGTCTGAAACTGGTGAAAACGTTTGAGAGGTGAATGCAGAATAAGAACAATAATACCATACCTTTCTTGTGCTGGTTAAAGATTGACTGGTTTTTGGCACTTTTCCTCAGTTCTTGTTTCTATTTTCTTCAACCGTTGGGCACTGAGCAGTGACGACAAACCAAAAGGCTCCATCCTTTGCGGAGTGTGTGTCCCCAGAGCACCTGGGGCAGCGAGGCTCAGAAAGGCTTATAGTATTTGTACCTGGGGTGGGACACCCAAGATAACCCCGCAACAGCACTGAGCGGAGGATGAAGGGGAGTCTTGGCTGTAAGATATGATCTGTAACCAGAGTCTGATGTGATGCTGAAGGACTCTCAAGCCACAGACAGTTGGACGTGGTGCTCCCAAAAGGCCTTGAAATACAAAGAGCTAGGACCATGCTCCCTAGAAACGCTGTTTTTGTCCTGGTGGTGTTGTGCCAGCAGGAGTGGATTAAGGGAGGATTCCCCCATTTGAGAAAGGGGGACTCCTTAATCCCCAAAGCCTGGATTTAAAGATCCTGGAGAGAGTAATCACAGCCAGCCAGATTAGCGTCTGCTGGGGAGCCCGGCAAGAGAGGGCAGCGTGGCACTGCCAACCCCAAAGTTGGTCCTCACTCTTGTTTGCACCCCTTTTTCCAGGCCTGTCTCTTAGATGTACTCAGGCACTTGAAAACACAAAATCCACAGAAAAGAAGGCATTAAAAAGAGCATTTCCTTACTCAAGTCATGGGTGGTTTCCCACAAGTGAGAAACATGCGAAACACCTCTGGGGCAGGTGACAAATAATGGGGGATGGGTGTTTTTTACAAGTGTCTTTAATATTGCTTTTGCAAGGCTCCTGCCATAACAAACTGAGTCATCCTTTAGCCAGAAGAAGAAAAGGAGGAGATGCTTCTCAGCAGACACTAGCTGGTGTAGGGCCATCTCCGTGATGCCTGGAGGCACGCTGGCCTTCAGCCATGTAAGGAAACCCATAGTTACCGCCTTGGTTGTGTGAGAAGCTTTGAAACCAGAGTTTGTGGTGGTGTGTCCCTCATTTTTTACTTACTGTGGGTCATGCTGTCAGGGAGCAGGACTGTGCTCTGCTTTTCCCTGAGTATGCCAAACCCAGCCTTTTCACCAAGGTGCAACTTCTTTCTTGTTTATTTATTTGAAACCAAATCCCTAAACTGTGGGATTTCTGTACATATATAGTACAAGTGAAGCATTTACCCTGCTGAGGCGTATTCCTGCTGGGAGATCCTGCAGGAGAAATGGACCATATTGGCTTTTCCAACTGGTCTCAGGTATCACTGCAGCAGCACATGAACTCAGTGGTGCATGCATTTACCTGGCAGGAGACAGTTGCCTCAAACCAAGTGAGGATCAGCGCCCCGACAGGTTCAGTGTTTCAAATTTAAAACTGCATTATTTCTTCAGACAGGATTTTCTGGCATCAAACTGTGCATCCTTTTTTGCACCCTTCATAGACAAGACAAAAGACAGTGGCATTCTTGATGCTCCCCAGAGCATGCCCTGCGACCTGTGGCAATGGCCAGGCTCAGCCAAGCTGGATGGTGAGGTCAGCAGATGCAGGCAAGTGCCAGCTGACCCACCTCAGGCTTGGGAACTGGAACTTCGGGCCCTGTTGCACATTGCCTTCTTGGTTGCTCTTTTTAAAAGTTCCCTTCGGGCAATATTGAAGCTCCCCTCAGCACGCTGCCCTGTGACGAGGCTGATGCTGCTCTACTCCAGCCTTGCAACTGCAGCTCATCAGTCGTTCTTGGCTTTCAAGTCCAACATGATCGTCTCCTACAGTCAAATCAGTCCCCTTTGTATAGGGCCTTTGCTTTCAGTTTTCAGACCCTCTGGATCCTCCTCTTGCAGGTCTTTGTTGTCTCCATGATGCTCTCCTGGCTGGGGATGGTTCAGTTTAAAGCCCTCTCCTACTTCTGCATGAATCCATAATCTGAGAGAGACATCACTGATGAAGTACACATAAACAGTGTGATAGAAAGGAAACCTATGTAATATCAGAGCTGCCAAGAGCCTGATGCCCTTTTGCTTAAGTCACCAAAGCAGACTGCAGAAGGGTAGGGAGCTATCCTGCTTTTCTAATAATTTCCAGTGTGACTTTGCACTGGACAAACTGTTTCAGCCCAGATCCTCTTTAAGGCATTCATTGCCTGATTTCAAAAGGAATTCAAAAAATATCTCTAAAGATCTGATCCTTGAACTCTCCCTTTGCTATTCCTTGCTGAATTGAGGGTCAGTGTTTTCTTCTCTCCCTCTATTGCACCTGCTCAGGCACATTGATGCAGAGGGTAATTACTCTTAGCATCAATTCCCAGTCTCAGGGGACTCTGCTCTGCCGAAAGAGTGTGAGCATGTCTACCCATGGACCATGGCAGAGGAACACCCCAGGTACCATCTGGCAGAAGACGCTCCATCAGCAGGACACCCACTCCCATGCTTGGATGTCACTGGGCCGAGGTGCCACATGTTCCACGTAGGCAGACCTGCACAACTGTGGGGTTGTCGACCTTTTCCCCTCCCTCCTGGGCTATTTCGTATTGAATTGGATTTGTATAGTGGCTTTTTTGCTAGGGACCGTGCCACTGCTTTGGGATGCCTGTTCCTACAGTTTATCCCTTTAACTTAAATGTTGCCAAGGAGCTGTGTCAACCCTAGCCTCTTACAGGGTGAAAATACTTTCTGTTGTTGAAAATCAACTGTGTGCAAGTCTCTGAGGACCAGCACTGTTTTGTACTGTATACTGAATAGGAGCAGTGGTCTCAGTCTGCTTGCTAAATCAGGTCGGCTGACGTTAGCGAGGCAAAACCAGCAAACAACCTGGTGCTATTCTCCATCTGTGCTCAGAGGAGACCCAAACAGTACCAGCAGAAGGGCTGCAGGGAGAGAAGAAGGTGTCTTGGCAAACCTGTGCATGTGACGTAATAGCCAAGAGAAATCCCTGTTTGCAGCAGGTTGTTTTCCATCTCTTGCATGTGACCATCAGCGTAATTATAGCATACAAACTGCTCAGCGGAGATAATGCCTAAGAATAACAGCTAATGGGGAAGAGCCGGAGAGAGAAGATGAACAACTTTTTATTGCTGCCATATGCTTTAAATCCCTTCACCTCTCTTGCTATAGTCATAGTGAGGAATTTTTTTACATTGGGAATTTTAGTGCTGCTTTAAAAGAGCCAGATTAGCAATACCAAGGAAGTAACCACCTGCCCATCCCTGGGATGTCTTCCTGCTCCTGCCTGCACTCAAGATCTCATCAATGCACCCTGCCGACTGTGGGCACCTTACTGGTTTTTCCATCTTGATCAAATCAGTGTCTCTTCTCAGAGAGCGGACAATGCTTTGCTTTGAAAACAGACCACCTAGAGAAGCCCAAGAGTTGTTCTTCAGGTCCCAACAAGTGCCTGGTCTGCTGGAGAGCATCCCGCTGAGAGGGAGGAGATGGATCACAGCCTGTCGGGGGTGTCTTTCCAAACCTGCCGCACCGGTTTGAGCATCCTGCAGTCCCTCCGCTCTGGTCAGCACAGGCCGAAGCTGATTTTTAAGTCAGTGTGCTGATGGGGGAGGAGCGGAGGGGAGCCTTGGCAAAGCCATGATCCCGTTTGCTCTGATGACTAAAGGTCATGGGGTGGTTCCTTGTGTCAGAGGAAGGAAGTGAACATGGTATCTTCAGCAAACTAATTTCAGACTTGTACCAGTTCCCCTTTCAGTGTAATTTAATCATCTTCAGTGTCTGATTCTACAAACACGGCTTTGTACTGCTAAACCTGTACTGCATATTAGCAGAGAGGCAGCTGGAATTTGAATTTGATTTTGACTATAGTGAGAAACCTTATATTTATCACTTGGCAAATCTCTTGAATGCAGGAGCATATCAGTATATAAATGCAGGTTGCTTTGATCAGTGTAATTTTGGAAGCTTAAGATGAGAGAGAGAATGTAGGTTGGGTACTGATACTTGTAAAGGAGCTATAGAAAAATATTCTACCAGGTGATTGCAATTATACTACTCTGTAATATCAGCCTACCTAGAATTTGCCGCAAATAATTGTTTGTAATTGAAAAATGCTTTGGGTTACCAAGTACGTTTAATGCAGTCTTTTGTAGCCTGCAATATAAGCATCAGGTACAGAAGCATGTTCTTTCAGAGGAAGGGACTGGCAAGAGCAAAGGACAGCAAGAGCTGGAATAATCCAGGGACATGACAGTGGCCAGGAAATGCAGAACAAGCTGAAATGGTAGTGGGATAAACCGCCTGCTTTCACCCCTCTTCTCTGTTGGGCAAAACTCCTGCTGGCTTCTTTGCTGCATAGGATGCCAAACTAATAGTCACTCTTGGCATTAATACACGTGTAGGACTCAGGATTTGGCCATATGCTCTAACAAAAGGAAGTACTTTAGTTTGCAGCTTGGGGCTGGAGGCATTCCTAGCGATTGCCTCTTCTGACAGTTCACGTCCCTTTGAAATCTGTCCAGTTTTGAAAGGAGCCACCTCTGACCCTGGTGCCTTCACAGCAGCTCGCACAGATGTATGAACGTGACTGCACTGCTGTAAATTCTGGTTCACTCCCCGGACATCCTTGGGGTCTGGTTTTCTTTCAGAGTTGCTGTTAGAGGGGAGAGTACTTGGTACCTGCTGGGTGGGGAGCAAGGGCTTCTGGCATCTGTGAGGCTCATCTGTGGGCTCATTGCTTCATAAGAAAGACTTTGATTTTTAGCGAGAGGGTTCCCTTTACGTAGCAAAAGCAATCGGTGACAGAACTTAGGAGTACATGGTTTTGAGAAGGAGCTCAGGTTCTGCTCTCAGTAGAAAGAGATAAAAACTAAGGCAATAGCAGTGACTTTGTTCTTCAAATTTGCATGGGCAGAATAGAAAATGGAGCTTGGATGAAACTATTATCATCAGTGTTGTGAGGATGGTAACTGAGCATTCGCTGCCTCCGGAAAAGAAGTAAGATGAAGAGGTGACTCTTCCTTCCCATCTCCTTTGCCGGCTTCTGGCTTCCAAGAAATACCCTGAGCACTTTGATTTATTGACATGCTGCGAAAAGGCAGTTAAGTTTTACAGTCAGCCAACCCTGTGAGTCCAGATCTTCTGAAACAGAAATCAAAAGGGAGCCTCCCCATCTCATGTGTGTAAAGAAGGACCGATATTTTCAAAGCACTGTTGTGTGATGGTGCTCCGGGACTTCAGATCTGATGGTCGCTCATTCTCCGCTTTGGAGTTGTGGCTGCTTCTGCCCAAAGGGCTGGAGCAGATGTAACTCCTCAGGGAGCTTCACCAGGAGATATCCACAATCGCAGAGTTCAGTCTGTGTTAGACCCCAAAACCGACCATCCCCAGGCATAGCCCAGAGGACCCAACTTGGAAGGCTTGAGAGCACAGTCCTCTTCCACAGCCAAGAGGTGGTCAAGAGGTTATTGCCTGCTATCAGAGGCTGCAGTTCCTTCCAGCCTGTGATGCCTTCTGCTCTCTAACCCACCACCACCAGCGGGTGGCCAAGAGAGCACCGGCAATGCTGCAGAGATTGTTTTTGCACCATGGCTACAGAGGGAGAGCACATGAGATTTGATGCCTTGCAGCTTTTTGCTCTTTGGGCCCATAGATCAGTGTAGCAGGAGATGGTTTGTCTCATGTCAAATAGCTGACTGCGGGCCAGTTGGCAGCCCCTGTGCAGGGAGGCCTGTGTTAATAGCAGACTTGGGGTTGATGCATGGTGTTGCTAAAACGGATTGACAGATTTGCAGAGAGCAACTTTCATGCATCCCATATGTTGCTTGGCTTCCTCTGGGTGACTTAAAAAGAGGCGAAAAAATCTTTTGCTGGAAGAAAGTAAGAGTATTTGTATACTTGGCTGTTTTTAAGTATCTCTTTTTCCCCCTCTAGCTTGACCTGATGTGGTCAAAAAAGAAAAAGGGTGTCGATTAATCAGTTTAGAAGCATGCACAGATGCATTAAGTAACTATAGTTTCCTGTGGCCCTAACAGCAGGCACAGGAAAGTTCCCATAAAAATCGAGAAGTTCTGCTCTCTAAGAATTGCAGCCCTGACTTGGATTGTCAAAGACACACACTGCTAAACGGCATGGTAACTGCTGGAGCACTCTGATTTGCACTTGAAAGATTTGGCTCATTATCTATAGCAGAACTTCCCAGGAAGTGTGAAATTTAACCTTGAGGTCAAACAAGAACTTTTTGGAGCAATCCTATTTTTACTTCTCTCTGTTTCATTTAGGCAAACACGTGCAGCACAGACATTGGTCCTGATGAAGTGCCATTGTTCAATGCTGAAAAAATGCACATTTGATCTAGTTTGCATTTCCTAAAAACTGTGTTATTGATTTGACAATATATTTTTCCTTGGAAAAAAAATCTGCAGTATTTATTCATTCTTGCCCCTTGGAGAGCTTGCTACCATCTGTTTTTCTTGGCTTTGCATCACCTTTTTTTTTTTCCACTTGTTCTTCTCCCACTGTGCACCACTGAAGGACTATACTATACATTATCTCATAGCCAAATTATGCAGGGTATTGTAAACATGTTGTAAACTTTGCCAGCTGCAAAGCCAAGGGCTCTGAGAGATCTTGCTAAGCACTGGAAATGGTCTTTGAAGAAACAAGGCAGCCTTCTGGAAGCAGATTTGCAGGGCAGTGTGACTTAAAGGTGTAATACTGCTTTTGCAAAATGCTGGGCGAAGAAGAGGAGCAAATAAATGTGTTCTTGAATCCCTGTATCTTTATCATAGAGGCCAAGAAGTCCCCGAAACAGTATCTGCTCAGCACCCACTGATAAGACACAGCATGGCTCCTGCATGCAGATGCTAGGACCTGCAGGCTCTGTGCCCTGGCAGGTGGTAACAGGGACTGGAGCCTGATATAGCCCCGGCACCACTGTCATTTCAGTCAGGATAGGACTATGCTCAAGGCACGTTGCAGGACTGAAGCCCCTATACATCTCAGGGTTATCCCTGGAGTTGGAGCAGCAATGTCCTGCAAGCAGCATCCTGGGAGGATGCAAGCCACAGGGCATCTCGTGCTTTGCATTGCAGGGTTAGGGCTCATTGCTGCCCTCGGAAAGGGGAGCTAAGGGAAAGAATCACAGGTGTGTGAGGATAAGTCTGTGTAAATCTACAAGAAATATCCCTAGTTATAGATCTCTGTGTATCTTTTGATTGTTGAACAATAAGGATATTGGCAGTAGCAATATCAGGCATTCCAGAAATCATGCCTCAAAAATATACAACTTTAAACGTACCTTTATGCGGTTTAGTGTCGGTTCTCTTTGCCTGTCTGCTGGTGACTGATCTTGGTGCAGTGAAAGTCATGCCTTCAAGCTTTCATCCCATGGTACACTTCCAGAAAGGGCAGAAATCTCTGTCCAGGAGACACAAAACTTGAGCCCTGGAGCTGGGAGTGCAGGAGGAGCACTATAGGCAGCACGGAAATAGAGGTTACTGCGACCCTTGCAAATAGAGAGGCAGACCATGGGGTTGTAGCGATGCACTCCGCAGGGAGCAATCCCAAATTCCATGAAGTCAAGAGGACTAGGAAGCAATGTGGATTACTGGACCACAGGGAAGAGCCTATTTCTGTGGACAGTGGACATGTAAATAAATACCTGGATGAGCTGATGATATGCATACAACCCTCAGTGAAATGCAGTTTTCTACATTTGCTATGAATTCATTATGAATGCTTTCATGCTCAGATTTTGACTGATAAGGAAAACAAAGTCATCTTAAGTTTAGAGGAGATATGAGGTGGAGATATGAGAGTAACTGCTCTGGTACAAGAGATGTGGCCCTTAAACAGTGTTTTGGAAAGAGTCCAGGGGCTGGACGGGAGCACTGTGGTGCTTGGGGTGGCACAGTCCCGCTCCACCCAGCATCCTTCGGCTGTCCTCCCCACGCAACAGCTCACAGCCCTCAAAAGGCTGCTGGCTGCTGGGAGGAACAGCTGGACAGGACGTTCGTCTACAATATTTAGGGAACTCAAACCCATCTTTTAAATTATCCCAGCAATACTTCATCCTCCTCTCCAACAGTTAGCAAAAAGGATCACAAGTTCAGTTGTACTTACAAAATGTGGCTGTGAATATCCTACGATTTATTGCCCTATTCCTGCTATTTTTACAGGGTTAAGAGCTTAGGGGAGAAAAATTGCTTAGCTTGGTGAGATGGATTTCTTTTTGCAAAGGAAGGACGAATTTCTTCCAGCCCTGGAAGTATTCTTGTGAAAGCTATTTCTTCTCTGAAGAGTCTTTTATTACTATTATGGGCTTACGTTGATAGGCTTGCACTCTCATTAAGGGGTGCTGATTTAAATGAGGGGCTTTAATCAACAATTTTCATCATGATTTAAATCAGCTAGCAGGAAACACAAAATTGATTATTTAAATGAATCTTGTTCTTTATTTGTACTTTTTAATTATTTTCCTAAGGAACAACTGATACTTCCTTGCTGGAGCCTGGTGCTCTTTTTTCACTTATGATCAGGACATGCTACTAACATATTTATTTAAGAATCTGCACGTTAAGTCTAAAGTTACTTAACATTTTTCATTTTATGTGCTGAACTGATGACTGATGCCTCTACTACATGACTAATTTTAATGTTAATTTGTGTCAAGGTACACTGCAGAGCAGAGTAAGAAACATACATTAGCTACTGTGCTCTAATTTAAATCACATCTTAAATATGATGGACAGGTGGGGTAAGGGGAAGAATACAGTTTTCAAAACTTATTCTGCATTTGAAATGGACATTTTGAACATGGGAAATATTACCTCTTGACAGCAGGCTGGGCTATTTCTAATCACCAAATCCTCATAAAGATTCATACAGGGGAAAGTGCAATTGCCTGTTCTCTCTTTCGTTTCAATCCCTGATGGTTTTAGAGTGAACTGAAGGGAAGGACATCTTTCTGTGCATCCCGAGGAGAAACGGGTCTGTATGTAATGGACTTAGAGTCTCAAGAACCTCCTGATGCAGGTGGTTCAGCAAATACTTCAGTCACTGAAGTGGCTTGACTTCATCTAAAATTTGTAGGGATTTATTTCTATTTATTATAGTATTACAGTGAAACTTAGGCCATAATGTTCAATGCCATCGATTCAGTTTTAATTTAAAATTATTGAATTTTTAAAAAATAATGTAGGTAAGTTTAAAAAAATTAATAATCCTATGCTCTGGTTTTTCTGGGGAAAGGACATTTTGCATTTTCATCCTCCTTTCTTTTGCATCAACTCCAGC
The DNA here is from genome assembly GCA_035590195.1 of Aviceda cuculoides. Taxonomy (NCBI): domain Eukaryota; kingdom Metazoa; phylum Chordata; class Aves; order Accipitriformes; family Accipitridae; genus Aviceda; species Aviceda cuculoides. Next base: position 14,897,771 of record JAVJGG010000082.1, on the reverse strand, counting down.
TCACAGCAGCTGCAATGAGTTGAGGGGCCATATTTCTGATTCATACCATTGTGTGTAAGAATAAGCCAAAACCAAAATGAACCTTTTTTGAAAAGCTTTGGGCTTTGGGCTATATGTATGCATATATCCATCTATTTTTCAGATCAAAGAGATTAAATAGTCAAGCATCCTTTGGGTAGTTCAGTTGACTTTATTGGAGAAACTAATGCCCAAGTCAGGTATCTGGTTTCTTGTTGGCTTCAACCATCACGACAGAGAGTCCGGAGCTCTCTGGGGATACACAGGATGGGATTTTCCAATGCCAACGGATGCATCCACCTCTCTTCAGTGTGAGTCTCAGCAGGTTCACATTATTGAACCTCTCTGCCATCCCTTCTCCCAGCACCATGCGGGATGCAGGGGGATTATTGCTACCTCCCTCCCTCAACGCTCTCGCAACAGCGTGGTGCCTCACTCCCACCCTGCAGTTTGGCAGCCGTCAGCCCATTTCGCCAATTCACTGAAACAATTTCCTACAAATCACACTTGAGACTAAAAACAAAACAGCAAAGACTTGATTTCTTTTTTTTCCCCTGCCAGAAGCCATATGTACCATGCCAAGATGCGACACACAACACCTTGCATTACAGACACACGTCATTCATGCTGACTCAGAGCAGGGAAACCTTCACTGCCTCATCCCACGTTATTTCTAGTCTGATGCACCAGGGAAAGGCTTCAGCTTTGCGTTGAGGTCTAAGCCCAAGTGGTTTTTTCTTCTTTAAGTTAAAGGTTTAGCCTGACTTGGGTTTTTGGGGCAGTTTCTTTTTTTTTTTTTCCCCAGAAGCCTGAACGTCTTTCAGTGGCTACTGATTTCAAATGATACTTCTGGCTGCAAAACCCACTGCAAACCAGTGGAAACCAGCAGCAACAGGGTGACTTCAACAGCGGCACCCACTCAGAGTGGCCCTAACCAGCCTGTGTCTGAGTTTCACATTTAGGGGCTCGAAGTTATGGCCCAGGGCTTCTGAATAGCTTTATGCTGTATTTTTGACTGCGTTTGCCTGTGCCCAGTCTCCTTCCCAGCAAGGAGAGTGCCCCTTCTCATGCTGGTGCTGCCCATTGCCGCCGTGTCTGGGTTTTGAGGCCAGAGCAGGCACTTTGCTGTGCCAGCAAACACCGAACGCCGAGTGCTGTCAAGACCAAAGGGAGCTCGCTTCACCTCGCAGTGTTAGGTAAAGCAGTGATTGAGGGGAAAGTAAAGAAAATAAGGTAGAAGCAAACATTATGGGTAACGGAAGAGCACATTTCTGATGGTTTTTTTTGTCGTCGTTGTTAATGTAGGGGTTTTCGTACAAGCGGAAACCTGTTTAGACCCCGGGTGAGCGGCTGGGTGCCATGAGAGCCTCAGCCTTTGCCACCTCCCGCTGCCCGTCCCAGCACGGCCGCCCCACGCAGCTCCATCGCAGACCCTTATCTTTAAGCCGTTCCTGTCGTATCCTCTCTGCTCCCGCCATACATAGTGCGTTTTAATGCAAACATGCATAAGAGAAACTAGAAATAACATTTAATTCGACACCATTAAGTATGAGATCGCCCCTCTCCCATGCAGGGCTGTTCCAATCGAGCCGACTTCAGGTCTTTTCTTCCTGGGGATCTGCTGCAGGTACTTCCGAAAAACACTTTGCCGTCTGCGCTTGGTGTTTCCTGGCAGGGACGGTTTATGGTCCATCACCGCCCTCCTGATTTAGCACGTGGAAGGACCAATATGTACCTTTATTAAAGGCAATCTTAATCTTTCTTGTGGAACATTATATAAACACGTAGGCTTCGAGCAGCTTTCGGAGACAGGTCCAAACACCTGAATTATGGGGGATATACGGGGTTTGGCCGTTGTACTTCTCGGACCGCAGCCTCCCATTCCTTGCTTTAACCAGCTCTGTTCCCAGTGCCTGGCCGTCGCTGGGGGAGAGCGTGTGGGTAACAAAACCTGTCAGAACAGTTGCTTGTATATTTTATGTATGTATATATATGACTGAGGTCCGAGTGCAGAAGGAAGTGGGTGGGTGGATGGATACATGGGGGGGCATGTGGGCGGATGGTTGCCGATTTGGGGGGTGGATGGAAGCACGGATGAGGATGGGAGCGTGGATGGGTGCACGAGTGCGCGGCTGTGTTGGTAGGTGGGTGCATAAATTGGGGTGTGGGTGGCTGGATACGTGGGAGCATGGGTTGGTGCCTGCAGGGGCGGGCGATACGTGGGTGTACGGGTGCAGGGGTGGGTGCACAAGTTGGTGCAGGAATGGGTGGGTGGGTGCCTGGGCTGGCGCAGGCGTGGGTGGGGTGCGCGCTTGGAGGGCGAGTGAACGGGCGGGTGAACAGACGGACAGTCCCAGGACAGACGTCACGGGCAGGTGCGCGGCCGCTGCCCCCCGCTGCGGAACGAGCCCGCCTCAA
>JAVJGG010000082.1:14786749-14894793 GCA_035590195.1 Aviceda cuculoides | reverse complement strand
GGCGGGGCTGGCGCGGGCCGGGAGACAAAGGCACGGCCCGGGCATCCCCTTCCCACCTGCGCGGAGCGGGCGGAGCTGCGGGGGCTGCCGAGGGCGGCTCGCGCAGGGGGAGCCGGGCGCTGCCGGGCTCCTCTCCTGGAGGGGCTCCCGAAGGGTCGGCGCAGGTGGTTTCGCTTTAAATACCTTGCCGGGGTGTCCCACAACAAGGGCTTTTTTTTTTTTTTTTTTCTCCCCTTGTTTTTTTAAGCATTCTGATTCTTGTCAGGTGTTCTTTTTAGAGGAAGTTGCTCCCAACTTTCCGTGAATATCATGTGCTTTTGGGTTTCACCCACCAAGCAGGTGCCCAGAGAGACGTACAGCCGCTCCTGGAAACGCTCGTGCGTGCACCTGTGCACCTCTGCTCACTCTCTTTTTTTGCACGTAAAGGGTTAGAAATGCCTGCAGTCGACTCCGTTCTTCCGTCTGGTTCGTTAGCCTTAGATCATCGTAGCTAAAGTAAATGAGCTGCATGGTGACTGCTGTGCTTGAATAACGCTTGAGCCTCAGACCAGAAGAGAGGGGCTTTTTTCTTGGTATTGATCAGACCTTGAGAATTTCTCACCAACACGCCAGCAGCACGCAGGCTGCCTTTCTTCCTCTTTGTTACACACCAGCCCTCTGTTAACATAAAGAAACAATGGAATATTTTTTCTTCCCAAATACTCGGTGTTAGACCAAATAGGCTGTCTTTGCCATTAAGGATAAAATTCCCACTAACTCAGGAGGGGCCAGCGGTGAGACCACCCTGCTGGTAGCCTTCCCCTTAGAATTTTTTTTATATGCTTTAGCCTTTGCAAAATGAAGGAAGAGAACTGGTGCCTGTGTTGAGATAGATCACTGTGGTCCCTGCTGCCCAGACAGCATTTAAGGAATCATCGCTTCTAATTTATTGCCTTTATTGTACCATGAAACTTCAAATAACGCAGCTGAGGACTAAAGTAGGGAGCAGCGGTCCGGTGCCCTGCGCGAAAGCCGGTGTTGATGGCTGTGAGCATCGCTGCCGCTGTTGGGGACGGACCTCTTGTTGCGTGGAGGATGCATCTGGAGGTGTTGGGGAATCGCTCTGGCTGTCTGCTGGGGATGGTGTTTCTGATGAGGAGAGTGGGTTTAGTGTCCCTTGTGGGGCTCCCTGGCCATCTGCACCCCCGGGAGCGAAGTTGAGCAGAAGCTGTAGAAGCTTCTCTATTTCAATTTGAGGTTCATAAAATGCCCCTTTGCATTGCTTATTTCTTCCGGCTGAAGTGTTGCTAGTTGTGCTGCACAGCAGTTACCAGCACGTTGATCTCCCCATGGTGAGCAGCTACTCTCCCGGTTTGCAGGTGGGGATGGAGGGATGCGGGCAGCGTGGGGCAAGGCACTGGTTTCGGAGCTGCTGCTGCTGTGCTGGCTAAAGCTTTGGGAGTTACTCATTGCAGTTTGCCTTACTGGCTGTTTCTGTGGTTTAGTCACCGTTTTTTGGTTGTAGTTTGTTTCAGGTTGATGGAAGGTCTTTCTTCAGTGTGGAATTACGTTTTTGTGTTAATTGGAGATAAACTGAGTAAAAACATGGTTTGAATTGAGGAAGAGCCTCACTCTTGTGATGAGAGTGCTGAAGCTAAACTTTCTTCTTTAACCTGCTTCAAACATTTTTACAAATGGTTTTGATCCAGGTGAAACTGCACTGTCTAGCAGAAATAAATTTTACTCAGAAGATTTTAGACCAGTCTACCATAGTCCTGCCTCTCCTTGGTGCAGAAGCTCTGAGTGCCATTACTTGCGTTTTTTTAACCTTATTCCAAGGAAATGAGGGCTAACCGGTCACTGAGAGTGTGCACACATGTCATTCAGCTGTAGTGACTGTTGAACCGTACTTAACAGAGGGGCTCTGAGTAGTCACTTCTGTGCAGAGAAGCGGTAGCACAAAGAGGAGACCATGGCAGTCCTGTTGTGGAGAATCCCAAGTCATCAGCGAATCCCCTCGGTGACCCCTCACAGAGCCAGACCTAGTAAATCCCATTGCTTGTTCAATTCCCTTGTTACTTTGGCACCCCTATTTGCTTCCCAGTGGCTTTTTTTTTTTTTTCTGGACATCTTCATTAATCACAAATATTCACAGTAGGTGAATATTTGACTTTTAGTGAAATCTCAGCATCCCAATGGCTGATTCCAAACTGGGAATGTGTAAGAGCAAGGTTCTTGCAAAGCATTTTATTTCCCAACTATTATTTGCCAAAGTAACAGTTACTTTGGCAACTATTCCTTTGAAAACTAATATTTGGGAAGTAGAATGCTTTGCAAGAAACTTGCTCACTAGTGTCAACTCCTGCTGTCAATCAGCTGAGAACAAATTTCTCATGGTGCTTAGTTAACAACAATTATGAGTTTTGCCCTACTTACCTCATCAAGGTCACCTCTGACCCCAGATTTGCTACTGAAATAGGGGAGGCAGACTGTTCTTTCCGACATCAGTTGGGGTATGTGATTTGGGTTTAAAGCTGAGTTCAAGGAGGACTCCAGCTCATGTGGCTGAAGCCCAAGAGGTGATGCTGGCACAGATCTGTCAGGGGTACTGTGCTGTTTCAGGGAGGTGTTGAAAAAAGAAGAGGAAAAACAAAGCAGAAGAGCGCCTGCATCTCTGCTCCTCCTCTCTGATCACCCTCACATTTGACACTTAAATCCAATTATTGCTTTGAAGCTGCTCCAATTAAGCATCTGAAGTGTTTGGCATCTACTTGTTCAAATACATAAATTCGCTCTGGTTTTACTGGCTTACTTTGCAAAAGCTACAAACAAAGTCTGCTGTGTGGTGTGCGTTGAAACTGCTAACAGGTGTTTGTGGGTACCAACAGCTGAAGAGTTCCTGAAATACACTAAAGCTCAAACAAAAAGCCTCTTGCTAAAATACTTTCTTGGGATATCCTGCTCCTGGTGTTAGCATCTCTGACTCATGGTACTGTTTGGCCATCCCGGTGGGGTTTCTGGGTCCAGCTGTGCTTTGCTTCTGGCTGAAGTCAGGGGAGTTGGTCTGTTGGGTCTGCTGCAGGGTTTGGCCAGGTTTCCCTGGGTTTTGGTGAAAGCTGAGTGAACCTTCTGCTGTCAAGGTGGGATGGACAGTGACAGCAGCCAGGTAAAAACTAGAAACACCACGATGCAAACTTCATGTGGTTGATATCCCTCGCACGTGGAGAGCATACACTTTTTACCATCTTGCAATTATATGCTATTTTTTCCCATTAATTCTAATCTATTAAATGTTTCCATATGATCTTACTACTCTCAATAGCTATTTGAAGCGTGAAGGGTGTTTTACACAACTATTTGCTCAAAAAATGGGTGGTACAACCAATAGAGCCTCAGTTCCTATGGTGTCCTCCCTTGTAGCTTCTCTGGTGTCTGATATGGGTTTGTCTCTTGCTTGGTAGGAGCTTCAGGGTATCTCCCTTCTCTCCAGATACAAAGCCTGATATTTTTGAGATGACTTCCCCCCATTAAATTCAGCTTCAACTGGTGATGAGGTGCATCAGAGTGCACAGCACAACTGGATTGGCTTCATTATCAAGGGAAAAGAGCTGAAAACTGGAAAGTTTCAAAAACATTGCCAACTGCACAAAACCCCAGTTAGGTATGAGACCCGTCGAAAGGCAACTCCCCCCCCAGCCCCCCCCCCTTAGAGCAAATTTCAGTGCATTCTAGCGATATTTAATGTTCAGGTGACTCTACTTAAGCCTTTAATTCATTAGGCCATGGAGATTCACTGGGGACTTGCTGTTAGTGCTGATGTTTCAGCCTGCCTGTCACCAAGCCGAGCAGGGCTTGGCATTGCGTTTGGAGGGCTGTCCACACGACCAAGAGAACAAAATATTTTCTATCAAAATGAATGTTTAGCTTTTGCTTTTCTTTTTTTTTCCTGGAGAGAAACAACTGAGAGGGCAGGACTGTGCCCGGGGCTTCAGGGCTAAGACCTGCCACAGCGTTTGCTTCTCGTGTGGTTCAGCCATACCTGTTGTAAGCAGCCGTCTTGCAGCCCTGGCACAAAACGTCGGCTTTGAGCCAAGTCTTGTGCCTTAAAGGTTCAAGGATTATCCCTTTCCGAGTAGTGCCTGTGAGTGCAGTGATGTGAGAAGCGCATGGTCCCATTGTGTCGTGCAGAGCCAGCCACGACATATGAAATCGGCTATTTTGCATCTTTTCCAACTGGTGGGGTTTTTTTCTGGGCTGTGTAAGAGCGCTACTGCTTTTGGAAGGTGCATCTAGTGGAAGTACAAAGGTAATTATGTTTCAGAGCAGACAGAGCTTGAATATCTTCTAAAGTCAAACCAACCAAACAAAAATGTGTGAGTCAAGCTTAGCTCTTCTCCTTTTACAGGCTGGGCTGCCGTTTCCTATTTCTGACCTTTCTTATTCCCTAAGCAAAGCTTTTATTAAAACATGAGCTGTATATACCGATGAATATTTATATCTCACAAACCACCAAAATTGGGGTCCTAGTAGGGCTGGAGACTGCAAGGACACGCAGTAAGATGTGTTTTCACCCTGGGGAGCTTGTGGCATAAGGTGTACCCATCCTGTTTGTACATATGCCATGTGCCAGGGTGAGGATAGCCAAAGCGTGCAGGAGCAGAGTGGCGTGACTTGCTCAGGGGCACGCAATGATGGAGAGCAAAAGTGAAATCCCAGCTCCCATCATTTTCCTTCTGGGCCATCCTGGCTTTGCTCTGTGCGCCAGCTCTGCTGTTAAGAGTTTGCTGCTAGCGAACGGCTCTGCCTGCAGCAGGACACGCTGCTCTGGTGTCACAGGGGTGCAAGTCTTGATTTGTTGAACAAAGGTGCTCTTCCAAAAATAGGTTAAGCCAAAGAACTTGGATGCCAAAAATAGCAATAGAGATTTTCTGTTTTCCAACTGTGTTTGAGATTTATTGTTCCTTGCTGGAGGCAGCTGAAAAAGTAAGAGATACTGTAGCTATAGGCAAGGGAATAGTGGAATTACACATACACAGTCACCTCTGATGGAGGGAAACCACATGTGTCAGATATCACTGTAGAAATACACAATAATGCAAAATAACAATGTAAATAAAAACATGCAGTGTCACTAAACCCTTCCATTGGCAAAAGTTTTGTTGCTTTCCTAACAGTTAAGGTACCCCAGAAAGGGAAGGATGGAGAGATCCCTGGTGACAGAGGACAAAAGAAATGCCGACAAACAAAAACTGAAACAAATAAATGCCACAAGAATGGTCCTGGTGATAGCCCCTATAAACCTTCCATTGTGACACTCTGCTGTGTGTGAATAATTCGCTTTTCCTAAACTGGTGGCAGTAAAATCTGTGCAGTGGCTTTCCCCTCCGCCTTCATACAGGTTGTTCAGGTAATAGTTGTTAAAACTCGAGATTTCTCTCATGGGATTCTCCATAGAAATTTTCATATCGTTAAGTTAAACTCCAGCTTTCCCATTCCCCGAGTTAGATGCATGCACAGAGGACAGAGCTAATTACTTGCACTGCAGCTATTTAAGGCACTGGGCTGAGCATGGAGCTAGAAGTCAGGAGGCACCGTGGCTCTAATCCACGCTGTGCTGCTCGCTGAGCCACGTCCGAGAAGTTATTTAACCTCTGCGTGCCACTGCTTCCCTCTGGGTAACAGGAGGGATTATGGTAATTGCTTTTGAAAAGCACTTTCAGGTGTTCAGCTTTATTTTTTTTCCTAAAGTGCAGAACTATCTGGTCCTGAGCTGAAGAGGCTCAGTCTGTCCCAGGAGGCTTTTGGTACTTTGCAGGATTAGAAAAACAATGCTTAATGCCTCATCGGGCTGTTTAGACTATGTAAATAAATACATTTAAAAGATTTTTCATGAATCTTCTATGCACTACTCATGGAATGACTCTTGGATACAACTGAAGGACATAGAAATGAGATATTGTTCAAAAGGGTTGTTGTTGAACTCTTTGTGAAATGTAAGTAAAATGTCAGAATGCTTAAATGGTTTATTTTTTCAACCAAATCCTGCCTTCTCCACAGATCCTGGGTTTACATCTGTTAAATTTGTCTCTACCTTGAGTTAAAGACCCCAAAGGCAACAGACTTGCTGCATTTCTTTTAGGATTTGGAGGGTATTTGGTTTTGTGTTCTATAGAAAAGGCTGATTTTCTAGGCTGAAGAAGTAGGAAGGTTTTCATGAGAGCAAGGTGAGCACAAAGCAAATGTGCCCTGAGCTGTGCCTCTATCTCAGATGCTGAAGCATCCAGGAGAGAATAATGGTGCATGAATTTGTCTCTCTGTTGCATGCACTGAACTCCTCTTTTCCAAATAGCAAGACTTCTTCCTATTTATGGTTTGTGTCACAGGGAAGAAATAATCAAAGGGCAGAAAACCCTATTGCTGAACTGCAGCCGAGACCAAAGTGTTAATGAAAAAGTTTTTTGCGGAGCACGGTGCTTTCAGTGGGGCGGCTGGTTGGGAAGCACCATCCGCCGTAGGGTGTGCCGGCAGTGTTTGAGGAGGTAACATTACTGGGGATTTTATGTTGGAAACATGAAGTTTAGTGTGCTACTGGACAGTGCTCCAGTGCCAAGGCCATGGCTGTAATCTAAGCCATCAGCTGCTCTAGTAAAATGTCTGGGTGCTCCCATGTTTTGTGCAGGAGCTTGACATGATGCAGCCTAAAGCTGGGGAATATAGTGCATCTTCCCAGCACGAGGGATCCGGGCCCCATCAGCACGTGTTGAGAGAGGCTTGGCTGCCAAAATAGTTTAGTGTTGCTACGATGGTTGCAGGTGGTGATTGCCTTTTAAGTTCTTGCTCTCTGTTCTGACATTTTTAGGACAGTAAATGAAGGATGAGAAGTAGAAGAGCAAACAAATTAGAAAAATCCTGCATGTGGATGTCTGTAATTGCATTTGTGTAGCTCAATGGAAAGAGCCCGTTCTACTGGAATTCAGGGAGGGGTTGGCAATGAATAAAAGTAGTTATAAAAGTAGAGCCAGTAGCTCTCATGCCAAAACTGAGTATTGATGATAGGGCTTAGCTTAAAGCAGGTGCCATAATATATACCCTAAAAACTGCTCTGGCGAAACACGTGCAAAACCACACGCCTTGTATGCCACGGAGGATTTATTCGTAGGGGTGAGACAGAAGAAACCTTTGCTTGGATGGAGGTGAGAGTTGAGTCCTGGTCCTGGGAAGCGAGAGAAATGCTTTACTGAGGCAAGGCTTTTATTAGGGGCACTCTAATGAGTGACACTTAGGCGTGTCACTCATTTTTTGTTATATTAGAGACACAATACTGAAATTACCAAAAATGCAACAGCCATCCCACATCTGTGCTTTCCCTACCGGGTCTCTTTGAGGACCAGCTCTTAGCACTGTGAGGATTCAGAGAAGAATAAGTAGGGTTTTTTCAAGTACTTAAGAAGTACAAGGCATGAGGTAAATAATTTAAACACTGGTGCAGAGCATTGCCAGCTAAAAAGTGACTTACAATCTCTTAACAGGCTAACAATAAGTGGATTTTTTTTCCTCTTTTGGGGGAGAGGAGTACGGAATGTGCCACCAGTCAGCAGGGCTGCTTCCTTCCAAGAGAAAGGTTTGCTCTAATGAACTCAAAGCCAGGGCTTCTTTCTTCTTGGGCAACCCAGTCTGAATTTGGACATCACCAGTGCAACAGACCCCTGGGATTGTGTGTAACATGAGAAACCTGATACCCCTGCGGCTCATATTTATTACAAACTTCTGCTTGAAGGAGCATTTTGACTTTTTCCTCAGCATCTGGTAGGACTTGGCCCACAGTCTTTTGTTGTTGCTTTTTTTGTGCAACAACCTGATGCTGCTACTTGTGAGAGACCATTAACTGAGGGTTAAAGGGTTTCTGGGTGGTTTTGTTCCATTACTTTTGCCATTTTTATTCTAACTCAATTTCTCTTCTTGTTTACTTTGCTCTTTGCTATCTCTCCCTTACTGATGTAACAGCATCTTGCTATTTCTCTTCAATTTCCAATTCTCCATAAGAAAGAAAAATAGTCAACTGTCCTGATTTAGCTAGAAATTAAAGTGCAACTATTTTTTTCATGGACTTAATGAGAAAATTGGTGATAATTGCTAACTAATGCTTTTTAAAGACTTTTTTTAAAATCGGTGAAAGACCGCCAAGCTGTCAATCAAGACAAAGATTGGATAATGCACCGTTCCCCTGACAAGTTCCCTTTATTACATTAGGCATCCACTTCCCTCTGTAAATTTGAGCTAGTTGAAATTTGCCCTTTAATGTTTACTTTGTCTATCCTTTCTCAGTATTATTTAAGTACTATTAGTATACCTGTACAGCATAGTCAAATAGATGTAATATTCTTTGAAGAAAAATAACTTCAAGGTGTGATTAGCTTTGCAATATCATGGTATGCTTCAGCATTTTTCTAATCTCTCACCCTGTCGCTCCACGTTGCACCCACCTGCCCTTGCTGAAGCCGGTAACAAGCCTTGGGTCAGGCTGTAAAATGTGCAGGGTCTGGCTTTGATGAGCATGTTAAAGCCAGGCAAGTGTGAAATTCTGAGTTGCATGAATATTTGTGGTCCTTATGGACCGTTTCTCAAGACTTTTGCCTACAACATACGGCATTTAATTTTCTCTTTATTTCCTTTTAAAGTAAATTTGGAGAGCAAATTGGAGATTTTCTTGCAATCCCCTGATTCCAGAGGCATGGGGTTTTCAGAGAAACTGTTAAACCAGCAAGGTTCATAATAAGAGCAGATCTTGGGCCATGCTGAGTAGTGTCTTTCCACAGTACCAGCTGCTCTTTTCATGGTTCTGGATTTAAAGCACCATAAAACAGAATTTATCTCAACTCCATGAACTGCTGGCATTGCATGTAAAGCACCACAAATGTACGAAACTGGTGCAAAGCAGAACAGTCTTCCTTCCCAGACCATTCCCCCACCTTAGATGGTACTTGCAGGTTGAAAACCATTGCCTTCCATGCCACCAAGATCTGGAGTTTGCATGTCTGTAGCAGGATCTGCTGCTCAGGCTGGGCAGAGGATGGAAAGCCACTCTGGCAATGTTCCCGTCCTGCTGGGAGAGGAAATACCGGTGCCAGCACTGTGAAAGGACCAAGCGTGGTATTGACTTTGACGTAGATAACACTAAAAATTGCCATGATGTCATAGCAAAGCATTGCAGTCGTCATGGCAAATGATGAGAAAAATAAGAATATAGAAATAACTATCTCCCTTGGCCCAGAGATAAATCAAAGCTTAGCCGTTGACCTCCTATTGCTCACTACCCCAGAACATAAATCCAAGGGTTTATCATTAAGCTTAACGGGTCATAAAATCTGGGCTATTTTGGAGGTAGTTGCAGAGATTTGCAGCCCAGGCAGAGAGCAGGCTCTAAGCTGCTGGGTCTTGTATAACTAGGTAAATAGCAAGCTTCAAATAATACTATAAAGCTATCAAACATAATAACTAATGCAGTCAGGCAAGTGTTTGGGGAGGGTAGCCTTGCTGATGACAAGCTTGCCAATAATGACCATAAGAGGCCCCAGTTTAAAAAGACCTTTTATAAACAAGTTGAAGTCCCTTTTGATTTAGTGGAAGTCAGTTATGTGCGTCCAGTTTGGTTCTCGTGTAGCCCTTTTATTTTCTGCACAGCAGTGGTTTCTTCACTGTGGGCCCAAGAGAGCAAGCAGCAAAAACCAGAAACAGAAGCAACCGACAGCTTGCTTACTTTGTCATTGCAGTTTAAGTATTTATGACAGCACTTCACAGCATGCTAGTAAATGCATGATAGCATATTATGTAATAGTATTAAAAGTTTAGAAGTAGGAGACTTCACTACTGCCCTTTGCTAGTAAATCTTTGCTACCATCTGTAGCGAGGCCATGTAAAGGCCATGCCACTTCTTCCCCAGTTATTCTATGTGAAATGGGAATTAGCTCTTCACTGGCATTTGCAATCACGTGTTTTTTAAGATCGCTCTCCATCTCTTATTCAGGCAAGACTTTGGTTCAGGTCAGATTCCTGTATAAAGTTGATGGCTCTGAATTTGCAAGTGAGCAGCAGGTCTTTGGTGTGTGCAGGAGAATGGACAGGGAGCAGCTTCCTCAGTGAGGGAACCTGGGAGGAGGGGATTTGGACCGTGAGTCTTTTGGGTTAATTAACAGTTCAAAGTACCTTTGTTTGTTTGTTTGTTTTTAAGAGTTGTAGAGTGTTGATTACCATTTGTACTGTACTGCTCCAGTGAGGGGGATTCTCAGGAAATTACGTGCAAAGTCACTTGTGCCTGGGCTGAGGATATCCGAGTTGGACTAAAGTTTGGGATGGGTGGTGCAGCTTCCGGGGGAATTTACTGCGAAACGCTGACAATGAAATCAGAAAGCTAATGTAGAGTTGACTTTGGGACAGCCAAAAGAGTTGACTTTGGGACAAGTAAGAAGGTCCATCAAAGGAGGAGCCTGTCTAGGAAACCTTACATGTCTGGCTGCTGCCAGGGCCCCTGTTGCCATGATTTGGATGATGTGCCGTGGCAGGACAGGGCAAAACCTCCCCCTGGCCTGAAGCCGGTGGTGATCAGTGCTGCCCACAGCTAACACTGGCCAAGAGAGCTCTGTGGCTTGGTCAGCAGGGGAATGTGCTGGTTTTCCAGTTGTATGGTCCCAGATTTCAGTCCAAGGACTAACCGGGTCATCAGTTCCTTGAGCTGTTTTAGCATAAATAGTCAAATTGAATTAAATTGGACTTCTTCTACACTTAAACAGAGGTGTGTACATTAGTGCCTTAATGAATCAAGGAGAGATTCCCCACTTCTTAAAGACAAACATTGGGAACCTGCAGTTAGTTATGTTTCAAAATGGCAGAAAAAAATGTAAAGTTAAAGAAAAAGTAAGTTAAAGATGATTTGTACTTGGCATAAGAGCACTATTATCTGTTATGATAGCTTTCCTAGCAGTACTGTATGTGCTTGGGAAGGCATTTTGGGAATCTGTGCCAACAGAACTCAGTCTTGGAAGCACATCATGTGAATGGATGAGAAAACAAGCCACTAGCACGAACAAAGAGCCAACGTGCAGCAGGCTCTAAGGGCAGGTGGGATGCATGTCAAAGTGCAGGAGTTGAGAGCTCTGCAGGACTTGGGTAAATGCTTTGCACAGTCACAGAGAGATTAAATGTACAGCAGGTACCAGATTATTTATCTGATGTACACATATGCATGTTTACAAAAAACAATTGCTCAATGATCAAGACTGTTATCTTAGTCGTTACCAAAGACATCATAATGATGCCAAATGGAAAAGTGAGACCTGCCAAAACCAAGAAGTAACAGTAGAAGTTGTTGACTTTTAATTTTGAGCCTTTGAATATACAGGCAGCTCTAATTATGTAGGCTGTTTCATACACAAGATTGAGCATGGTGCAGCCGTTGTTTCTTCATTTATTATAACTCAGTACCCACTGGTGGAAACTTCCAGAGCCTTGGCTGAGCGAGGCAGGAGTCTCCAGACCCACAGAGCAGCGTGGGTTCTCACGGGATGAGACACACAGCCAGGTGGGCTCCCAGGTCCATCAGCTCCCACAATTCAGTCTTTCCCTGATGTCACATTTCTGGAGGCTGTGCTGGAAGATCTGGTGATGTTTTAGTTCATTTGGTGCAGTTTGAAAAGTAGGAGCTGTAGTGGTGGTTGTTGCTTTGCTGGGGACGCTTGGTGCGTTACCTTGCTTTACTGACTCCAGTGCCAGTGCCCAGTAAAGCTTTGATCTCGGCGCAATAATTCTGCGAACACTTTTCTTGGATTTCAGACCTCGGGAGGCCACTGGACTCTTGCGTTTTGCAGTAGTGTGGGATTGGGGCCTGAAAATTTCCTTGTACATTTGAGAGAGGTGGCAGGATGGATGTACCTTGGGTTCGAGTTTGATCTGTGGGATGAGCGTTGCAAGATGTGGCTGGGTCTCAGCTCACTTTTATAATGCATCTGGCAGTTCCAAAATTCCCCAAACTTTGCTCTCTCCCTTGTACATTTATCTTTTCTAAGAAAACATTGACTGTTTCTGAATTTTGCTGCTTTTTATAGGCTCCTTTTCCTCCCCCTCTCGTCACTTGCTGCCTCTTCTCCTCCGCCCCAGTTACTAAAATCTCCTCTCCCCAATGTGTCATCTCCGTCAGCAGCGCTCTCATCATCTGCAGGCTGAAAGCAGAGCATGCTCGAGGAAGAAGAGATGAACCCGACCCCCCCTTAAGTTTTCAAGTGGCTGGAAGTTGTTTGCCGATCAAAGGCGGCGCGTGGGAGTCTCTTTTGCTCTTTGCTCCCTCCATCCTTTATCTGGCAGTGCCTTCTCCCTGCTCCCAGCTGGCAGGGCTCGCCCTGTGGGCTCTGCAGGGGCTCCACGCTGAAACGGGTGCAGCTTTGCAGTTCCAGATAAAAGGCACGGACGAGTACCCTGGTGTGTAAATACCAACTGCAAAATTCCTGCACTCAGGGTGGTAGGTGCCTTCAGGAATATGAGAAGCACTTCGATAGGGAGAAGAGAAATAGGAGAGCAAGGAATTTTGGAAAGATAGGTAAAACAGAGAGGAAAAACGCACGATGACAAAGCTCAGCTGAATCGGCTGATGAGAAATACTTGTTTTGATGGCTGCAGTAATCGAGTAATGATTTTCAGGAGTATTATGAGTAGCTCTTACATGTAGAAAGTTTGCAGGTGGGGGATAGACTGATCCCATCTCTCTCCCTGGGTGTTTTCAAGCCCCGGCTGGACAAAGCCCCAAGCAACCTGCCCTGGTCCTGCTGCGAACGGGGGGCACGGGGGCCCCTCCAGCTGGGGTGAGTCTGTGACATTGGTCTGTGTTTGGAGAGCGGATAAAACCAAACAAAAGCATAGAAGTAGTAGGAGTGACATGGCAAATTTGTTTTAATGTAATCTGGGCTTTATCACTGGTGTTGACTGTACGGAAGGCTTCCAGGTCCGGCAAGGGGGTTGATCTAGATAAATGTATTTATTTTCCTGCTTTTCATTTCCCATGGATGTACATACTGGTGTAGCTTAAAAGTGCATGGCAAGGAAAAAACAGAAGAAAGGGGACAAATTAAGTGACTGCTGCCAGATTAATTATTCCATCGGATTTCAACTCATATTTTTAAACCTACAACTTTGGGGATGTTCAAAATTATCGTTGCAATGACCATCTTTCCATCTAATTTAAAATCATTCAGCTTTACAAGAAGCAATTATGCTCCACACTAACAAGTGAAAAGACATGGCAACATCAGAAAAAGTGATTATTCAAGCAGTCTTTCTTACATAAAATAGCTAACTAATCTCCCAGCTTCAGTCCTTGAGTGCTGTTGCAAATATCCTCCTGAAAGATGACTTCATTCTTGGTACACTGGCAGCCTGCTTCTCATCACTGATTGCTCTCTGTGTTGTCGCAGTCATGGTTTAGGGGTTAAGAAATTATTTTCTCTTTTGTCTCTGTAGTTCTTCTTGCACTCACTGCTGTTTTTATCATCATCTTCTGTGACCAGTGAAAGTGAGGAGTAGAGAATGGGGTTTGTGTCCTACTTAGAAACATAAGGAAATCTCCAGACTTGCTGCTCTTCTGCTGCTCTGACCATCGTCCTTGAGGCCATCAAGTCTGAGGTTCTGGAGGAATGTAAATGTCGATGGGCTTTGTTGCCAGAGAGGGGGATCCATTTGCAGGTATCTTGGTTTATTGGCGTGGAGGTGATTGATGTATCCTGGTCCGACAACTAAGAAAGGAGGGGAGGGAATCTGCCAAAACCCAGGACCTTTCTAAAAAACAAAACAAACAAAACAAACAAACAAAAAACTGACACCAAAAAAATTCTCAGAGTTTAATTTTCCATTTTAAGTTTTGCAAGTCACTGTAACTAGTGTAGTGTTGCACTTGAAATCTTGTGATGAGGAAAAGGAAATGCATCTTATTTGCAAAGCCAAGAATGAATTGTTAGTGTAATTGAAATCTTAACCCTCTAATGAAATGTTTATTGTTAGTCCAAGTTATTACAAAAATAGAAAAGGAAAATAAAAAATCCCACTAAGGAAGACGTATCAATAATAAGTTAAATGTTGCTAGACACATTTCCTTACATCTATGCCTTTCTCTACTCACTCTCCCACTGTCCCCTGCGAAAAAGTGGGGTGGCACTGAGGTATGTTTTTTGTTTTCTTTTTTCTTCTTTCTTGGGTCCCCTGCAGGCGTGTCTGGCTTTCTGTACTGTACATCAAAACCTGCCCCAAAATTGAGATGCAACCATCAGAAGCAGAGGTTCAATTCAAATTCAACCAGACCGACCAATTTTGCAGGTGGAAATTGCTCTCTCGTACAGGCTTTTATCCCCCTTTAGCCTTACCGACGCTTTTGTAAATTCAAAATACCTCTTCTCCAATAAAGCATTTCTGCTTCTAGTCCTGACTGCTCTTACTATTTAAAAAACAAAAAGGCAGTGAGTCATTAGTGTCCTGCGCTGCTCCCGGGAGGAGCATGATGCTGATGGTGGCATTTATTCTTCCTTGCTGGGAGAAGCAGGAGGTAGAGGTTTGTAGTTTCTTCCACCGGGCTCTAGGATCCACTTGGGATAATACATATATTTGTGTTTTCCAGCCTGCTTTTACATGCTCTTTCTTAGAGTCTGCATCCCCACGTTGCGTCCATGTTTACTGTATGTAGAGCATCTTAAACACATTGGATACTTGTTCCTTATTTCCTTTGCTACCCCAAAACCTGATTTTGCCAAGGTCTGCATTTCTTTGACTGTTAGTGAGATGTATATGGGGCTTATGCTGTGTTGCCTATGGGCTGTCCAGTACCACCCTGTGCGCCCTCTCCTATCTTCCCACACCTGCACTGCTCTGTGTGGCACCCTGTGTCCCTGCTGGGATATCCCCTGCTGTATCGTGCTGTGATGCTATTCCTCTGCGCTGCCCGATTGCGCCGGGATCATCAATATTGCATTCTCTGCAGAACACCTGCCTGTTACTACTTTCTGTACAAGCATTACGGTTATGTACAAAGATAAGCCACTTGGTTAATAGAAAAATTGATGGTACAGCTAAATTAGCTACAGCAAAGCCCCAGGCAGATGCAGCTAGAGCCTGACCCTCGTCAGAGTCAGTGCCTTGATGTGTACCATTTCATCAGGTTATTTGCTGGTTTTGTTCCCCCTCTCTGTCTCATAACGGTTCTTGACTTTGTATTTTCATCTTAATTATTGCTGAACATTAGGTCGATGTTTACAGGAAACTCTTCATAAGGCTTTCAAGATTTCTTTCCTGATCTTAACATTAATTGAGAGACTGTTGCTGTGCCCACAAAGTGAAGCTTGCTGTCCCTGCCCTGTGAGTTGGTTTGCGTTTCCCAGTGTTGAATTTAAGCTGACATTTCAAAAGTATTTTTGACTGAGAAGCAGTCACTTCTGATGTCAGAAAGTTCAGTCTCTACAACCACAGGCCATCGAGATGATTGCCCAGTCAACGTGGAAGTAATTGGGATTTTCCATTCTTACTGTCTCTGAAGGAGGAGCAGAAGAGCCAGGGGACTGGCTTGCAGGTGCTGCTTAGGCGGCCGTGCTGACACGTCTCTGCCGTGCTGCCTGGAATTGGGCATGGCGTTGCAACTTGCTGGGATTATGCTGGTACCATTGGCTAGTTTACCTCTGTAGTTTTGAGCTTGCTTTGACACCCAGCACTGTTCCTGCTCTGTCATTCCCATATAATCTGTACTGCGTTGTTAATTTTTTTCCCTAAAAAGTTGTGCAGTACCTATTTATCCATAGCCTGTTGTAGCAATAAGTTGCTTTTCAGCATTCCTGATTATAATTTGTGTTTTGGGTGCTCTACCATTTGTCTAAAAATATGCATCTATTTGACCTTTGTCTGCTTTACTATTTTTATATACATCCTCCCTTCAGTGGGATTTGCTAAGGACTGTTTGTCTCTTTTTACAAATGTTACCAATTTCTGACCTTTATTGAAATAGGAGAATTTTGTGGGATTCGCTCCTAGAGGAGGCATTAACCTGAGATGTGCTTTTCAGTTTTCCCTCATTCCTGCTCTTAACACTTTCCTGTAATCTTTTGAATTTTCCAATTTGTGGTTTGCTTAGCGGACACTGCACATTGTCAGCAAAGCTTGACCTGCTCCAGGAGTCTGCTCCAGTCCCTGTTCTTCAAACCTCTTCCAAACCTGTTTGTTCATCATGTTTTGAGTGTTTCAGAGAATTTTACTGTGGTGTTTCAGCCACAAACACAGAAAACAGCCCAAATCAACATCAGCTCTAAATTCTGCCTGCAGGCTTCTCTCCCTCCTTATACTGCTGGTACCTGGGTGGACCATAGCTACTGAGTCCCTCCATAGCATTTCCTAAATGTGATGTATCTTGAAGGATGCAGAAGATTGTCCCAGATCAAGGTTGTGGTTTTCTGAGGCTTATCTGTTCATGATATGTTTCAGCAAATGGAGTATTCATAATTCTCGATAAAATTAAGGGGGAGGAGGGAGTGGTTTCACATTTTGAATGTGAACATTTAAAACAGATGCAGCCTGCTGGGAAGCATCGTATTAAATTGCATGACTTTTTAAAGAAAAGAACATCCATTTTACTCAAGTCCACAGTATGAAAGATTGGGAGTTAAGAGACATTTTTCACCCACTTTGAAAGTAAATGTGTTTTAAATATTATTCTTCAGTGCAGCTGCTGCTTTGTCTCTCTGGAAAGCCTTTCTCATGCTTGGAGCGATATAAAGTTGTGGGTTGTGTGCTAATCCAGTTTAAGATGCCAGACTTCCTTTCCACTTATGGGAGGTTTGCCCACCACCACCTTCTAGGTAAATGTAGGACTTTTTTATTTTAACACACCACCAGTTTGGGGAGATCTGTTGCAGATTCACCATGTTCGAATTATTTGTGCAGGGAAAAGTATGAATGTGAAGATTTCATGTTATTTTAGAATAGACATATCAATGTAGGATGTCATGGAATCAGGTGGGGGTTTTTTTTCTCCTCCAGTATAATTATCCAGTAGTTCCTATATTTAAAAAAAAATAAGCCAAAACAAACTAGGACCTGTGAAAGAGGCTCTTGGTGCTGATGGAGTACCCTCGGGTAGTGTTGATGGGGCAGCCAGGAGCTGGTGGGATGCTCCTGTTAGCTGCTTGTCACAGATGGGTATTGGTGTTACTGCTCCAGCTACCACTTATTTGGGGCTGGAAAATCATCCTGCAGAATGGGTTAATTTGAAGATGCTGGTAAGTTAGGTGTGCCAAAATTCTGAGGAGTCTAGCGTTGCCTGAGCTGTGTTACCACCCATTGACCACGGGAGGAATTGCCGAGAGCGTGCGACAGCAAGTGTCAGCACTGGGAGAGTTTGACTGGAATAGCCACAGGATTTTGCTGTCTTGTCACCCCTGTTGTCCTGATCTGATCTGCCCTGGGGACTTCCCTCTCCCAATTCTTGCTGATTTCCTCTGAGAATAGTGCCTTTTTGAGGAGAGCCCTGGATAGAGCTTCCTCCTTTCCTCTTCCTCTTCTCTTCCTTCATGAGAGTATATTGTGTAGATTGAGCTTGCTGATCTTGTACTGCTGTCGTACTGTTCTGAATACATTAGCCATGCTCATAATACACAATCTGAAGCCATTATTCTCTATTCTTTACAAGCGATCTTCCTTTTTAAAATTATTATTATTATTACTATTATTTTTATACAGCCAGCACTGCAGTCTGAGCGCTTCCCCAGTTGCAACTCGTATTTAGTGACTTACTAAGGTTTATCCAAGTCACAGATTCCCAGAGGATGTTCTGAGCTTGTTTCTTATTTAAAAACATCATCTAAATTCAAATCAGGAATTAACACAGTTCTGCAAATGACATTCACCCCTCTGCAGAAGGACCAACATTAATCCTATGCATTGCAGCAACAGCATTTCAAGCCTTGCTTGAGGGCTTTAGTGGGGCTTAAATGAGCCTTAGGCACAGCGCAGACCTCTGCAATAGTTAGGTAGGACTAACACGATCTACTTTGGGCACCAAGCTTAAACATGTGTCAGAGGGGCTGTATTAGGATGTGGGTTCCCTTTATAGCCACGGGAGAAGACAAGGTGCTCCACAAAACCTTCCTACATTGCTTGGTACTGGAGTTAGTAGCTGCAGACAAAATCTTCACATAACCCTTTTCCTAAGCCATTGCCCTACTGCTGGAATCCTTGCCTTTGCTGGGAGAAGGATCAGGTCCTTGTTTCACAGCTCGAAGGGAACTGATGTGATACTGGCAGAAATAGCAGGATCTTTAGGCTGGGACTTCCAGCACCTATTGAAATTCAATTCAGGTTGATCTGGTTCCTGTAGGGCTTCCTGGAAATCCTCACTTTAATTTGTTTAATTTTTTTTTCCTCCTTACTAGTTGTCATCTTCAGTACATGTTGTTTGCATTGCTAGAGTTCCCGCAAAACCCATTGCGCTGAGTGCAGCAAGCAAGTTGGAGAGCATCCATCCGTCCTCCCATGCCTCTGTAGGGCAGAGCGTGCCCTCAGCGTAGAAATTGCAAAATGGGGCTCAGAATAGAAGAGGAAGCTGATGCACTTGCTTCTCCAACATCCCACTGCTCAGAAGAATATAAACCCAAAGCAGATGTGTCGTTAAATCATTTTAAATCCTTGCAAACATTGCAGGAGTTCAGTACAATCATCCATAGCTTTAAGCCACCTCCGCAAAGTGCTCTGTATCTCTGTCATAAAATTTAGATGAACTACACTGGGTAAACTGTTTCACTGTTACCTGATAGCCACCTACCTTTTAAAGTTGAGATTTACTGGGGAAAGATAGAAATACATTTCAGTGCATTGTGAGAGCTCACCAGAAGATGGGTGTGATTTCTCAGTCCTTGTAAAGCTTCTGCCCAACATGGGAAAATATCTGCCTTTAATTCAGAGACCAGGCAAAGGAAGCTGTCTGGTATCTGAGATTAAAATGTATGATTATTTAATCACCGGTTAGTTAGTGATAATGAGCAAGTATTTTGCAAAATGAGCTCTTAAAATAAATCTCTAAACACAGATCCTCGTGTTGCACTGCTGAAATTGAATGCAAAGTGTAGCCCTGCTGCTCTGAAGAAAGGCTCACCCGATCAGTGTTCGATCTCGGCCAGGTGTTGGTGGCAAACCTGCTGGACAAATTACCAAGCAACATGGGTAGCAAGGTCAGGGGGAGGATGTAGCTTCAAGGGTTTCTTAACTCATAACTGTTATTTCTCGTGCTTCACTGAGTTTTTCCAGCATGGATATGTTCCCCTTTAATTGTTGGACTTCTGAGAATGGCTTGACAGAAGAGCAGCCAAACAGTCTTGTTTTCCTTTGTTAGCTATTTTTATTTTACCTGGATCATTACTTATCAAAAAGTACTGCCATCACTTGAAATAAACATGTTTAAACATTAATAAGTAGCTTAAGAGATGCTCTTTTTGATGCTGTGGGAAAATACTGGCTGATTCTTGGAGGAGAAAAAACGTAGCACAAATGTGTTTTACCTTGTGTGTTTTAATATCCCTCAATAATTACTTTGCAAGTGGGAAAGCAAAGAAGGGAAATTGCTGCAGTCAACTGCCCATAACATTGCCTTGACAAAAGCCCAACCAAGCCAACAAAGCGAGAACTGGTTCCCAGCAGCAGCAAAAAGAGGTTTGTGAGGGTGCACCTGGGTGTGCCTGGTGTCTGCCCAAAGATACGGTGAAGGCTGCCAGGAGTCTGGCGGCACTGAAAGCAATGCCCTGCACCTTTCTGCCGGTGGTTCGCCCTGTGTTAAGAGCATTAGCAGCACATATTTTCATTACCTATTAGAATTTCAACTACGTTGAAAGCCTCAAATAAAATCAGAACATAACGATGCTACCCCATATGCCCAAATTTCTTAGACACTGACTTTTGAAAGGAAGATTTATTCCATTTTTATATGGCCAAGCATGTGACAGTATGTATCGTGCTGCTCCCTATCCATGCAAGGCGCTGCGTTCATCACTTCATGTAGATTCAGAAAGTCAGTCCAGAATGGACCGTTGAATCATCTTTTTCCTTTCTCTGGCATTTTGCGAGCCACTCTGTTTCCACTTGCTCATCTCGGCGCGGGGTGTGCTGTGTCTGACTACACTTTCCTGTGCAGAAAGATGTCCAGGTTTCACATGGCATCTCCAAGAAATTAAATGTTTGCTGCTCTACTTGATAGCCTGTTCAAGAGTTTAATGATTCATAGTATAAAAATACTTTCCTTGTTGGTTCTTCCTTGCCTTCAGCTTCCAGCCAGTGATTCCTTTTATTCCTTGTTGCAGAGATAGCAAAGCCCTTTTTTGCACTGTTTTCTTTTTGTGAAGGGGGTTTTACACTATAATCAAGTTACCTCTCAGTCTTCTTTAGACAAGCTGAACAGATTGGGCTCCGCATTTGTCATTATAAGACATTTTTCTCCCATCCAGTAATTTTTACGTCTGTCTCCCATATCCTTTCTAGTTTTGCAACATCCTTCTTGCCAAGGTTGACCCCAAAGCTGTTCCAGGATCCATCTTATCCACTGCAATGTGAGGGGGGTGAAATTGCCTCCCAGCTTGTGTGTGTTGCATTTCCATTTTATATGGACATGGCTTAATAAGCAGAATATCCCCTATAACATAGGGAGGTTGTGTTCTGGTCTCCTGAATATTTTTACAGAGGTGTTTTGTTACTGGCTGCTGTGGCCAGTTCTGTAGGTACCTCCGTGGTCCTTGTGGTGCCCACGAGTTTTCTCTTTTCATTGCTTTTTCAGCCATTAAAAGAAGAAAAAGTTTGACAGCGTCGAGCTGTTTCTGGAGAAAAGATGAGTTACTAGCTTAATAAATGCAGGTATTCCCAATGCTTTCTTATCTGCTGGTTTTCTGGTTTGGCAGCTAAGCTAAAGTTCAATTAAGTGTCTCTAACCTTGCTGCAGGGAAAGCTGGGGAACCATTTGTTATTTTAAATCTTTTTACTTTTCAATTGTCAAATTCAATTAAGGGAAAGTTTATACTCTCATTGGAAAAGGGCAGCAGCTATAGAAAACCCAGCGACCTGAGCTGTTCTGGGATCTGATGAGGGGTTTCATGCTTTCAGCGCAGAGTCATCTTCAGAGGTTTTGGCAGTAACTGCAAATAGGTTTTTGCTTATCTTAACGCATGGGGAGTTACACGTGCATGTTTTCATGCTCTGCAGCCAAGCTGCAACCCTAGAGGACAGAGCTCAGCAATGTCCACCTGAGCAATGCTGGAAACTTGCTTTTTAGCCAGTTTGCAGAAACTTTAGTTTGCACAGACAGTGCCTTGTCCTAAAGCCATTGAAAGCAAAAGTGACATTTCCAGGGAACGCAAACATGTACGTGGAGTTTTGGGGGTTGTTTTTGCTTGTTTGTTTTAATTTCACTATGTCCCAGAAACAACACTCCTTTTCTTCAAAATCTCATTTGTGGTTGCTTTCCTGTCTGTGGGAGGGGAAAAAAAGGGCTTCTGCATTCGTACGTTGAAGGGCATCATATGTAAAAATTGTGGGGTGCTTTAGTGCCATGGGTGCTGTAAAAGTATGAGACAGGTGTTGTCATGGGCTTTGTCAGTCCTTGATGCAAAATCAAGGAATAAATGTTGCTTGAATTCATCTGAAGCCACTTCCTTTCCCAGGACGCGGGCATTTGTGTTGACCTGCTGCATGTCCTGTGCCTGGCTTCACAAAAGGAGACTTCTTGCGTAAAATACTGTTGTCGGGCTGTCAGGATTTTCTGCTATATAACCTGATCAGATTTCTTTACAGCCCTTCGCAGTCTCAGAGCAGATGCTCTTTCTTTTCTTGCCGTCTCATCCCCTCTCCCCCTCCAGTTACTGGTAAGAAGTATTTTTAAGTACCATTTCCATGTGAATCTGGGAGGCTGAGTGACTTAGAGGCCAATTGGGAGGATGAATGTGTCATCACTGGAGTAAAACATAGATTTGGGGAGTTTTTGTGGTTTTTTGGGTTTGGTTTTGTTTTCGTTTGGCTTTTTTAATAATGTTGCCATTTCTGGTGGGCCAGCAGATGGAACTGCCCACAAGGCCATATTTATCCCTGCAAAACCAGCTGCTGCAAAATGCTGGGGCGAGGGTTGTGCAGACTCCTGTGCTTTGGAGAAGCTTGTTATTATGATAATAATGCCCCTCCGTTTGGCTTAGCAATGTTCTCCAAATTGGTATTTGTTCTTGAAGTTGTGTATAATTCCCACTTAGTTAATTTAGGCTGAAGTAATTGTGTAAGGTACAGCTGGAAGTTTGTATTTGTTCCTTTCAAAAATAAAAAAGGATTAGAGCAATTTTTGGGTGAAACGTGATTTCTAAGATAATATCTTGCTATAGGACGTCTGGTGGCATCCATTGGCATTCAAGGAATTAAAGGATGTTCCCTGCTAGTGTGGATGTGATGCCATACCCTGGATTCCCCATAAAAGCACAAATGTGGTCATTAAAGAGAGTGGCAGTAGTCCTTTAGGAGTCTGTCATTGGTCCTGAGAGGTCTTGGAAAGGCAACAGCCAAAAACCACAGGGATGAGAGTGCCACTAGCTGAGAAACAGCCAGAATAACTTTAAAACTTTCTGATATTTAGGATCAAGAAATGCAAAATGGTGGCACCAACGGGTATGCTGTGCAGGTAGAAGAGGAAAAATAAGATAATAATAAAAATAATTATTTTTTGAAGCCGAGCAAGGCAGGAGCAGGCAGAGTTTGAAGCACCAGATGATGAAACCAAATGCACGTGTTTGTGAGCAGCCTGCTCCGCAGACATCACAGCAACCGGGAGCGCCCGAGCCAGTGGAGAAGCTGGTGCTGTGCAGTGGTTGCTGCACAGTGATTCTGTAAATCCTGTGCGTGCTGGGAAGCCCTTTGGAAATGAATATTTAATACAGAAATAAAGTGATTATATGTATGTATAAATGCTGTATTTGTCTCCCTGCTGCCCTATAAATGGCTGGTAGCTATCAGCCCAGAAGGGCTATAATAATTATGGCTTCACTGACTTGGCTAATAAAAAATCAATTCCATTGAGACGATCTTATGCTTGCCTTAATGAGAGGCGCTGGAAGCATCATCCCCATTTTAAGTTTGCACCTGCAAGGAAAAGGGACTTGCTTGGAGTCCAGCTTTCCCCAAAACTGGAAACTTCTGAAAATGCTTTTTTTTTCCTAAGCCGGCTCTTGCTTGGCAGCCTGTGGACACACAGCACTCATGAGCAGCAGCCGCTTTCCCTGGAACCTACCAGACTTTTTCCCAACTGAATATCTTTGGTTTCGTTTTGGTTTGGGTGTTGGTGTTTTGTTTTGTTTGGTTTTTTTTTCCCAAGAAGAAAACTCCAAAACAGAAACTTTTTGCAGAATTTGCACTGGTTCTGTCACTAGAAAAAGTTTCTTTTTCCATGGTAGTGCAAGGGAGACAGGTAGAAACCAAGACTTAAGATTGAGCCAGAGTGGAACGTTACTTGTGGATGTATATACCCATCCCCGGTCTTTATGTGGGAGCTGGACTGGGGCTGCTAACGACTGAAGTCTTCAGTAAATGCTTTTATATCAACTTTCTGTTATGCGGAGTTGTGTTGTCTTGTTTCCTAGGGGCAATATATAATTTGCTCACTAATAGACTGTCTTATTTAGACAAATTAGACCTTTTTAACACCATTCTTATTAATTGGTTTTGACTGCACTGCGTTAATTACAGCAGGAATAGGAACATCGTAATTGTAGAGAATTGTTCTCTAATTTGGGGAAAACAGACAACACTTGGCGCCCAGCTTCCAGTGCAAGTTTGTTATCTCTGTATTTAAATGTGGTACTTAAACCATTAACATAATCTTGGGGTGGTTGTAATTATGTGAATAACTGGGTGGAAAGGAGTCATAACACGGTATAAAAATAGCCCCAGGGAGTGCAAACCTGTTTTTATAGACAAAATAAGAGCAGAAGGGGGATGGAGATGGGATGCCAATGCTGCTGCATTGTGGGGCTGGCGTGGATGGTTATCATGGTGTATATCAAGTACAGGTGGGGACTGGGTGTTGCCATCACCAAGCATAGTGTAGCAGTCCCCATCCTCCCAGTGGAAATTTGGGGTTTATTGCCTGTTTAAAGTGCCTGGGAGGTCATTGAAGGCTTTGAGCAAGACCCACCAAAGTTCATCGGGTGCCACCTCTGGGATACATCTCCCAGGTCACAGCTTTGGTCCCTAGCAGGAGCAGCCTTCCTGCCCAGCAAGATCCTCCATTTACCTTAATTTAATTTTGTTGCTGTCATTTCCTTCCCTCTGTGCTGTGCGGGAGAGCGGAGAACCTTCTCGCAGTCCCCTGCTGAAGCCGAGAAGACCCAGACCTGTTGGAGAGAGAGTGAGCCCTCGCAGTACACTTGATACTGAGTCCAATGGAAGGACTTTGCCGCCCACATGCATGTGGACTGGAGTAAACGATGCACATCAGTACACTGGTTTCCCAGAGCTTGTCTATATTATTCTATGTTTTAAAATCTCTCTGGTGCTACTAAATCAGTACCTCTACAATGCTGCAAGGATGCATAATGCTGGCAGGGTAACAGAGCACCTTTCTCTTTCATGCAGAAATCTGGGATCTCAGCATCTCCTACATATTGAGGTTGTTTAAGCCTTCTCTCAACCCATAGGACCTTCTTGGCTACAGAGTCACCTTCTAATTTTTTTTAAAAGACTTTTTCCAGCATTGGCTGGCTTTAAACCTGCTTGATTTGGAGCAGGTGAGTTGTTGAGATCCCTCCAGCCCAGCCCGACACCTTTACCCACAGCTTATAATGTAGAATATATGTGTTCCCATGAAAGCTGTCTGCAGGATACAAAGGGTTTATTCATTGCTGCCCAAACAGAGGCAGTGATCCCCTTACCGCCCTGTGCCTGTGTCTTGAAACCATCTTAATATACTGTATCATGGCACTTTAGAAAGTCAAATCTCTTTTTAGCCCGACTTCCTAAGGAGGCTTATGTGATCATGCTCTGTTTATATCTTCATCCCTCCCTTCGAGAACTTTTGAACCTGTGGGCCCAGATCAGCCAAATTTATCAGCTGAAGGTGTTGATGGTAGTAAGGCTGCAAGGTTTTTTTGGAGCTAGATAAAACAGTGACACTGAAGAAAAGTGCTTGTCAGCTCATGGCTGATCAGACGCGAAGTCTGCGGGAGAGGCTTAGAGACACCCAACCGCACACCAGCTGTGGGAATTGCCTTTTTTTTTTTTTTTGCAGAGCCCCGGCAGGGCCAGCCCCAGCACGGGTCCTGCTGCAGAGATGCCATGGCAGGGTTGGGGCTCACAGAGCTCTCTCGTTGCTGCTTTCATGGAGCTCGGCCATGCGAGGCTGTTTGGGCTGTAAATAGCAAGCTTGCAAGTAGCGAGGGAGAGACATCACCACAGCAAACAGATTTTCTGCAACGTTACAAAGATTGGCAACGTTTGGAAGAAACAGAGCAAAGCTTGCATTCTCATTTTCGTGTTGGAAACATACAGGGACATCGTGAGGGTCACAATAAGGTGGGGTTTTCTCGAAGCTCTGTGTCTTGAAACCAAGTGATGGAGAATCTCAGATTTGGTGTTTTCACAATGACTTTTCCACGCTTCTGACACCAGAGGAATTGTTGAAATAAAGCCAAGCCCACAGTTTCAGGCACAGGAAAACTGATTAAAGCTGCATCTAGTCATGCGTGTGTGTATACATACATATGTGCGCATTTATATGCATATTTGTGTATGTATCTAGGTGTATACATAAGTATACATGGGCATGTGTTACACAGTACTGCGTATTTCAAGCTATTCTAATGGCAGGGTGAGATTCAGTATTTTTAATCTCAAGCTTGAGAATGCGGTGATAGGAGGAAACTCCCGTGGAGTCTCATCCTGGGGGGCAGGGAGGTAAGTTTGGGGTGCCCTGACAGCTAAACTACACCTTATGGTGATCCAAAACCCGTGAGCTCATTGGAGCTTTGCACCTTTTTCCTGCAGACACACGAATGATTCCGCGCGGTCTCGCCTGACCTGAGTAAAACACAACCACGCTCACAGGGTTATATCTCACGAGCAAAAAGCTTGCGTAAACTGAAGTCTCTCAGCAGCAACCTCAATGAACTAAATCCTTCTCGGGGAGCGAAAGATAATCGTGCCAAGAGGCTCAGTTCCCCCTGCTGTGCATCTGTCAGTCAGCTGCCTGTAGAGAGGGTGGAAGGCAGTTCTGCTGCCGTAGCCCTGTGGGGAGAGACGGGACCAGATGGGTGAGGGATTACCTCTCTGACAGCGAGAGGGGAACTGGGAGCAGCTCCGTCGTGGCTGGCTGCTGTGCGGGTTTGGGGAGGTGTGCCCCGCCACAGCTGCTCTCGTTCGGTCTCGGGGCCGCATCCAGCCCTCCCGTGCGGAGGTTTGAGGCACGCACAGCTGGAGGAGGAGGCTGTGCCACAGGCTGCTGAGGACGCTAAATCCTTTTCTACTCAAGAAATGATTGTGTTTGAGGCTGGAAGGTGGAATTGAAAATGGTTATCCACTAATATCAGATAGCTTTTCTTCTTTTTTCTTAAGTTTTAGTCTTAAATTTATACTCATGTCTTAGAGTTTCGATGGGAATAAGCTGTGTTTCAGATCAGTGTTTGACGTGACAAAGATTGTCTGATGTCAATGTATAATTGTAAATTGAAAAGAATGCTAATTAACCTTTAATAAGTGGGGCTAAAACTTTTTGTTCCTAATTTCTGGGACACAGCTCTGAGCCCACTGTAAGCACGATATTTTCTGGCAATTTAAATCACTGCTTTTCTGGGGAAGAATTAAAATATCCTAAAAGAAATGGTATATAACATCAGCAAAAAGGCAGCAAGCAAAACTCTCAAGTGCCTCAGTTCTTCTTAATCTCCTCTGTTTTTTTTAGCCCCTTTTATCATTTGGGATCTTTGAGCTAAGAGTTGAGCTTCCTTCCATGTGCTTCTCTGATACATTTTGACCAGCCTCTTTATGATGACCTCTCATTGCAGTTGTCATCAGGGACATGTTGCATGACTCCCGAATGTCATTTAGGAGGAAGACTGCAGAAAAGGTTCTCTAGCAAAGTCTTTATCATCTCTTTTTTTGCCTTTTGTTATATGCAATTCATGTTGTATCCTTGGCTTCCTAAATATTTTCTTCCTTGCTGCATAAATCTTATTTTCAGCCTTTACTCTTCAATCTTCATGAAACTAACTAAAAAATAAAAATTTCCGAGGCTAGATGTTTTTCTGCTTGGAAAAATCTTTGAAGCTGGAATTTCCACTGCCTTGATTTTCCTGCTATTCTCTGGTAGCCTTTTGCGTGGATGGAGACGGGTCTTCCAATATTCTGTTTTCCTACTGGTACATATGCCAGACTCGAGTACTTTAATAACTGTATTATTGACTCTAGGACCTTTTGGACTGGCTTTTTCATTCTTCTCATGTGGTTTATTGTTTTTGGCCTATTAACTCTGATAGGTGATTAAATTTAATTAGATGAAGTTGAACTTGATTATTTAACCTTAATTAAGCCACTGTGGATCTCCATTCTTCGAATCTCTTGAGAAAGAGTTACAATATTCCCTTTCCA
The DNA here is from genome assembly GCA_035590195.1 of Aviceda cuculoides. Classification (NCBI taxonomy): domain Eukaryota; kingdom Metazoa; phylum Chordata; class Aves; order Accipitriformes; family Accipitridae; genus Aviceda; species Aviceda cuculoides. The sequence goes on along the minus strand of JAVJGG010000082.1, from coordinate 14,867,151 downwards.
GTATAACCTACATTAGGAGTATCAGCTAAACGTTTTAAAACTGAGTAAGAGAGGTAGATATCATGGGTTTCTTGAGGTTAACGTTGTTAAGGCCTGATATTTGAGTTTGATGTGGTGGAGACATGCCCCATCGTAAACACTGGGCAGTGCTTTGCCATAATAAAAGCTTGTAAATAGGATTTCTTTCTTTGTTTTTTTTTTTTTTTTTTTTCCTTTTTTGTCTTTCTTTTATGTTAAGAATAGCCTTCCTGGTTATGAATTCAGGAGTCTGCTTATATCTTGTTTGAATCATCTCACACCAAGTATGTGAGACCTTTTCCTCGAGCACAGTATAAATCGCAGATTAGGTAAAATGGGCTGTCCGACCTAATATTTTACAATTACAGTCCATCTTATTTTAACCAGGGACTTCAGAGCTGACTGATTAATAAATATCAACTTGGACATATTTAATTAAGTATAAAATACAATGTTGTCGTGGATATATTTTGAAAGGATTGAACAGTTATGATACTTAGATTTTCATCTGTGTTTTATTTCATGTACCTTCCTATGTGGCATATTGTAGACAGTTCTTATGAGATACTTCAACTCTTTCGTACTATAATTTAATTACTATAAGTGAATGATCCATCTTTATTGGGTGGAACGTGTGGCAATTAGTCTACCATGATGAAATAATTGACCTATGAATAAAGCTACAGGGCTTGGGCAGTTGGGGCCCTTTGGCTCAGGAGGGCTGTGGTTTTGCTCTTAGCAGAGAAAAACCTTTGAAGGTCGTTCTGGTGGGGGCCCAGTTTTGCTCACTACTTGCAAATCTCTGATTTTAAAAGAAAATTGCAATGATGGGTGCCTGCACTAACTAGATGTGCCCCAAGTCTTTCTGGTGGGCATAACACTTTTGGTGTTCATTGGAATAGGAAAGTAGATCCAAAAAATACAACCACCTGGATCCGCAGCCCCTGGACCTGGTCCGGGAAAGCTCTCTGTTACACTGGGGGGGGGTGTTTCGCACTGCCAGCCCCAGCCAGCGAAACCAGCCATCCTCCCACCTGCAGCTCTGCAAAACACAGATTATCTGGAGAAAGAGCTGGGTGCCAGGTGACTGGATTTCTAGGATGCTTTGAAGCAGGTTTACCCATAGCTATGTGTATAGCATGAGCTTTCTCAATTATGTTTCTGGTACCAGTTCTTGAGCTTATTGTTTCCCAGGTGTTTTCTCTAATACTTGCATAAAATTCACTGCTTTTTGAACATTGCTGCCATAAATTCTAGGGCTAATATGTCCAAAGGAAACAAATACAAAGATTAAGTAGAGCATTTTGTACCTGGATGGATATTACAGAGATCCTCCCCTGATCTTATTCAGCCTGATTGTAAATCTGTTGTAACTCTCAGATTTCCCTCCTATGTGAGGTAGCGAATAGCTGCATCCCATCCCAGGTGATCACACTGAATTTATTTTAGTGTCAAGGTGTCTGTCTGCTAGAGAGCTCTGTGTTGTCTGACTTGCGCATGCAGCACAGATACGTTGTTCCTAAAGTAGCACATCACTTCTAAGAAAATGAAAAAGCCATGTAAAATGCATGACCAGTTGGTTTGCCAGTCGAGTAAGAAATGGTTTCTAGAGGCCATGAATTATGCACTAAGTAATTTTTAGTATTAATTTTACTGGTGCTTTTTAAAGTGGCTTTAGCAGTAGCATTTTGAAAAGATCCAAAATAGTTAGGACTTACGGCAAAGAGCTCCAAAAAGACTATTACCTTCCCAAGAAAACCAGTGGCAAATTAAGCTACTTCTTGCCTCAGAGAAGAAAATCAGACCTTGGTCCTGTGAGCTTTGATACTTGCTTCGCTTTGAGCACAGGAACAGTCTTATTAACTCCCATAAGACCAAAGAGCAGGAATAAAGGTAGGCCTACGTGTGGGTACAATCAGGGCTGAAACCCCACCTTAGCATCAGACCTGATCAGTGCCTCTGAGCTTGTGATTTCCCAGGGAAATGCTCACAGGAGAAGAGGTGGACTCAAAGGTCTGAAATCAAACTCCGTCTCCTGGGTTATGTAGACAAATCACTTCGTCGTGCAGTCAAATGGGGCTTGTCCCACTCGTTTTTTCCCCACTCCATGTAGGCAGCGAGCCCCTGGGGTAGGGACTGCATCGTATGTGCAGCAGATATGGCTCGTGACCGGTAGCAGTACCTACGTCTTTATTATAACTGGGATGAGTTTGGCTCCTTGATATCAATTAAGCTAAGTTCAGACAAAGCCCCTTGGAAGAGTTAAATCAGCATAATTTCTTGGCAGAGCTGGGGGCATTGGTGCTAAGACATCTGGTTTAGAAATGTATTTTAAAAAAATGCCCTGCAATGCAAGCACGTAACCAAGTAAAAGGTATTCTGGGCCAGATTTTACAGTTACGTGGGCTCCAGTGATGTGCAAAGCCTCATGGCGACTTAGGATCTTTTCCCTGTCTGCACAGGCGGTGTTTTTACCAAGCATTCAGAGTTTTTCCCTGTGTATGGAAATACCATTGCTGTTCAGTGACTGAGTCATCTGTGTAACTCTGAGGCGGGACGCCGAGGTGTAAGCAACAGGGCCTCATCCTGCAGGGTGCAGAGGGCTCCTGGTACCCCGTGCAGCAGTGGCTGGTGCTGGCAAATGTGCCTTGAACCTTGTGTTGGCCAACAGTGTAGGGCCTGTTGGGGTTGATCCTGCCAGAGATACCTCTCCTTTCTGCTGGCTTTGGCAGCTGTGGAGCACGCTTCACCTTTCCTGGGTCTGGGATGCTGAGCAGCAAATCTGGGGAGGATGGACAGCTTTCTTGGTAGAGATGGAAAGAAAAACCGGAGTTGTCCTGCTGGTGGGTAGCTGACCCGCGTCCCATCCTCAGTCTGTGTGCACATCTCAGTGTTCTGAGGAGACACTGAGACACCAATACCAGAGCATTTAGAGATGGTGATGAGGAACCCCCTTCTAAATATCCTCTGTTAAAACCCTGCTTTGAATAAGACCTTGAAGAGATCTGGACCTGCTTTACCCACCCCAGCTGAGCTGTGTAACTGCATAGCCTTTTGGCATAGGAGCAGTGTTGTCACTTTTCCACCTCCACAGCAGCTTCACAAGCAATGCCTGCATTTCTAAGGCTGAAGATAGCTGAACCTGTGTGCTGCATTCAGCCCGAGTCCATAAGTAACTTAGATCCTCCAAAACAGTATTTTTGACAAATACGCCATGTCCATTTTTAAAAAAGACCTATTTCAATTTTCATCTGATACATGGCTGATGTTTCTGTTGGTCTCTCTTGACGTCTTTTCCATAACTGTTTTTAATCGCTGCTAGCAGAATGAGCGTGTTCCCTTCCCAGCTAGGTTGAGCGATTGCCCCCATAGGAGACATTTCTTCAGCCTGCAGTAGCCATGAGCCCCAGCACATGTGGGTCCCACGAATCTCAGTATCATGGGCTGAGACCTCCTGGTCAGCTCAGCCCCGAGGTAGGTCCATGCACAGCCTTTCCTTCGTGAGCTCCCTGGGGCCATTGTCACGTGTTTCTCCTCCTTCGCCATCTCTGTCCTTGCTTGCAGGGCAGCCTCCCGCGAATCCCAGAGCAGCCCCTGATTGCTGTGTATCTACCACCGTAGGTGGCGTTCCTGGATTGGAAGGGAAAATATTTAGCAAGTAAAGTGTTCGCTGGTGGAGAGCTACAGCATTTGCAATCGTTGGTTGTGTTTGTTAGCAATTTCAGTATCTTTGCCATAATAACTAGTTTAAACAGGTACTGTTGACTGAAGGACAATTAGGGATTGTTGAATTTTACATTTCCGTAATATTCACCACAAGCTGCCACCGAGCCCCATTCTGCTGGTATTTATAGTACTATGATTGAGCAGCTCCTTTGAAGTCAGTGGCAGTAAATCGATGTGAAACCAGAGGAGCACTGGGACTGGCACCCGGCGCAGCTCCCCAGCGGCGTGCCATGATGCTGTAGGTGGTTGCAGCATTTTTTCTTGTCTTGCAGAGATTCCTACACAGCTGCTCTCCCTGACAGCCTGATTTATGCCTTGGGATTTATGGAGCTGAAAAATTATTAAAGAAGAGCTATGCGTTTTATTACACTTGGACCAATTTTCCCAAGCCAGAGGGCAAATCCCCTCTTCTTTACCTGCACTCTGGTTGTGCAGCTGTTGTGCATCCTCTTCAATAGTCTGAAAGCTGCAGATTAGGGGATTCAGGGGGCCAAAGGAGCAGAGTAGGTGTTGCTGTGATTTGTCACCAGCTGTGACCTTGCTGGGGGATGCAGCAGGTATAGGAGGTACAATCCAGCAGAGCACAAGTAGAAACAAGCTTTTCAAAATGAAAATTGGAGCAAATCTTTTAAAATTTCATTTAAACTTACTGGATGTTTGGTCTCAAAGCTCATTACAGGAGGGAAACTGAACACTTAACCTTCATCTCCGTTAGCTGCGTTGGTAGTCCAGGAACTGCATTAGCTCTGCCAGAGTTAACGAAGTGTGCGAGTTAAAAGCTTTGTCTAGTCCCTCCGCTTTCTCAAGTGTCACCAAGGCCTGACTCGGACCATTCATCAGCAGTAGGCTTGCACAGATGTTGCCAAGCGTGAGATCTGACCCACAGGAACTTCACTGGCAGTGCCGAACAAGCCAGAGGGGACCTGGCTGGGCTCTGGGATCCCGACTTGAGGTTTCAGCACTCTGCGATCAAGAAATGCAGATTTCCGTGTTTGAGCCGAGCCCATTGAGCCTGGAGCATCGCCAACACCAGAGTTGCTGTTTCCATGGAGGCAGCTGTGAAAGCAGATTTTTCCTTTTAAAGAAGGGCAGAGCATGGGACAAAGCACACGTACTCCAAATGGGTGGAAGTTCTTTACTAAGCCCTGGCAGAAATGCACTGGTACTGATAAATCTGTGCAGAACACAAGGTCCCTTCAGCCACTCCTACATAAATAGATTTCCTAGAAACCAATTGCAAGCATGTCTTTGCAGAGAGCCAAGGGTTACTCACATGGCTCCTGATGTTCCTGGGGCCATGGATGGAGAGGGGGTGTTACTGATTTCGGAAAAGTCTTGCTTCCAGGGAGAAGGGTAAAGAGCTGAGCCCGAAGGAGTTTTATGGATTTATAGAGCCCCCCTGTTGGGGGAGGGGAGCTACTGAGGCTGGCTCTGTGTCTGATTAACTCAATTCTGAGTGATCAGGGTGCTGGGAGAAATACACAGGGCAGACCCAGCAGAGGGGACCCGCAGCAGCTGCCATGTGCTGCCGAGGTAATTCTGCTACTGTCACTTCACGCCGTGTACAGCGTGGCTGATCAAATCCTCCTCCCTGCCCTTTAAGAGCTGAGCGCTCGGCTGGCTTTCCCCTTCCATACTGGACCAAGTCAAAGCTACCTGGTTGATTCAGCTCCTTCTTGCCTGGCCTCTCCTCCCTTACTCAGTTTTCTATTGCATCTGTCCTCTCAGGTGGCTGAGCCTCCCCCTTCCCTACCAGCCACTTAGGTCCATGCCTCTGTGCTGCTCCCATCTTCCTGGAGAAACCCAACATGGTTTCTACATTCGTGCCCACCGCCCTGCCCTCATTGCTCCTGCATTTTCCATTGCAGACCCCTCTCTTTCCTGCCACCCTGTTGACCTGTGCACAGTTTCCCTATAGGGATTGTCTGTCCCTTGCGTCCTTGCTACAGGCACGTGCACCGGGGCTTTTTCTTAAATGCTGGGAGCATCCTTCAGTGCAACTGATGTCATCACAAGGAAATGCGAACTGATGCTTTTGCTGGTTGGGGGGGGTGTCACAACATGGTGGTGGCTCTCCACCTGCCCGATGAACGGTGGTATGGTGAAAATTTTTCTGCAGGTTTTTTTTTCTAATGTTTTGTGTTGGGGAAAAGAGCTTGGTGGCTTGGTGCTGGTTAGCACTGGAGAAAACTACACAGTGATGGCTCTGGTAAGGGATAATGCTGCTCCTTCTGTTTTCTGGTTCAGTAGGAGAGATAGTCTTAATATACAGAAGACCTTGCCACAAAGATCACGTACACGGCCGAGCAGATGCGACACGGGGCGAAGAGGAAGGCGTCAGCAGGAAGCAGATGGGCAGCACAGTATGTGGTTTGCCTGGCCTTTGCAGCTTTGCTATTGGAAGCTCAGAAATGAGTTACAGTGGGACCAAAGAAAGAGGAAGAAAAACACTGAAACCCATCGATATTCAGAAGAAACAAATATATTGACCTAAATGACTATCGGTGACTCAAAAGCTTAAAGGCAATATATGTAAATGGTGATGGTGCCATTAACAGCACGAAGGCGTGTGGGGAAAGGAGCTGTGAAGGCAGAGATGGGCAGCTGCTGACTTCTGGAGGAAAATACAAACTAATGGAAGTATTTTCTTTGAGGGTCCACTCTCTTCTGCCCTGACCACAGATACTCTTTCCAAAACAGACTTTTAAGTTAAAACACTGACTTCTGCTGAAAACGATTCAAGTACTGCTACTTTCCTTGGAGGAGAGTGTTTTATTAGGCTAATTCGGAGAATAATTCAGTCTGAATCATCTCCACGTGATTCATCTGTATGAATTGCAGACTGATTGCAATTTCTGCCTGTGTTTTTCTCAGCTGAAAGCAAGCTGACCTGCAGGTTTTTGCTTTGGTGCATCCATAGGAAAATTTTGCTTTGCTGGCCTATCATAATTTTTTCCTCATTCCAGATTTTTTTAAATAAACAGAAGAGATTAACTTGAGTGGAAGGCTTAATTGACCTCTTTCAAACAAATCTCCTTCCTAGAGAAGCTTGAATTAAACCCCCACTTTTATTCCTGCAATTTAACTGACTGGTGGTATCTCATCTGTAAAACAATGTACTGTGATTCATTAAGCCTTAGTGTCTTAGACTTTCGAAAGCTGATTTTGTAGAGACACAGAATGTATAATACCTGTCCTGAAACCTGCCGTGTTAATAATTTATTAATATTCTGTCCTGATTTTAGGCATCTGGTAGTGTCTTTTAGACTTATTTTTGCTTTTACTCTGTCTCCTTGTAACCATATATTTCCTACTTAGTCCCTGCAGTGCCTGAGTTTTGCCTTGTTATGTATTTATTAGTTTCAGTGCATGATGACATTAAGGAAAATCCTTTTTATCTGCTACCCTGTGAAGCTGTTCTGCCAAGGGCAGTTCTTTAGTCTTGTATTATTTCGCAGCAAACGTCAGGAGTCAAACAGTGAGAGGGCAGTAACCTTGCTCTTGATAACCTGAGATGACAGTGAGGGTAGGGACAGAGTAATAGCTGGCAGTGAAGTTAGGTTTGAGATGAAGTTTGGAGAGAGTTTGGAAGATTAATTTGCATAAGTAGGTAACAGAATAGGTGCAGGGAAGGATAGGTAGGAGCTGATGGAGGTAGTCCTTCGGGAGCCAGCCTTGGCTCAGCGCAGGGAGCAGGACCATGGCAAAACTGAGAACCCAGGAAAAACAAGGGATGTGGAAGAGCTGCAGGGAGTCCTGGCTCTGCTTGGAAAGTGGAAATAGAGGAGGAAGCTACTACTGAGTTGCCTTCGTGCGCACTTCAGATTTAAGTATGCCTTTAGCCAAGAGAAAAAAAAAACCAATGTTGGTTCCTCCTCCTCCCCCCGATCTGTAATTTCCTTGCTCTGATTATTACCAAGTGTGGAAGCATTTGCCTCTGCAGATGTGATGAATGCCAGTGGCACTGGAAAGCTGTCATCGGGGGGAAAAAAGAGAAAAAAGTCTTTTCTTATGTTTCTTGGAGCAGAGTTCAGTGGAGCATTTCAGATGCTCACATTCAGATTATTGCTCTTCTTCTTTGCCTGTAACTCGCCTTTTCCTCTGAATTAGAAAACTACCTATTAATAAGCTGACAGGCGAGTAGTGATTTTGCATGTTAAATAGTGTGATTGCTTCATCCCAGCGGGATTGTACTTTTTCAAGGTTAGAGACCTGAAAAATACATACATTGGTAATTAAATTAGACTTTATTTACAAATGTTGGCTCGGAGATTTTCCAAGTCAGAAATTTCTGTCTTCATTTTCTGATGGAAAGGGTTCTGGATGCAGGTCAGCCTTTGTCCAGACGTTGGCTGAGAAAACGTTGATGAAGGGGCACAGTTTAAGTTGCTGAGACTTTGGTTTCCACAGAGACGTGGGAGATAGTGGCAGCAAAAGGGAGGGAGGGAAGCACCATCTCCTCTAGCCTGTGTTACAAAGAAAGGGAATGGGAGATAAACTTTCCCAAATAAGTTCAACCATGCTCCACCTCTCCCCTCTTTTTGAATGTGCTGTCACCATACAGGGTTATTTTTCCCATCCTGCTATCAATAGAGGGAAATAGAGAAGAAAGTGGCTATTTCTAGGGTTAGAGCCCTCCCACTGAAGCCAACAACACTTGAATTGGGACTCAAATGATGCTCCAGAAAGCCCAAGGCTGTGATGACACAGCTTTACACTGGTGAAAAGATAAATGGCATTTGAAGATGACTTTCAGGGAGGTACGAAGCACACAACAGCGGGTACCCAGCTCTGCTCTCATCAGGCATCCGGGAGCGAGATTTGCCTTAATGAGTCTGCTAGTGACTCTTAGGATGAAGTCTGAAGCTATTTGGATTTTGGAGTTTCCCTTAAGTTTTGAAACTCCTTCCCAGTAAGTCAAACTCTGTCAAAGAAGCAGTCACCCCACCCTAGTAAATGTACGTTTTTTTTTATTTCTCCGTGAATACACAGCTGCATATTTGGCATTTAAAAAAAAGAATCAATACACTGAATGAACTGATGTTTTTAAATGGCACTGCGGGTAGTCAAAGGCTGCATGGCGGCTCCACTGCAGATACAGCTTTTCCAGCCTGAGCCCCCGCTAGCAAGAGAGAAGCTCACATGGACTTCGCACTGATTTATTCATATCACATCTCATATGTGGGCGAGCTGAGCCTTCAGCTTTTGGCGTCCTGAGCATTGGTTACTTTCAAGGACACGCCACAAGTAAGAAACATGGGGGGACAAGATGATGTTATTTCCATTTAAAACATTCAGCCTATATGTAATAAGGAGAAAGAATAGTTATAATAACACGGTTGATTTCCATCAGAGTACTAAAAGGGAGTTTTACTGGAAAAGGTATTATACAACCCACTGTGCTTTGCATAATCATTTTAAAAGCTGTTCAGGACATCTTCCTGCCTTTATCCTGAAGAAGCTGGAAATAATTTAGAAAACCAGGGTTGTCAGTAGGGCTGCACTCACGGCCTGACACTGCACACAATTCCACATGCCAGGGTGGGTGCACAGGGTGCAGCCAAAGGCTGCGTCAGTAGCATTTGTGGAGTGCAGAGACTAACTTAACAGGGGTATGTTGTAAAGATGTTAGTGTCATTCATTTGTGTTGTCTCAAATGATGAGTATCATGGCCGTCTTAAAATCATCTTTCTAAAACCTTTATATTGCCCCATGAAGCACACAGTAAGTCATGTCTGATGCCCACCCAGAGCACAGACAGTTTTCAGATCAGCTGAAACAAAAAATACTGGGGAATATATTGAGTCATATGTCCAAAAATTTGAGGAAAAAACGAAGTTGGCATTTTCGAAGTTTTAACTTAAATAGCTTTTGAATTTTATGTTATTCTGTATTTAAGAACAAAAGGAAAATGGTGAAAATGAAATTAAAGGTTTGGTAGGACAACGTATTTCATTTGACCAGTAAGAAAATATTTCTATTAGGATCTGAACTCCTTCTGCACACTTATTTCTTATCTCAGCCAGCAAATTTTGCAGTCGTTTTTTTCACTAAGTGCTAACTCTGCCCCCCACCACCTGGCATAACTGCGCGTGTTTCCTTAATGCATTTTTTGCAGTTACTTCCTCACTCATCTTTTGATTTCCCAGTTGTATCGGCAGCTTTGTTGGAGTTGTACCTTAATGAAGTAGGGAATGAATGAATGAACAAACTTCCCTGCCCCTGGAAACAGCGGTGAATGCAATCAGAGTCAGCATGCAGAGATACCTTTTTTTTTTTTTTTTCCCCCTAGTTGATGATGTATTTTTGCTGCCTACACTTCAACAAGGACCTGTAATCTCAGATGTAAATATGCTAAATTTGTGTTTTCCTGGGATGTAAAGAGAGTCTGGCAGGCCACCGGCACCATTTCCCTGGGCAGGATGGGAGCCATGGACCGTTGATTCCTGAGAGATGACAGCCAAGTTCTTCACCTCTGCACAGCTCAGTGTCTCCCCCTCTGTGGTAAATAAGACTTTTTAGAAAATACTGGAGCAGATTTTGCCTTCTCTCACAGACTCCTTGTTGTGATGGCATCTTCTCAACGAAACAGCCTCCTGTTTTGTCTTGCTTGGAGCTGCTTGCAAAATCAGTCTGGGCTGTGGGCTAGGGAGGGGTGATGCCATGTTGTTCAAACAGGAGCGTTTCTTCTGGGAGAGATTTGGCATTTTGACATAATTGTCTAAAAGAAGTTTGGAAGCTGAACCAGCTCATACACACAGTCATCTGGCAGCTTGTCTTGGTGTTTCCAGACCAAGGTTTCTGGGAGTCATCTTAGCTAGTCACATAGTCATCTGGCAACCTCCTTTCCTTGGAAGTGTCCTTTTGGACCATTTCGGATGAAACCCTTCATCCTGGAGAGGCAAAACATGCCCTTCCCAGAAACAGTGTGTGAATGGGCCCAGCAAAATGCAGTGATTCATGTGTGTGCATCTTTCCTCTGAAGGAAGGAATCTGAGCTGCTTTCTATTGCAGCATCATCTCTTGGGAGGTGGCGGTGGTAGCCATCCAAGATGCAGTAACCTCTCCAGTTGCTCAAAACCTACCTGCAGCCAAAAACTATTTCTATTTTCATCATTTAAAAGCTGGAAAACAATAAAAACCTCACAGTGCAAGTGTTCATCTTTCTGGATCTGTACTGATTTCCCAGAGATAAAAATGTGGGGGTTTTTTCATTCAGTTTACATTATATTATGGGGTTGGTTTGCTTTTCTGTGGCTCGTCTCAAAACTTTCACATTGGTTTCAGAGATACAGCATAAAGCGTCTCCATTTCTCCCCACAACCTTAATCTCCCGTTTAAACAGAGAACAGGTGAGACCCATCACTTCCAAACTGAGGTCTGGAGATGGCAAAATACAATATCTGCATGGCAAGGTCACTTAGCTCAAAAACAAATCAGCGTTGAGGAATTCCTCAGCTGCAGTTGTTGATTGTTGTGGGTGATCCAAAGGGAGGAGAACTGAGCGGGCATGGCTTTATAAACATTCAGTCTTCTGTATAAAGAGCTTATAGTAAACTTTCTGAAGGAGGTAATAAATAGTAAACACTAGCAAACCCTTCCAGGGATCAGTTCTCATTTTTAATATGGAAACCAAGTATTACATGACAGCAACTCAGTAGATAATAGGATAAGAATTGACTTTCAAACCAGTTTCTCAGCACAATGTAGAGTGAGAAAAAGACAAGAAAATATGTAAGGAATAAAAATTTAAAGTAGGATTTATACATTTGTGCTTTATTGTAGACTACAGAAATATTTTTCCTTCAGTTACACGTTAGAGTGACACAGAGCAAAACCTGATACTAAGGTAGGAAACCCACAGTGGTAACAACAGGCGTGGTTTTCATCTTCCAGGCACTTGCTGTGGATACATTAATCTATAGACATGTTTGTTTGCATTTTAAAGATATTTGGACATATAAAATAATCTGATCTTGTTCCATTTCTTGGTTAACACTTACAGGTCAGAAGATGTGTTTCATCCTAAAGAATATTCTTATCAGAGGCTTGCCATTAATAATGCATTAGGAAGCATTTGTTTCTGCTGATCATTCATTGGAAAGCAATCTTTATTACAAACGTTATGGTAATAGAGCAGATCCTGAGAGCCAGCACAGCCTGTATTGTTTTAGAAGTAAAATAAGAAATGCAATTAATATTACTGTAGAAAAAAAATCACTGTGTTGAATGTGAACATACCAGTGCAGATTTATGGCAGAGGTTGGCTCCAGAGCCCCCATCTCATTAGTGTGTCTCAGTGGCACGTGATGCTGTCGCAGGCACGTGTCCCCCTCCGGTCCCGTTTGTGCTCGTCACCGCCTGCCCTGTGGGACTCACTGGGTGCTGTAAAGTAACCCGTGCTGGGGCAGGCACCCTCCTAGAGCCCCTCCTCGATGCAGTTTTGTTATGTTCATGGATGCAGCCAGCACAAGATAAATTGGTTTTGAGACCTAGAAACCATTTTGCATCCTTTTTTAAAAGCAAAAGCTGTTTTTTCCAAATTGTCAGGATACATCAGTAGTAAATACAGGGCACCTGTGAGGAACAGCATGGTCTTGTGATTAGTCTTTCCTGGGAACTGTAAAAAACACCCTACCATGGCCTAACACACTTTGGTCATTGGTATGTTTGTAATGCCAGCTTTGCAACTACCGTCAGGCGTTGGGGAGGAAACTCAGTTTCAGAGGGTTAAAACTAAAGCTTTACATGCAAAACCAAAGCGAGACGTTTTAATGTCCCCTTCACTGTGCTACCAGTCGGTGCCAATCCATCTATTTTGCCCAGGCTTTGCCAGCAGACCCCACTGAGGATGTGGCCCAAAATGCAAAAAAGGTGTAATGTGGTGCATGATCAATCAGAACAATTTTCTAAGTGCTCTTCAAGCCCTTTGCTCAGTCCTGTCTTTTGGCAGATGTAGGATTTCATATCCTTGCAGTTCTTATCCTACACCAGCCTATAGGAACTTTGGTATTTACTAATACTAATATTCAGAATTAAGTAATATATTTTCACAAATCTGGTTTTGGTATTTCCTGCAGGCTTTCCTGATCTCTCTGCTCGCTCTGTCTTCTCTATTGATATATCATCACTTTCATTCTTGATAGTATTTCCTTTTACTGATTTTTTTTTCCCTAATTCAAAACATAGAAATAGAGTAGCTGTTTCAGACATAGACATAGAGTACCCACATCCTTTATAATATAGAATTATGTATTTTAAAATAGTAATAGTAATATCAACTCAGAAAAAAATACTACGACTGCTTTGAAGTTTCAGAAGTAGGTTGAGATGTGGGGTGTCTCATTTAATGGGTGCCTTATTTAATACCCCTTCTCTGCGGGTGTCCAGCGTTTCCTACAAAGTTAATATCATTAATTATTTCAAGCTGAGCACCCAAAGGACTATTTGCTTCTGCAAATCTGGAATCTTTTCAATTGCTAGGGGCAGAAGTCAAGTTACCTCCAGGGGTTGCTGGGGTTTGGGGGGTTTTTTCCTCTTTAATCTGCCGAGAGCTGTTGCAGACTAATTCACTGCAGGAACCTCTGTCTGTACATTGATATATATGCGTGCATGTGTATAAGATAATAGAGAGTGAGTGACTACAATCCGTGCATTTAAGCTACTCGGCTGAAAATTACTGAGCATTAAAATCCACTGGGAATCACAAGACTTCTAAATTAGGAAAGCACATGTCAGTCACTGTGTGGAAATGAGTCCTCTTACAAGAGTAGCTTTCAATAAAAAGAATGGGTATTGTTCCCTGGAGTACATCAATCCTAGTTTGGCCACTCTGTACTGGCTTTTACAGTTTCTTTAGAAGCATGCATTGCCTTTTGTTATTATTTTTTCCTGTATTTTGTTCCATTCTGCATTTCTACTAGATATGTCTCATGGGCCAGCTATCAAGAGACACCCTACTGTGCTGTGATGAATGAAGGCATTTTCAACCATAAACAAGGTATTGTGGGATCGAAAAGAAATGTGGACAATGACAAATCCTGGACAGCTTGTAATTGTTTAAATGTATTTTTATTATACTATGGGGTGACATGGGAACTCTGAAAAATTGGCCGATTTGACCTGAGGTTGAAGTGAGCAGAATGCCATAGGGTAAATGAGGAGCTTTGGGAAGGACGGCATTTTTGTGTTTATTGGGTGTGATCTAGTCCATCAGTAAATGTTTTTCCATGATTAAAGCATGTATTTTAAAAGTGTTTAAATGACTTAGGAGTCTGTCACATCTCAAAAAATACCAGGCACCTTGAAAATCCATGGGAATAAGTTGATTCCTATTGACTGTCAAGCTTTTTTGTGCCTATAAACTGATGTGGGCATACATTGAAAATAGTATTTCTGTACTTTCTTTGAATTAAAAAAGATAGAGATAGTCTGGAAAAACCATATGGCCACAGGTGATTAATTTTTCATCAGTAACACTATTTACATGTATAAGAGCTTAGCCCGATGGTAGAAGACTCTCAAAATTTGGGCTGTATGGGCTGACTTAGTTCATTCAGAATTTGTGGATCCGTTTTGTTGCTGCCAGAGTTAATGTTTAAAATCATCATCTTGATTCATTAGTAGGGTGTGTCAGAACATTTTCTAATGGTTTATTTTATTGTTCCCAAATTGTAATGCTCAAATCATAATTGAGAAGAGCAGAGGGTTAAGCAGGGATCACAGGAAACAGGGTCTCTAATCAGACAGATGAACTGACCTCATATTCTCCTGCGTTTGGTATTGTCCATCCACATGACAAAACAAACAATATTCTTTCATGAGGTCTGAAACTACCTTGTATCTAAAGAAGTAATGAGATCTTCCTCTAGATAAGACCAGTAAATGAATGAATAAGTACAAGACATGACTGCAGGACCCACCTACCTGTGGTTTGAACTTGTTCTGCAGGCAGCTGCCCCCCAGTTCCGGGGTACCCCCTATTCATCTCCATCCAGTACATCCAGAAAGGTCCTCTGGGAGTTAGGGAAATATTTAGGAGTATCTTATCTGACAAGTCAAACAGGATGGCTCCTCTGTCCCAGAGTCACAGCGGTGTGTCAGGCCTGACATGAAACCAGTGTGGTTTTTACAAGCCTTTCCATTAACTTTATTGGCTTTTCATTCAGTCCACTCTGTTTTTCCAGGTATTGCTTCTTGTTTCATCTCCTGAAATATAGGATAGTGTTCTCTGTATTTTCAGTTAAAATAGAAAAATAGAGGTAAATTCTTCTAAAAAATGCATACCTGTAATCAATACACACTTTTGTTTTTGCAAAGGAAAGTCATGCTCTTAATTGCAGCCAGCAGCAGAGAGTGCCCACTAAGAAGCTTAGAACCATCCTTAAAGCAGACGAAAAGGAAATACAAAACTATTGTTGTTGCTATTCCTTATTTTTTTTTTAAAAAAGCATTTTCCTTATTCTTATAGCTGTATAGATACACAGATATGTGTTGGTCTCCTGCTTTCCTCAGCAGCAGGGAGTTGCACCAGTGTGAGCTGAAGGAGAACCAGCGTCATTTTTACCTCTCACTTACAGAGTATTTCTTAACGATTTATGCTGCCGTCAGTCCTTACTAGATATTTGCTTTCTCCTCGAGATTGAGTATCAGCCCAGCTCACATTTATCTGGAGTACTGGCTATGCAAGCTGGCTTGACACGTTAATTTAATTTGTGCTTCTCAATTCATACTCTTTCATTTATGATCAAATATTGGGAAAGGTTACAATTAATCAGAGTGCAGGAACAGAAGCTGGCAAAGCTAATGATGTATTACTGCATTTTGGTTGCTCTGGAGGGGAATAATTGAGGTCCTTGTGCTACAGAAAACTGTTATTAGTAAGTAAAAATTATCAAAGGAAAGCAACCTGCACCCATCTCCCATTTTGCAGTCTCTGTTTCTAATAGTTTTCTTAAAAGTTCTTAAAAATGAAGCATTTTATTAACACTCTTGGCTGTAACCAGCTTTTTGGCTGTGTGGCTGCCTTAGGGAAAAGTGTGCCTTTTCACAGGGCGCTGGGGGGTTTGAGCCCTTGCTGTTGCCCCCCGCTCTGGGCTTGCAGGTGCTACTCAGTGTGCACGAAGGCAATTTTCAGACGCTAATAGCATGCCCGTCCCTGAGGGAAAAGGACTCTGCTGCTGCTCGCTCAGCAGAGGAACCACAGGGAATCCCTGCAGGAAAAAATCCAGGCAGCTGGACTTAACGTGGTGCGCACTTCCAAACTGAAAATGAACTAACTGCTGGTTGTTTAAAAAGAAAATGTGTTGCTGGGCTGGGGCAGACGATGAACACTGAGCCCCTCCTGAGGGAATATTTACAGCCCAGCCACGTGCTGGAGCAGCAGAAGGGTGCGCGTAGGACACACTTGCAGGCTGGCCGGGGCCACTTGGGGTTATTGGCCAGCGCTGCGGTTGGGCACAGATGATTTCCTTGGCTTAGTGGGACATGGCATCTGGCTGCTGAAATACTATAATGAAAAAAAAGTAGGGTTTGTGTAGCTATGGTAAGCAATCATTAAAAGCTCCATTTCTAAGTAAAAATACCCATCTCACTTTGTTGTTCTAGTTACTAACTTTATTAGGTTATTGTATGTTTTTACGTATGGCAGAATTTCACAGACCTTTGCTCAGTGTTAGTCTGTTGGGTCATCCGGGATGGCAAGTGCCATTGTCAGTGCTTAGTGGATGCACTTGGGACTCCCTGGTAGTTTTCAAGATTACAAGACAAAGTAAGTCTTTCCAACTTCCCTAGTTTTTAATCTAAAAGAACAGCTACTGGGAGGGGAAGAAGAAAGTGGGTCTGACTTTTTCATTGGGAACAGTCTGGCACACCAGAAGTCAGGCAGAGTTGAGCAGACTTCTCCCTTATTTGGTGGGTTGACTAGATGACTCTTATTTAGGATATGATAAAAGGTACAGAATACAATTAACCTTAGGATTGAAGGTATCCTTTTTTTCCTTTTATTCCAACTGCCTTGGGTTTTACATGCTGTAAGTGCAAAAATTTGTTCTTTGAGGCTCGCTCTTTACATAAATCTGAACTTCCAGCTTTTCAGTTCACCAATCCTCCTGAGTGTCCCCTGATCTCATGTACAGGGGAGGGACAGCCCACCAAAACCCCAGGATGGGACCAAGTGTATGAGACTGAACAAACAGAGCAACCTGTCACCTCTGAATGTGAGCTCAAGGGTATGAGCTGGGCAAGGCTTTACCTTTTTGTGGGAAGGCTGTTGTTGGAAATGTTGTCCTGAGCACAGACACCCTCATGGGAGGACCTGAACGGGCTCCCCTGGCACCCAAAATAATACTGCCACCCTCTTGCTCCAGGGTAGGGCTGTAGGATACTTATTGCTGGAAAAATACCTTAATTTGTGACTGGGAGGCAGCACAGCAACAGTGCAGTAGTTGATGGAGTGGATTTGCTTTGCTGGTCTGTGTCGCACACCTTGCATGGACAGTATCTCAGACACAGGGAATTTTCTTTGCATGTGGGGACTTGATCTGTTGTTGAAGGTTACGTATGAAATTTTGACCTGTTTGGGAGGCCATAGCACTGTGATGCTCAGTAAATTATTTCTGTGCATAGAAAGGAGTGAAATGAAAAGGAGCCAAGTCTGGCATAGATATAACAGGCAGGGTGTGCTGATTAGCATGTAATTCGATTTGTTAGGCGCTACAGTAAACAGCATTAAGTGCAAAATGCAGTGATTGCTCCTAATAGCACCCTTTCAGCATTACCTCGGTTCCTGCAGCAGCTGGATGGAGCTGTGTTAAAACTGTTCAGCAGGCACCAGCAGAGCTGGCAGTACTCCTTTCTTGGGCAGAAGCTTGAATAATGTAAATACTGCTATTATAAAAGGGTTTGGGTAGCTGTATCTAAAGAGCACAGCTCACACATTTCTCCTGCTATTCCTGCTCCTTCCCCATTCCCCAATGGCACAGCTGGGACCAGCACCGCTGTGGTTTACTCAGCCGTCATCAGCAGGAGAGGTGGTACTTTATTCTGATTTTCTCTACCAGTATTGTGTTTTCGTCCACTAAATGTCATGTACATATTTTTTCCATCATGGCTCTGGTAAACAAAGTCCTTTGTCTTTATTCTTGTGCCACGGTTGGAGGAGCCCCTCAGCATCGTGGCCCTGAGCTGAACACAAAGTTACCTCCTGGCTCCCCCGCTTAAGAACAGACTTGCTCTTGGTCTCGCAGTCATGCTTACTAAATTCTTTGTTTGCTGCAACTGAAGGACCACCTCCTTCAAACGTCCTATTTACAAATACAAAATTAATGTGCTGCATCATTTCAGCATAAGGGCAAGTAAAGTCTTTCTATAGAAATACCCCATTGAAGCCGTGTAATGATGAGTCCTGTTTTTTCTTCCCCCCCCCCGAAGCTAGCTGAAGCCCACTGCCATCAGTAGTAGCTGTTGTTAAGACAGGTTCCCCCAGCCCCTTGCGTTGAGTATCACCATGCACCACATAAGTGGTGTTGAGATCAGCCAGACTATTCATTGGCAAAGGACATGCAAGTAGAGAACAGACAACCTGGTTGTGCTCATCCCCACAAAAATAGCAACAAATTACAAGTACGATACCTCTCATTTCCTCTCATTCTGTGGGGGTAAGCGCAGGAGGAGCTGGACAGAGAGATGGCACTTGCTGAGACCTGGCACAATCAGGAGTATGTTGGAGGCTGTCAGGAGGAATTAAGTTAAGGGTGAGTGATCTGGCATGGGGAGGATTGGGTGAGGGTGCCACACAGGCAGCTTCAAAGAGCTGCCGTGATTGCCCCATTGTCTGTGGGATGTTTTCCTCACTAATCCCATTAGGAAATTAGGGTTTCTTAACAACTGCAAGAGGTTTGGTGTTTTGCATGACAGAGAATGGATAGGTGCCTGAATGAACTTTAAGCTCATACATTTTGTACTCTTGATAGAAATTTCATAACGTTTATGTTGTACATGCATTATCCAGCATCCTGGAAAGATTCATCATTTGTCTTCAAAGCACTTAGGTACCTCTTATTCCTAAAAGAATTTGATAAGCCTTGAAGAGGTTTCTCATTTATTCACTTGTCCAGGATGTTTTCTGTTTCCACATCTGATTAAATGAGTAAATGCTTTATGTTTTGTATCATATCAGTAAAGCTCTGGCAAAAATTAGATCATCTTTCCTTTTCTGAGGCCTGAGGATCAAGCACATTAGTGGGGACTGAATCAGGGCTCTTACAAGCCAGGAGCAAGAGGTTTCACAGGCTTGTCTGCCCCAAACCCACATCCTCAGACAGCCAAAGAAAACAAGTAGCATCAATCCCATTCTTGGGGAGAAATTAGGGGAAATGAAGTCTCCTTGCGATTGCTCTGTATATTAGAGGGACCACAGTAAGGAAAGGTCAACTCTGCTTTGCAGTGAAATGGGGAGACCTTGCTGGCTGATGAAGCAAAGCAGCAGTGCACAGCATTTATTACTGATACCCTTAAGAGCCAGTCAAGGCTCTGCTCCTTTTGGTAGCACCAAGCAAGTTTGCAGAGCTGGTGGAGAGGCAGCATGGCCCAGGCTGCTATCAGTCAGGTTTCTTGGTCACCTTTTACAGGCACAGCCCCATGGGAGATGTTCTGAAGCCACCGAGCTGCAGAGCATTTTTTGCATCTGCCCACATGGCTGAATCGATCCTTGCTGTGTGAGGTGCCAGTATCTCTGTCTCTCCTGCTATAACTTCACAGTCAATTTAAGCTGATCTAAGCATAAGCTGCAGTCAACAGGGGAGGGGTACAAGACCCACTGTGCAGACCCCAGACACCATCCCTCTGCAAAAATGTGGCTTTAGCATTGGTTTTAGACTAAAATATTCTACTGAGAAAGTCGAGGTCCCACTGGGCCAAATTTCGCATTTGCTTCTAGCTGCAATGGTGTTGAAACATGAGACCACAATATATCAAAGAGCAATTTAGAAACAAAAAAGAGTAATATCTTGTTGAATGAGTCTGCTGTATATTTAAAAGACAACAATATGCAGTATGCCAGCTGATATGCATTTATTTATCTGATGTTTGGGGCTCTGGAGGACTTCAAGCATCCAACAGCTGCATTAGTGTGCAAGTCCAGTAGGAAACCCTGCAAGTACTGGCATTGATCAGATGAAGTAGCACATGTCTAGAGCTGATGGTTTAAAATGTGACTCCGATAGGTCTCATAGATTCAGTTCCCAGAGGGTGAATGAAATCAATCCAGTGCCATTGATCTGTAGCTGGCTGTGATTTGTGGAGCCCCACAGATGAGCAGTGAATACAAGCTACTACCTGAACTGACAGCTGCTTTTGTTTGAGCCTTGAAAATAAATAATCTTTGACCAGAGACCAACCATGATGGCTTTGGGTTAGGCTGGAAACACCTCTGCAAGTGCCACAAGGTACCCAACATGCCACTAACATTAAAAAGAAAGAGATCACAGTGTTGGAAGTGGAAAAAGGTCTAGAGAGCAAGGTGATCATAAGAAGCTTCAGAAGAGGAAAGTGAGGCATATACCAGAGTTAACAGAGATGGAGAGAGACTGTCAAAACAGCAGAAGATTTGGAGGGAGTTTAGAGAAGGGGAGCAAAGCCGGAGGGAGGTGTGGAAGATGAGACCTGTGAAGAACGGCCAACGGGAGCAGGTCTACTCCATCTAAAGAAAATATGCACCAGGGAGACATAATCACCTGCAAACACACAGGGGGGACTTACAAAGCAGCCAGCAATCAATTTTCAAATAATGGACCTGATCTTTCAATAAACTAGTAAAAGGGAATGAGGGTGGAATAAATACCTGATTTATCATCCCATCCTTTTTTGCAGCAGCAAGGCAGCTGTATTTTCTTCCCTGAGCTTCTCCTCTCCGCCTTCTGAATCATAAATTCAGGGCAGCACCTTTACAGCTGAGTCTCTCCTGTGATACAAGAGGTTTTATAGAGCTGCCCACCTCCTCATCCAGATGCATTTCAGGCAGATGCTGCTCAAGGGCTTACCAAGCCCTGCTTGAAATGGGCATGAGATCAAGGTGGAAGGCTATTTTAAGACAGCAGAAAGCAGGTAGAGGACTTTTCCAAGACAGGACAGTATTTCATTGAAAAGCAACAGGACCTCTGTCTGTTTCCTTGGGACCAGGAATTTCTCCTTGCCTTAGGCAGCAGGTTTCTGGAATCCTTCAGAAAAATCTGTTCTGAACTTGCCTCAATATAACCATTAAGTTCCACTTTGTTGTAAGGCGGGACCCACCAAACCCAAGGGTTAATCTGGACTGTGACTGTATTGGCTGTTTCCCAGGCCAATGTAGTAAGCAAATACCTTCATCCCTTTCAGTTTGCAGTTCATGCCTCCTTCCACTTTGCCTCTGAAACCTCTCTTGCCCCAGCTATCTGCCTGGCCTCCCTGTGTGCCCTGCGAACCCTCCCGCTGCTTTCCCAAGGCTTCTCGGAATGGGTAGAGCAGGTGGGAGGAAGGCAAACAAACCCACTCTTGTCAGGAAATAACAACTAACATAGTTGACTAAAAAGCTCACTTTCTACAGAGTAAGTACTGTGACAATTAGCTTTACCAAGCAGCCCAGTCAACTGAGGTGTCTCCAGCAACGCACAAGCTAGGAAGGTCACATTTACTCCAACAAGCCTCCAGTTCCTTGCTTGCCACAGTACTGGAGGGAACTCCTTTCTCTTCTCCCCACCACCTGCACAAAGGCTGAAGGAGGTGATCCTTCCTCCTGGGCCTTAAAAGGAGTCGAGCCCTCCCTGTAATGAATCCCACCTGAGTCTGCTGGCCAGGACCCAGCAGGCTGCACCCACCCAGGCATAATAAATCCAGGTGCTGCAGGCATGTGGTTCTCTCACAGCAAATTGTTTCTCTCCCAAAGGAGAAGTCAGGCCATGTAAATATGATGATTATAGCAGGTGATACTGTTTTTAAGGAGGACCCTTTACAAATGTAGATGAAGGCCCTTAGACCAGGCTGGAATTAGATTTGAGCTCTCTGTCTATTCGCATCACTGAAACGGTGTAGGACTAAACCCCATTTTCACTGCTGCTGGGTGAGATCTAGATACGAACATAGCGGGGCCAGGCTCTCACCTGGAATGGATTGTCTTTTCCGCAAGATCTGGCATATAGATTTAAGAGGCAAAGCTGTGTGTGCATTTGCTCTGGCGGCGTGTCGGGCATGGCTCACCACTTACACCATGTGCTGTCCTCCGAGCAAAGCTGCTGCTGCTGGTAGAGCTCAGGGCTGTGAGCTTTCATGGGATGCGTCTTTCAGCATGGGCAGATCAGCAGAGAGAGGACTAGAAAGTAGGACCTGGGGCTTTCTCTCCTAGGAGTAGAAGCATTTCCTTGTTTCATAAGGTATTACGAACACGTATAGATTAGAGACTGGGTTAATTTCTTAAAATCTCAGATCCTGGGAGAGGAGGACCGATAAGTGCTTTCCTTGCATAGATCTCAAAGATAGTATGTGCAGATTAAGGTAGGTATTTGGCTAATAACATCTACTAAAATCATACAGTAGAGAGAATGGCTCTAGGTTGCAACAAAGCATAAAGATGTCTGTTTTTTTTCTTTTCTTTCCGGTTTCCCTATGACTTCTCCAGATTTTTCCACCATGTTCGGAAAGAAGAAGAAAAGGCTTGAAATTTCTGGGCCCTCTAACTTTGAGCATCGGGTTCACACTGGCTTTGACCACCGGGAGCAGAAGTTCACAGGACTACCTCAACAGTGGCACAGCTTGCTGGCGGACACGGCAAACAGGCCAAAGCCTATGGTGGATCCCTCATGCATCACTCCCATCCAGCTCGCGCCTATGAAGGTATCATGCAAAGTCACCTTCGAATTTCCTAACCTACCTTTAATTGTATGTAACCTTAATGAAGTACCAATAGTGTCTGTCCCGGGAAGCATACACAGCTGGGGATTGTGCAACTACAGAGAGAGCTGCAAATCCAAATATTTAAAAGTAGAGGTCCAAGGAAAAAGTGTTATATGTATAAAACTTGTACAAATGTTGCAGAAGAGTGTGAGTCATGGGTCTTGCATGGGCCATGCCTTTGCACTCCCGGGCTGCAGAAGAAAAAGCCACAAGTCCCAGTGGAGGCCCCAAATGACGCTCCTCTGCAGCATAAAGCTCCTTGATAATTAATTTAAGAATGGTGCTGTAGGCAAAGGCAGTTTGGAGCAAGGGAGAGAGGGAAAAGTACACTAAAGGAAAAAAATCAAATTGCTTGTTCAGCCAGGCAAGGAGCTCAGGCAGGGATCGCATCGCCACCCACTGCTGCCTGGAGGGGGTAACGCAGGTGATGGAGCTGAGCTTCTCGCCAGGTGGTAAAATGAGGGGATGCATCCCCAGGTTGTGGCTTGGGAGGTTCAAGCTGGACAGCTGGGGAAAAAACTTGGCTCAGAGGGTAGAGCAGTACTCGACAGGGTACTGGCATGGCTCTGGGATCTGCATCCTTAGAGGCTCAGGATTCAGGTAGACAAATTTGCCCTGATTTAGCAGCGTTTCTGGGATTGCATATCCTAACATCCCAGCTAGTCACACCTGTGTACTGGTGCTAGCCTATACCCCACCAGCCACATACATCTCACTGTCATGCAGCTGAAAAATAACTTCAGGATTTCATCTTCATGTGGATTTTTCTGCAGCAAGGGAAAATCAGATAATCCTGAGGGCACAGACCCTGTATTTATATTTGATAAGTGCTCTTTGCTAAATTTACATTTGTTGCCTGCTCCTGAAGGACACTTATCACTTGCTGTTCAGGACTGCTGGGTGTTGCTACAGGACAAGGCGGATAAAACCAAAGTCTTGATTTTTGCTGTAATAAAATATCTTACTGTATAATAGAGACCCAGAATAATGAGGAAAAAGGTAGGCAAACCTTTTCCTGCTAGGGGAGGAGAGCAACTTTGTTCCACAGCCCTTCTTAACACCAAAATATCCCTGGGTGTTTGGACATGAATGCATAAAGATGTTTTAAAATTTTAAAAAATCAGTTTACTATCTTGCAGCAGTACCATCTCTTTGCTGCAGTTCTGGAGCCATAAATGCATAAGCTTAAAAAGTTTTAAAATGTATTAGCTTTCTTAGCACCATACAGGCAATATGACTCTGGGTCTCGGCCTGAAAATGGACATATGCATAGCTTGATTCACGTGCAGAGTCCCGCTGAAGCAATACACACTGCGGGGTGTGAAGGATGAAGCCCCAAACGAGGGATTGCTGCACTTTGAAGTGGAGAAAATCACTGTCAGTTGTTTCCAAGAAATTGTCAATTCTTGCTTTTCTGTCTGTATATCAGAGATCTACATAGGTCTGTATATCAGGGGTCTATATGTGTGCATATACTAGGGATGCACTTCTGAACTAAACCATCCTGTGCCAGGAAAGGGCTGGCGCCAGGAGCCAAAACGGAGCTCCCAAAACGAGCTCATTCTTCCAGTGTAGCCTTGGGCCATGGCGGTCCTTGATGCAGCCATGCATCCCACGACATCTTCCCAGAATGCGTGTCCTGGGGACAGGGTGCCTGCAATTTGCTCCCCATCTTGGCAGCAGCCGTGGGGCTGAGCACAATCAAGTCCATCTGCGGAGGGACCTGTGGGAGGGGTTTTCTGCTTAGATGGAAGATGTGAATTTGGAAGCATACTACCCAAATTGTAGTTAATTGCATGCCACTGCTCTGAAGGTATAGTTAGAGAAGGAAATGTGTTTTAAGACTGAAGGGGTCAAGAAATTGTGCTGTTGCCCTCCAGTTACTTTACCTGAGATGCAGTTACAGCCTATTGAAACAGGCCTCCCTAATAGTGCTAGAAAAAACAGGTTAGTTTTAATAGTGACTAAGAGGCATTGACTGTCATCTGAGAATTTGCTTTTAACTCTATTGCAAGATAACATTTTACTGTATATTTATTAAGAATTAATACGCCTTGTTTTGATATAACTTAACTTATGGAGAGAAACTGAGTTGTGGCCACTTTAAGAATATTTAATGTTGCTAAACTAGTTCAGTGTAATCATTTAATTTAGACAAATTTTTTTATGTGTGCACATGCACCAGCACCTTGAATTCTGTTGGAAGGTTATTTAGGCACTGAGGATTTCATAACTTCAGTGAGAACTAAAGATTTAAAATAACACTTCCAGTTCATGAAGACTGAAACCAAAGGTTCCGCGATCTCAATATTGTTTACAACTTTTCTCTTTTCCACTCAGCAATAGATAGTTTAATTAACACACTTGTGAAAGCACTGAGGTGTAGCAGAAGAAGATTCATAATTGTGTCCTGAGTCACAGTATTAAGTCAGGCTGAGGCATTTGGCCAGAATTAGTTCATGCCGTCGTTCCAGGTCATACAGCAGCTCTGTAACTCCTCTATTCTGCACTCCTAAATTTATTCTCTAATTACTTCAGTACTGGCTGCCTGTATGGTGTGAGGCAGAAGTGTTCCTGCTAATAGGCGCTCCTTCGTGACTGAAGAGTAGCACAGATCATAGAGGTGGACTTTGAGAGTACAGTTTCTTGGTTTTGAGACAGAACCAGTGTTTGCTTGCTGTGGGCTTCACCCAAAGCTGAAGCGGAGGAAGGGAAAGACGTTTCTTGACTTCTGTAGGTTTTGCAGCTTTCCTGGTTAGTGATGTTTGCTTGTTTCTCAGTCTGCAAAGCAGATAGGATCTGATGGTACATAGTGTATCCCTTTGTGTAAAACCAATAAATGATAAATATTCTCACTGCTCCATCTATATTCAAAGGCGGCAGCAGCAATGACAAAGAGGCAGTGCCCCGGGCTCCCAAATATCCTGGGGGATGTCATTGCTGTGCCTCTGCACTGGCTGGGATGAAAGGCTTGTAGTGCTTTTGCATGCGGGTGACAGCGGCTTGTCATGGTAATATCAGCGTTTGAATTCAAACCTGAGCTGACTGTACAAATTCATTCATTTCAAGTACAAGGAGAGACAATAATGGGATTCCCCTTCTTGGTGTGGGTGACCCAGATACCAGCAGAGTATTGTGTATTTCAGATGCTAACACGAGTCAGTAAAATGCGGCAGAAAAATTCATGAAAAATAGGAAGCAACAGTGGTCTTGATAAGCTTGGGGTGTGGAGGCAGGGGGGTTTCAAAAAAGGCTGATTTTTCACTGAAAACTTCTCTACATGAAAAATGTGAACCGCCTGTGTCTTCCTGTACTTAAAATAGGCTTCATGAAGTCTGAGATGCTGATGTCAGGCTTCTCAGTCCTCTTGCTTCAGTACTTTGTAGTTGTGCCATGTGTACCTGGAGCTCATGGTTTGCATGTTTGCCCTCGGCACACAATATGCTTGGCCTGTCATCACCGTTGCACTACACGGGAGCTTCAATTTGTTGCCACACTTTGATTTTTGGAAAGCTTCAGAATCAACTGAAATCAAAAACTAAGCAAATGCATTGTCCTTAGGCAGTAAAACTAATTCTTCATGGTTTCTCCACTCTGCTCAAAATACTAGGAAAACAAACACCAGAACCCTTGTTTTGGGGATTTTTGCCAAAAGAGCTTAGCACTGGCTTTGCAAAGATGCTCTGTTAAGATACTTGAATGTCTGCTGCTGTCAGTGGGAGCAGGATGGCACTGAAGACTTGTTAAAATCCCTTCTCGTGTTTCCTGGTGCAGCGAACAGCTGAGCATCCTCATTTCTGTCAAGTTACTGGAGGAAAAAATGCCATTTTTTTCTGAAAAAACACCACACTGGGGTTATTCTTCAGTCGTCTATGCTGGCACATGCGTGAAGCCTCCATCACTTTGCTTTTGTTGATGCTTTGGGTAGTCTTATCCATCCACACCATCAGCAAAATCAAGGTACTCAGCTTGAGGATGACATACACGGTGGTGGGCTTGTCCTTGAGTAAAGAGGGAAGTTGCTGTGAGTATTGGTGACCAAATATACAGAGGCACCAAGAGGACTGAATCCTTCTGTCTGGGACCTCTGCAAGTCCTTCTCCTTTGAGCACTTTGCAATAAATCCAGCCATGCTCATGTGGTGAATTTCACATGTTTCCTGAATTTTCTCCCCTGTTTTCATCCCTTAAAAACACAGGATGTAAGGGGATGAGGGCTTGGCAATGCAGAAGTGTCAGTGTTCAGCCAGCAAAGGTGGAACGAGATCTTCAGCTTGACACTGATGCTGTATTGCCAGGAAAATGGAAGGAGCCTCTTCTGTGCTGTGTCTGTTGAGCTGCCTTAAAAGTAGAGGAAACATCGTCCTTTCCATCACTTCACCAAAGTGCCCTTGAATGCCCCACGGCTGGGCTGAGATTGCACATTAATTGTGCCGTCCATTAATTGCACTGTTCATTTACCTGGTGTCCTGCAATGTGTGGGTGTTGCAGGGCAGAGAATTTCTGTAGGAGACAGACTACAGGGTCACTGGCTTTTCTGTCTCTCTTTCATCCTCATGTTTCAGTGGTCTAATCTATATGTTTTGTCTTACTAGTTCTAGTTTTTTCACTTCTGCATCTCAAACATTGACCTTGATACTGGCCAGTTAACTGTAATCTTTAAAACCTTTCTAAGTTTCTACTGCTATATTTCAGCCTTTCTATTACACAGGGTAAAAATAATCAGAAAATGAGTTCCTGGTCATGGCCCTTTTAATAGCTCTGACATTAAAGTCAAAGCTTCTCTTTACTGTGCATGTTGACAGAAAGAAAGCAGGTATTTCTCTTCCCCATCCTATTTGGCCTCTTAAAGTATTTCCAGCAATGAAATTCAACCCTTGTTTAAGGTGTCATTTTCTTCCTACATTAACATGCTTTCCTTGCTTAGATGGAGGACACTGAGCATTTGCACAGAGCTGTGCACGGTGGTGCTGAGTGGCCGAAGACCTTGAAGAGGGGAGGTGAGCAGGGGTCCTTATCTGGGCTTGAGTGGTCAGAAATGTCCAGCTCTCATTAGATAACCCACAGCCCTCTCCTCCCATGTGGAATTGCACAGGGGAAATGTCTGACCAGGAAAAGGGGGATTTAGAAATAAAGAGCTGCTCAGAGTCTTTGCCCCCTGCTTGGGGGCAGATGGAGAAAGCAGTGGATGTCCTGACCGCTCTTCCTTGCCGTCCCAAATTTTTACCTCTCATTCTTGATAACACCTTCTTTTTATTTACTCCTCCTGTGGTACCTCTGTAGATGGGACAGTCTGAACTTCTTGCTTGAAGAAAGTTGACTCCCATCCCGCCAGGGATGCCGTGGACCCATGGTGCTGCTCTTGCTGGGACAGGACCTGGAAGGCTGCTGACATCTCGTGGGCCTTTCTTGTAACCACATCATGAAAATTCATGCTTAATAACTCACGTTTCCTAATCACACACTTTGCAATCGCCTGGGCCCGGCAGATGCTTAGCCAGGCAGAAGTGGAGGGGGTATCTTCAAAAAGGGCAAGAGGCAACACCTTGCAGCATAGGAAATTCTGGGTGGAAGGGAAATGTTTTGCCAGCAAGCATGGTTGAGCAGCAGGACAGCAGCCTGGAGGGACTGTGGGATCTCAGCCTTTGGAAAGGGCAAAATTTTATGGACAATGCCCTTAGCAGCCTGACTGGACTTTGACGTTAGCCCTGCTCTGAGCAGGAGGTTGGACTGGATGACCTGCAGAGGTCTCTTCCAGCCTAAGTTCTTCTGTGATTATCTTCATCTACAAGTGATTACGGTCAGATTTGCAAGAGTCCTGTAAGACAGCCCCACTTGCAATTTATTTTGATCGCTAAACAGGAATGCATTTGATGCTACATGGTGCCAGAAGAAACTACTGCAACATATTTAAGTAGAAGCTTTTCTTTCAAAGGGATAATGCATCACTCTGGAGGGCTATTTGGTTTACCACATTTTTAAGTGACAATACTGCTTCAGTTTATCTCCATACCCCCTGTACAGATATAATACAAATATGCCACCTAGTGTCCATGGATGTGTCTTAATGTGACATTTGCTTGGTGTGAGAAGAGCCAAGTTGCCGATTTTGTGTAATCTTGCAGGAAATCTATCACTGTACAAATAAAAAACGGCCACAGTACAAACAAATGCAAGAAGGACACAGCTCAGAAGGTTTTTATAATTCATATCACTAGGTTAATACGTTCTCATACGTACTACATGTACAAAGGAAACCTTTGGTTTTATTTCTGATTGTCTGATTTCAGAAAATGACAGGGTTTTATGTAAGTCCTTTAGAAGAATATTGCTGCCGCCTGTGAAGTTGAGTTCAAAAAGAGAGAAAATGCTTGAATAAAAGAATAGGAAGAAATTTTTCAGATCAGTAGTTCATTTTATGGAAAATGCAGTTTCACTTTAAAGAGTGTGAGCTGGAAGAGAATACACTTTGGAGATCAGAAATTGTTTGTTTCAGGTTTTTCTGCCAAGATATTTAAATATTTTATTTCAAAGATGAAAGCAGCCTTGGATGTGAAGTGCCCCAGGAAGCAACCCAGAGCAGGGCTGTTACAGGAGCTTGTCTTCGAGCACCACCGTGGCAGGAGCTGCCTGTCCCTCTCCACCAATGGACCCTGGGCAGGGCGGTCAGGTGAGGTAAAAAACTGCTCAAGGACTAAAGTTAAGGGAGAGGAGTGCTATTGCTCCAGTAATAGAATTTCTCATTTCCTTGGACCCTCCTCAGGTCTTCTCCTTACCCATATCCACATACATTCAGTCACATTAATATGTCGTCATCTCTGTCAAAAGTGCATGAACTGGTGCATGGATTTTTTACTGAAGTGTCACGCTGGCAACCTAGAGTTGCCATAATAAAATGAAGCCAAGCCTGTCAGTGTTTAAGAGGCATTTGGACAATGCCCTTAATAACATGCTTTAACTTGGTCAGCTTTGAATTGGTCAGGCAGTTGGACTAAGTGATTGTTGTAGGTCTCTTCCAACGGAAATATTCTGTTCTGTTCTATTCTGTTCTATTCTATTCTGTTCTATGGAAGCACCTCTTTTTAAGTGATGGGTTCTCTGTTGTTCTTTATATTTTTGAGTTTCTGGCTTTCTGAACAGCAAAGTTCCTGATCAGCTTCTTAGCAGCATCTCTTTCTTTTTCATAGCATTGCTTTTCAGACTATCAAAGCACTTCATCTAGCCTAACTAGAAATTGTTTTTCTAGAGCCTCATTTAGAGAAGAAAAAGCAGCATCATTATCATTTCACATTGACTCAAACCACAAAATGTTCCTCAGTTTTTCAGTTCAACTAATGAACCAGAAAATCAATTATTCACATAATTTTTCTGACCAAGATATTTTTCCCTCATAATAAACCCCTCAGGTTCAGCCAGGTATGTTAGGAGCTACCTGTCTGTGTGCAGCTGAACTGTAGACATCAGCATCAGGGTTTACAGGCAGGACCTGGCCATCTTAGAGAAACACTGAGATTGCCAGTAAAAAAATCTCTCCTAGCACACAGAATAAATACTGTAAGTGGCAAAACAAGTTTTTCACATTCCATCTTATTTCTATCCTTTAAATGTGCTCAGATGACCCAGGAGTAATGCCTGCAGAAGTGTGGTTTTCAGAGGTGGTCCCTCTAGCTAAGACAGGTAGTCCTGGGTAGGGAACAATGCTTTGGTCCGTGTTGGACCATGTAGACAAGATCAGCACTGCACTAAGGCTTTGAGTGCATCATTTTGCACCTCTGCCTTGGAGGGGTGATAATCAGTTACCTGCTGATCATGTCCCTCGTTTAAAAGGTCCCCGACATCCCCGAAGGAGCTTGCGCTGCCAATACCCTACTCCTGCAGACACGTGGAGGCGGGCTTGCACCTACCTCTGCGCAGTCCGCCTGAGCTCATTGAGCTCTGTCCCTGGAGTAGTGTCAGAGTTTGCTGTCTGCAGGGTGGAGATCTGAGGATGTTGTTCAGAAATCCTTCGTTATCTGAGTAAGCTTTGTTCGTGCGACAGTTGGCATTGATTTGAATTGGTCTGCTCACGTGAGAATGGAGTTACTTTACCTGGGCCTGCCGCAATAGTAGACAATAATATAGATTACAGACTTCTGTGGGTAAAAGTAGTTCTCTCCAATATGATTAGTAAAATAATGTTTTTAAATGCTCTTTGCACCAGCATTGTGTTTTTAAGTAATATTAGCGTTGGAGGAATCTTGCATGGGCAAGCTTTAGTTGTATTAAGGAGAGCTCATGTGGGTGAGCAGAACTTTGCAATAGGCTAAGTAAAGATTGAAAATAAATTTAGAATTCACAGTCTACATCTGCTGAGGCAGACTAGCCTGCTTTAGAGCTAAAAAAAACACGTTAACCTGTAGGTCTACACATAAAAGGGGCAAAGTCTCAGTGTCAGCATTTCAGAAATTGAATCTGGTCTCCTCTGGGAATACTAGACTGGGAATACTCGCCAGGTAGCACTGTATAACCTGGAGTGAGCCAGGAATCAGATCCTGAGCAAGGACACTCGTAATCAGGTTCTTTTTTTAACATGGAAGTTAGTCCCTGAAGACAAATTTTAGGAAACTGTTTCAGTAACTCCTCTCGCTGCCTTGCCTGCCCTGTTAAATGAGACACGCTCCCAGCTTGCTGCCTGGAGGTGGAGGGCACTGGCTCCATCGCTGCTAACATGACTGTTGTTTCCTTCTCATTTGTTTTACTAAGCTTTTTGCCTCCAAAACTTTCCCTGCACTGACGCATAAGATCTCTGGCGCCAGAAGTGGGCTCGGGCCCACGAAGGACCAGGCAGGCGAAGGTGATGCTTCAGGGTGGCTGCTGCAGCGGTAGGATCCTTCTGGTTTCTGTACCGTGGCAGTGATCCCCTAGAGCAAAGCATGGAAAATAAACAGTAAAATGTAAGCAGTAAATGCTTGCCCCAGTAAACATGTGGAAAGGCTGAATGTGTTTTAACAAGCTTCAGCCAAATAGTCCAGCAAGCTCTCGCTTGGCTCAGCTGAGAAAGCTGATGGAATAAAACACCCTGGGAGATTTCTTACTTTCCAGGGACCGGCCGAACCTCCAGTAGTGCTGCTGACGTCCCTCAGATGTAAAGTTGGCGTTGATGTTAGAAAATCTCGGCTCATTTCGTCGGTGGCCGGCAGTGGGAAACGCTAGGTGGCAGCAAGAAATCTCTGGAAGTTCATCTCCCTGCCTGTCAAAAGCGGACCCAGACAGAAGTAATGAGAAATCTGCTTGGGCATCCTGATGGCATTTGTTCAAGGCAGACGTTTTAGCCCACTTCCTAACAGGTCTGTGGAGGGGATTTCCATATAAGATTGGTCACGCAGCATTTGCACTCCGCATCGGCAGCAGGGCAGTGTTTGCTACTTCCATTTCCATTTAACCATGCAATGAGAATAATCATTCAGTAACTACACATTCTGCACATCTCCATGAAATATTTGTTTCTAAGTCTACTAATGAACTTGTTTGGGTCCATTGTACACCAGAACAAAAACCATTCTGGTTAGTCCCATTAAATTATACTCTATATTATAACCAAACAGCCAAGTTTATTTGATCCCAGCAGAGTTTAGCTCAAGAAGAGTAGTAAGATCAGGGGGAAAATAGTGTTGCCAAGCAGCTCACTTACCTGTGGAGCCAAAGCTCCAGGTGTAAATGTGGGGGTTTTTATATCTCCTGCTCTGACATGATTAGATCTGGGCTTTGGTGGCTCTCTAGGAATTTGAAAGTGCTTTGCTGCTCGCTCTTTCTTGTCCTTCCCTTCATGCAGGATCCAATTACACTAGACAAGTGCTGTGTATTACAGCGGAACAACGCTGACTTGCCTGCAGAGACTTTTAAATGCCTTTTCTGTTGTCTGTGGGATAAACTGTGCGGGCCAGAAAAAAAATGGCATTTCAGATACAGGTCTTTGGAGAGAGAAAAGTGAATGGAAGAGAAGTATTTAGGATGACCATTTCTGATTTTTAATTGCCAAGATCAGATCCAACAGGCTTTAGTTAGTTATCAAGATCACAGAGTTAAAAGAAGAGCAAGAGACTGAGTGTTACTGAATTTTACAGTTTTATAGTCTGAACAAAACGGTAATTGCTATTTGTGTCCTAGTTTGCATTTAATAATTCCCGAAGAGCACAGCACAAATGAAGATGCTTACTGCTACAACTTACGCTTCAATGTGAAGTAGCACTTTCCAGAAGCATTGGGATGTATAGGCATAGAAAACTAGTTTAAACACATCAGCTTTTATGAACCACCCTGGGAAGATGCTCTGGGGCAGGAGATCGGGTCTCACTCCCATCCCACACCCTGGGCTGGGGGGAGCAGCCCCATTTCTTTCTTATCAGCAGTGCCTGCACGGCCCTTCTCCTTCTTCCCGACTTTCTGTGTTGTCCGGCAAGGGTTGGAGGAAGGGGAGGGAGCAGCACTTTGTCAGGCAGATTAATTTATCAAGCATGTCAGGACCAATCTGTCGCTGGGGACAGAGTGCACTTGGTGGTGGCGCAGCCGAGCAAATCGTATCAAATTGAGATTACCCTAGAAATGTTTCAGCAGTTTCTTGTAAATGAGATATTGTGGTGCGGGGCTGGGCACTCTGCTGCAGAGCATCCTCTGAAATCTTCTGCTTTGGTTTGTTCCCATCAAGAAGGTGTTTGATTTGTGCTTGTTGTTTACAAGAGTGAATAATTAAAGCATCATATCAGGAAGCTCCTCGTCTTTCCTCTCACCTGCCTGTCAGATTTCTGTGCAGGGGCACTCTGCTCTAAGTCCACATTTGCAGGTGAAAATCGCTCTGTGGGAGTTAGTACCACTTAGGGCATTCCTATTCCTGCATTTCCCATTTAATAGCTGTCCTTGAAAAGAAAGACTAATACTCTTCCTTGGAAGAAAGAATGCTGCAATTTACAATGCATATGAAATTATTTTGTGTTGTGATTTTGCTAATAAGAATTCCTAAATTCTCTGAAATCAAAGAGGGAGGTTTCAGAAGATGAAGGAGCCCATAATACTCAGAGACATCAATCAGATTGAAAAGCATACGTTACAAATTTGTGGCCAGGAATTCACAATTTTAGTGAAGTACCTTGAAGCTTTCTCACTGTTTTTAAGGCCATGGGACTGAGGCATTTTTTGGCACACCACCGGCTGCAGGGTGATTTCTCCAGCTGTACCTTGACAGCTCCTTCCCTGCCAGTATGGCCAGCATACTGCACACATCATCCCACCCTTCCTTGGTGTGTTAATCCCGAATACGCAGGGCTGTGATTGCAGTGACTGTCTCGACCCTGAGCGGTACTTTGCTGGGCTCGTGGGAGATGAGCCCCATCGATCTGCGAAAAGCCGGTTGCATGGCGCTTGGGACTGAGACACTCATCAGCATCTTCTTCTGCTCGCTGCCTTCGCCTGATGATTTATGAAGTGGGAAGGTAATTCACAACCCCCACGCTGCGGCTTGCGGAGCACAAGGGGCTTCTCGAGCTGGCCTCCATATGCTCTGAAACAGAAATGTTGACTTTGTCTTCAAACATCTGCCTATATAAAGCCTCCTTTGCTGTGGTAAATCACAGCAAAAAGTAATACAGTTTAAATTGTTTCTTCTAAATTATCAGACTGTCAAAATCCTCATTTTAATTAAAAGCAGGGAGATGACTGCGACGGCAGCAGAGTGACCCAAGAGCCTCTGCCCTCCTAAGCAAGTGCCCCACTGCCAGAGCTGTCAGATGAAGGCAAGTACTTCCCTAGCATAAAATTTTATCACACTGGAATTTACTTAAATATTTCAGAAAGCTCAATCAAACTGCAGCCAGAAATCTTTCACTGAGAAAAAAGTGTCAGGATCATTAATTGGGTTAATGCTCCATCAACCTTGCACTTGTTAATGGGCCTGTTTAGGGCACGAGGGGAACCTCCGCCAGGGAAATGTCATCTGACCTACAAAGAGGGTTTCTGCTGTGGTGCGACTTCATGAATTACAGACTGTCCCTCTCTTCAGGCTTTTTTAGTTGGCGTTGTTGGTCGAGAGCAAACTGTAGTCTCCAGTCTCCATGGTGGCAGTCAGTACCCCTGTACCACAGCAGTCATTACAATAAACATACGTGGTGGTGAGTGAGCCTGAAATGATGGGGCACTGTGTTTTACACCGCCCACCCTACTGTGGGGCTCCTCTCCCCGTGAATATCCCACACCGATGCCTTTCTGGCTTCTAGAATAAAATCCGCAATGGTGTCATGCACCTTGGTTGTAGAAAGACTATTTTTTTAAATGCATATCAGCCCTGGGAAGACTCTCACAATGTTATGCCCCGGCGGTTCCCAGCACTAATCATGGATAGATGTAAAATACTGACTCTGTGCCATAGAAGCAGTGTCAGTGGGCGCCTTGGCATCGGCACCGTGTGGGAGACCCACGGCTCCTGTGAAGCGTAGCGGTAGGTTATGAAAGCTGAAGTATTTGAGGAGGTGGTGGTTGAGTGTTTAATTCTTGTGATTTCTCATGTCTTTGTTGAGAAAAGTGGATTTTTATTTTCCTCACAACTCCCCCACATAAACCCCCAGAAAAATAACAGTCTAGCCTGCAAATATTAGATAAGGACAACTGGCTGATACGATATTAAGGTTGATGACAATTGTCTTGTGGCTGCAGAGAGGGCTTCAGGAAACTCTATAGCCATTTGGGCTAGCTCAAGCCCCTGTAGGGTCCTCTTGTTATCTCACCTCCCTGCAGTTCCTCTGCTGACGTGGGTGCTTGCACCAAGTTCAAAGTGATGGGCAGCAGAGTCAGTTCACACCTGGTTTAAGATGCATTTTTTGCAATGCATTTTGCTTAGAAAGTGGTGATGCCCGAGCTGAAAGAGGCATCAGGATAGCCACCAGCCCTCGCTTCGTCTCCTGTTCCTGCACCTGCAGCGTGGCTGAGGATGAGGGGCTGTAGTGCAGAAAGTGTCATTCCCACCTCTCTCCCATAGCACATCAGTAATCCAGGCA
This sequence comes from Aviceda cuculoides, assembly GCA_035590195.1. Classification (NCBI taxonomy): domain Eukaryota; kingdom Metazoa; phylum Chordata; class Aves; order Accipitriformes; family Accipitridae; genus Aviceda; species Aviceda cuculoides. The sequence goes on along the minus strand of JAVJGG010000082.1, from coordinate 14,831,462 downwards.
CAAGCCAGTTCCCAAGCCCGGATTTTGGAGGCAGCAGAGGCACTGGAGCTTCATTGCTTTATATTAACTGCCTTTAATTCTGTCATTTTTATTTGGACATAAACCTGTTCAAGTCACACACAGCCCTGCCTGTGGCAAACTTTGGTCCCGGAGCTGTGACATGTCATGAGTTTCCAGTCCGCTGTTGTCTTGGTATCACAAGTCTAAAAAACAGAGTCGTGTTTCTTGGAGGGGAGGATTTCTGTCATCTGGCCCAGACGTCCCCAACTTTGTTTTGTGTTTTTTAGCTGCCTCTGAAGTCAGCCCAGCTGGAAAGCTCTGGGCTGCTGCTGCTGCAGGGCTCCCCCATAACCGTAGGGTGCTGCGTGGTGCAGAAACCACACCAGTGGTCACTGGACCACAGCCACACCTCAGTAAATCTTGCTGAATTTGCTTTACAATTTCCTTGGGGGGGAAAAAAGAAAATTCCATTAGCATAGAGGCACTGGCAGATGACGTGGCTTTGAAAAAGGGAGAGTAAGATACCTGGTCCTACTGGTGTTCAACAACAGGGCTGGCCACAGGCGTTCCAAGTCAGCAACCTTTTTATTTTCCTGCTAGAAAATGTTAATTTGACAAAATGGGGAAGTTTGACATTGATGGATGCATTTTATCCAGAATGTGGCCAAAAAACTAGTCTTTGGTGTGGTTCGATACAGCTTTTTGGCTTAGCAGGTCTACTCTGTGCACTGTTGTGCTGAAATGATTGCCATCAGCGTTAGGAAAATGCAGTGCTATTAAAAGGGCACTTAAAATTCCTGCAGTTAACGTTTTTGAGGAATTTCATCTTGTGGGACATTTTGCATTTTTATTCTGTCTTGGGATAAAAGAAAATTTTGAAGTGTCAAAAGTCCTATGAAATAGAAATTCGTGGTTTTGAGATTTCTCCATTCCTCTCCCTGTGAAGTGCTTGTATAACTCATCAGTAATAAGTACACTAACTTTCTCCCTCAAACTAAAACTTTTAAGTCACATTTCACTCTCATTTGTTGTGTGTCTGAGGGATCTGTGTATACATATTACATATAAAATTGCACGTACCTGATGTGTTTTAAGTAGACCCAGAATAATTATTTTTGACATTTAATATTCTCTAATAGCATTTAAAATGACAGATAACCACCATGTTTGTCTATTTAAAAAAAAAAAAGAAGGTAAAGTTACTAGAATGTAGATATTTCAGTGGAATTTTAAAACTAAGTGAATGTGATGATAATGAAATGTTGCTTTTGTCGTTACGGCAACTAACTTTTAAAACTGCTGTGGAGGGTGACAAATTACACAGTGCTGTTTTGGTTAGCCTTTTTTTATAGTTCTCCATCATTTTACTTTTGCAGAATTTTAAACAGCTGGCACTAGTGGTGGTGTTAAGCATATTACACTTCTCTCAAAACTTTAGCTGTACCTTTATTTTGATCCACAGAGTAATATATATTTTTCTAGCTGAGTAAACTTCATTTCTACATCATCAATGTAGATCATCATCGTCATCTACATCTTTCAATAATTAACATGTGGCCATGCCAATCTTTTCTCAGCTTCTCTCCTATCCTATGCTGTTGCCAGTATCAGGTTAATTAATGTGATAATATTGGATGTACGCTCCTGAAGGCTGCATATTACCAAGCTCAGCTCTCTGCTCTGCAGTGACTTTGCTGTGCGGCAGCAAAAAAATTCAATGGTGCCGATGTGCGCTCAGAAATGTGACTGCAGCGTAGACGGGCGTATTTCGTGGGTCTCCTTGTGGCTGGTTTGCAGCTGCAGGAATCTGCCGACGACTGCTTGTCTGACCTGTTCAGTCCAGCCCCTATGGACAAGCCCCACCAAAATGCGCTGCAGATCTCAGCCCAGGGCAGCCGAGGCGTTTTGTCAGGTAGCACTTGCAGAAGCAAGCGGGAGATATTTTTGTACAGGTGGATGCAGGGGAAGGAGTCTCTGGGACCTATTCCTCCTCCAAAGGAGAAATTGTGAGAATGATTTGGTTTTTTACTCCATTGAATTTAGTAGAGAGGCAAGGGCACAGTCCTGGAGTAACACAGCTGTTGGATAGCCCAGCATTATGCTCCCCCAAGCTCAGCATGTCTACTCCAATAGTAAGGAAACCCAAATGGGGGGGGGGGGGTGTACTTCATACGGAAGAGGTAAACCAGCCTCTCTGAGGGAGGTGGTTCGGAACTGATGTTGCCTACAGTGACCTTCTCCCCTTGGAAAGTGCAGTGTTACCTGTGGCAAGGTGTTGGTACGGGTATCAGTTGCCTCTTCTGACATAACACAGAAAACAAACTGTACGCTCTGCTGCTATTAGCATCCGTCAGGAGGTGAAAAACTTGTCAAATGATAGCGGGTGGACAGAGTGAAACCTGCTTTTTTGTATCCAGTGATGTTGAGTCAGCTGCGGTGATGAGCACATCCCAGATGTGGCACATGCTGCAGCACCCCGGGGCTCGTGTCTGGGGGCTTCTGCCCTCCCAGCTAGCAAAACCACGGAGGTGGACTTGGCTGAGTTTTACTCTGGGGCTTTTCATTTATATATTTCATTTCTCCTGTGCATGGGAAAGGACAATAGCTGTCCCAAACAGGAATTGCTGGATCTTCTAGAAAGGGATTAGAGAAATTCATGCGACAGGATCATGGCTCGCACACTTAGACACTTCACGGCAAGGGGCAGGTGATGGTCTCATGCTCCTGGTTTTTCCGGATGACTCTACGGTGTAAAGTGCACGTTTGGTCCAGAGAGCAGAGACCCACACCTCCTTGACCAGCTGAGGCATCCAACACCGGTGAAATTTGCAGAACTCCTTCCCCTAGGAGGGAACTGTGGGATGCCAGAAACGATTAATTTTTTTTATTATTATTTTTATGGGGAGAATGAGAATATATAGCATTGGGAAGGAATTCATAACAGAAATGATATAAACTCTGAGGCTTCCAGGAGTAAACCAAGCTCTAAATTATAGGCTTCAGGAAGAAATGTTCTGACATACTTTCCTGCCTGTTGTATATTCCTTGTGACTAACTCTGAGTAATAGCTGGTTTGTAGACAGGCTGTAGATCAAAACTGGAACAGATCCCGTAGGACACTACTGGAGGGTGCAGAGTGATAAATGTCATCTCTTCCCATCCAGCACCGTGTCTCGCCACGTATCTGATGAGTTTCTGTTGCAAAAGGCATGTTTCCAGGATAATGCTATATGGCACAACTGTCCTAAACTTTACACTTAGCTTAATGTTTTGCATTACTATGGAGAAATGAGTTGTTTGGTTGATGCGGGTCACTGGTGCCGGCCCATCTGGCTGTATCTGCTCATTGCCTGCCGAGGTCAGGAGACAGCTGCCCAAATGCAGCACTTTTTTCTATCTTGTACAATTTGTATCATCTCCAGTTTGGTCTTAGGATGAAGTTTGGTGGTCCTACAGCCAGAAGCTGGGTTTTGGCACAATCCAGGTCTCAGAGTTCAAAGCAGCAAATACATCCAAATTACCTCCCTTGCGGTACAACTGTACAGACGTAGCATAGCCGTGGTTACGAAGAGGACCCTGCACTGGTGGTGGGAGCAGATGGCACCCAAAGGGACAGAGCCCTGGGGTGGCCGCTGGTGAGGAGCAGGTCTGCTGGCTGCATGGAGAGCTCACCCAATGCTAAGGCCATTGTCCCAAGACCGAGGGAGCAAGTGGCCAACTTCCTTACCCTGGGACTTTTGGGAAGCGCAATGTACAATTGAGTTCCCCAAGACACTTGCACCTACATTAGGTGGGAGAAAATGCAGAGGAGAGGGATGTGACTTCAGCACAGACCTAATCCTTAATTCTGTCTCCAAAGCCCTTTTGTCCAAGAAATAGACAGGGGTCATGCGCTTTCTTTTAAACACGGTCTTTTATCTAATGTGCAGGGCTGACGCACAAGCTCGTCTCCTGCAGACGGCAATGCAGCATTGGTTGTGCACTTCTGCCATGAGCATGGAAGCACAACCTGCCATGATGCCATCATCAGGTGGGGGAAAGAGGGGATGGAGGTACAGAAATGGTTTTCAGTCCTTTCTCATGAAGCTTCCCCATTCAGGTGTAATTAAGTATTCGCTGGAGCACAGTAGGATCGTGAGGATGGCTCCGACACCATCACTTGGAATGGTGACTCAGACATTAGAACTTGTCCTCCAGTGAATATTTGATGGAGAAAAACCCTAAGTGAAACAGTGGGCCGGCCTTCTTGAAAACAGCTGTCCTGGACCCCAGCTGAGCTCCCCAGTCACTGGGCTTCTAGCTGCCATCAGTTTTTCTCCCTGGCACCATATTTACTTATCCGCATAAAGTCAGCCATTGGAGTCTGTGGGCAGGTCTTTATGTCTCATCTCCCATCTTCCCCTTTGAGCCTGGTCCTTGTGTCAGCCCTCAAGATGGCAGCTCAGACTTAAAGTTTAGCCTCACAAACAAGGGAAAGGAGCCCACCTCATATTGGCCCCAGGCTGCTAGAAAAAGCAGGTTTTTGCTGCACGCTTGCGGCCACCTCCAGGAGCTTGAGGCTCTCTGGCTGTTTTGAGCTCCTGTAAGAACTTGGCTTGGTCTGAGATCTCACAGCCTCTTCTCCTGTTGAGAACAGATCAACTGCAGACCCCTGACACCTCTTACACCCTTGGCTGCAGCTATAAAACTCTGTTACTTCCAGGGAAAGCTGGGGTTTTCCTTCTGACATGATGACAAGGATCAGTTTTTCCCCCCAGTGTAGCACTGTTCACATTTTCTTATGCCAAGGAGTCAGATGTGCTGTCATGAACACAGCTTCAAATACTTCAAATGTCTTGCAACACAGGAAGATAAATTACTGCCACATCCACCACTTACACTTAGATTATTTTGACCAGCTGTGCTTTATGCACCTTTTCTTAAGAAAAGATTGGTTTTCAGATGTGCATAGGCTGTGCTTTTAGTTTATGTATAATGCAAATGAGGGGAGAAGCTAGCTAGAAGCAAAATCGGGGTTTAGATTGGCTGTTTATAAGGGCGGCATTTCCTTAAAAGACCTTTTTTTTTCCCCTGCACATCACAGAGATTTTAAATCCTCATTGACTTCTGAAAACACAGCTCCAGGAGGACAAAGGATGATATATTCTTAACGAGTGTGTAAAGTATAGTAGTTTTAAAGACAATAAATGCAAGGTCGTATTAGGGCAAAACAGTTAATTAACCACTTCATTATTGTCAAGGTTAATACAGTATTTGAGTGCAGAAGCTGTTTTTCACCTCCTTTTGGAAACAAAGCAAGACAGCATTTCTTACAGACAAATCCATTATAGCTTATCACCGGAGGACAGACTGCTACAGAAACACCATGAAGGATGTCTACTGTCACCAGGCTCCAGAGCAAACGCCAAACCTGTCCAGAGAGCAATGGAAATGAAATGAGAGCTACAGCGTCAGAGTACTGCGCTTTAATTCACAGAGATTGCGCCCCATTGATTTTAATGTATGATGGTAATGGTAGCATAGAATTTACCGACACTCCTTCATCTGTTATAACATTGATCCCTCCTAAATTGCAGAATGGACTGAAAAATGTCCTTTAATAAACATGGGGTATCGACTATAGCAAATCCGTGGTGAACCCAGTGAAAGCCGCACCTGCAGTAGGGCTCGATCTCTGTTTTTCATGCATGCTGGGGTGTTGTACAGGTTTCCATTACATGATCTCAATAGACAGAAACAAAGGCTTCATAAATCTGAGCCCATCAACCTTTGTGAATAATGCTTTGCTTTTAACTATCTACTCTACCTGTGGCAACTTAGAAAATTCCTTAAGTTTAAAAATTCGGAGACCAGTAAGTGGTTAAAAAAAATTAGAAAAAGCCCTATATAAATAGATACAGAATATATATAAAAATAGAATTCCCTCCTTATATGGAATCACAAATTGGTTTTTTTTCAGTTTATGAAGCCTTTAAAATTGCAAAAACTAGTCTAGTTCCTATGAAACTAATTACCAGGGTAAATGTGTTTATATCACTTTCGATGTAGCCTTTTTCCATTACACTTTCTTTCAAGGTTTTTGTTTTGCTTTTTAAGTTAGAGGTAGAATTTCCCAACTTTTGTGATTCCTGCGTTTGTATTTCAGTCCCAAGAGGTTTTCCCTCTGCTCGCTGATGCAGTGCACAGCCTGGCAATGCAGTAACTGGTGTCTACATTCCCAAACCGAGTCCCCCACATCAGCAGTTCGGTCTTTCCATTGAAGTCATACCTTTGAACCTGGGTACTTCTGGCGCTGGTGCTAACGTTAGGCTTTCAGGTTTGGGAATTTGGGCCATAATTATGGCAGTTCTCAATCTCTGGCTTCTTTCTGCAAATACTGTGCTTCCCAGGAAAGCTGCGGGTGCTGGTGAGCCCCCGGCACACACTTTCTCTGTGGTAAATGACTTCAGGACAGGTTAACGTGGCACAACGTATGTTTCATTCTTTATAACATCTTCTTTGATTTTATTTTTCAATTTTTGATGCTCTGTGGGCATACTTACAGAGCAATTACTCTTACAGGATGATACCTGCTTTGGGATATTAATTTGTTTTTTAAGCCTAGTAGATTGTTCTGCCCACCAGGGAGGCACCAGCTGTATTTCAGATTTGTGTATAAACTTCTTAAGTTCTATTCAGATAGCAAAACTGCATTCTTCTAAATCTTCCTTCTGAAGGTATCTAAAAATCCTGCTTCCAGAGAGCATCTGCTTGGAGAGGCAGAGGGAAAACTCCTCTTTCCTATAACCAAAGAGGCTGCTCTGCTCCCAGGGGCTCCCTCCGGCTCCGAGGTCCTTTTGTGCAGGCACAACGCAGGTTGCTCCAGGAAACCTCTCCTTTGTGAAGGCCAGTCCCGCGGAGACTATTAAATTGGCGTTTTACTCCTTGGCATGCATTTGCACGGGGGAAGTGGGGTGGCAGTTGGGTATTTCAATCTTGTTTTCAATTATAAGCATTTCATTGTTGAACGTTGCTGGTTTATAATGCGGTAATTAAATATGAATGATTGCACGGTCATCCTGCCAAAGGGGCTGTAGCCGAATGAAACCAATTTCTCTCATCTTGCTGAATGGCTTCAGAGGCGAAAGGAGTGATCTATTTGCTCTCCCTTAGTTTTGCTGTCCTATTGTTTCGGTATCACTAGCTTCAAAATAGCAAACTAGGCAAGTAATTACGGACATAAATCAGAGCAGGGATCAGTGTGAGGTCAGGACTGCTTTGTTTGTGGCCCGGCTTTGCTCAGCTGCCTTTTGCTGAATAACAGAAGTATATTGTTGTTAATTTTGTGAAAAGGTGATTTTGTTAGTGATGAAATGTGAATTTTGAGAAAGTTTGAGCCTCTGTATGCTTTCAAGCAGGGATTGAGCAGCCTCACCATCTCTGGAGCGGAGCCTCCTCTGTCAGTGTTGCAATGAATGTAGGGCCAGTGGCCAGGCTGGACACCACGGTCAGCATCCGGTATGCCATGGTTGGTGTCCAATATGCCACAGCTGGCATCCGATATGCCACGGTCGGCTCTAATACACCACAGTTGGCAGCTGATATGCCACGGTCGGTGTGCAACATAGGCAGGCTGCAGCTTGCAGAGGGACATCTCTTTAGGGTGACCACAGTGACTCTGTTTAAAAACTTGGCAAGTTAAATAAGATAAAGCCATAGATAATTAGCCAAAGCAAATGTGTTTTCAGTAGGGCTGCGCTGATTTGAGGCCCTGGCCCTTATTCTGTACATCCTATTCTTGTGGGGTGTTTATAAGCATGAAGCGGCATTCAATGGGAGTCAACTGCTGGAAAATGGATACAACCACATGGTATAGTCTTCAGATGGTACTAGCTAAAAATAGTCACTATTTCTTGAAGGAGAGCTGTAACCAAGCACTGCTTGCCTCCCATCCTACCAGGAGCACCAATATTTTGGACAGAAAGGAGTAGGGATGGGTAGGGGGTTGTGGGCAGTCAATGGGAGCAAGTTCATGTCTGCAGTGCTCCTACACACCCATCATCCATGGCTGGGGGATCTATAGAGGACTTTGCAATATTAGGGCCACCCCCGTGCCACCACATGGCATCCATGACATGGATGTCCCAAAGCCATGGTTGTGCACAGTGGTTTTCTGGATGCTGTGTATTGTAAGAAGGAGATGTAGAGAGGTATTTTTCCCTCTTCCCCAAGTGTCTCTTATGCTAAGTTAACTAAGAGGCAATCCCCAGTGGTAATTCTGCTACCCAGGAACATACCATTTCCCAAACCCAGTGCCTACTAAACTATATGCTGCTTTCCATTCCAACAGTTTGTTAAAATAACATGTAGAAGTGACCGCTGAATGATTTTCATTTAGCTTATCCATACCCTGTAAATCAGATTCAGCCCACCAGTTTGGCTTGATGTAGACAACTGAATAATAGCAAATACAAAATAAGTAGTGGTTTTAAACATCTGCTGTTGGCTGCTGAACACCTACCTCAAACTGGGCTTTAAGAGTATCTTGGGGTTACATGCCAAATCTCAGCTTATGATGTACACCGAACTGAACCATCTTTGTTTATTCATTTCTGCATGTCCTATTGTATGTATTTATTGAGGTATTTTTTTCTAGCAATGGATTATTCTGAGGTACGTGACTGAAGAACATAACACATCGCTATGGGTATTTCTGGGTGAATCATAAGACTTTTTTTCTTTTTGGTGGTTTTCTTTGGTCAGCTATTAAACAAAAATCAGTATTTAATCAAAGCAATTTTTTGTTCCCAGACTATTGTTAGAGGAAATAAGCCTCGAAAGGATACTTCAATCAATGGCCTGCTGGAAGAGTTTGACAATATCTCAGTGACACGATCCAATTCCCTGCGGAAGGAAAGTCCTCCTACCCACCACCAAGGAAATGCAAACCATGTGCCGAGGCACCAGGAGGAAAATGGTTATATCACGTATTCCCAGTACTCCAGTGAGTCAGACACTACAACAGACTATGTGGTGGAAAAATATCGAGACAAGACTCTTTATGGGGAAGAGTTAGACAGGTACTACAAAGGGAGCTATGCCGCCAAGCAGAACGGGCACATGATGAAGGTGACTTCCCGGGACATCTATTATTCGGAAGTGACGCCCCTGCAGTCAGACCTCTCCAGGTTCCTCCCAGATTACCATGCACACCTGGAGACAAAGCCCAAATCGCTGGAATACGGTGGCCTAAAGCTGGAGTATCAGCGGATCCCCAGTGGATCCTCCCTGGACTATAGAGATCCCTTTCCTTATGCCCCGTCCCGAGCGTCAGTGCAGAGCGAGTGCCCCAAGGAGAGACTGGAGTATGGCGACTGGGGACATGGCCTGAGCAAGGACGACTATGACAAGAGGCCAAAGTCATCCTACATGGACCCAGCAAGCCCTCAGCCAGCAATGAGGCAGAGGTCCAGGTCGGGCTCCGGTCTGCAGGAGCCGGCTATGCCCTACGGAGCAAGTGCTTTTAAAGCACACCAGCAAGGACATTCCTACAGCTCCTACACCTACCCCCGCTTGTCCGAAACCGCAGCAGGCATCCCCAAGGTAACGTGACATCCCTGGTGAAAGTGCTGCCAGGGCAGGGATCAACCTCTCCAGAAGGGGAGTGCAAAAAATTAAGCGCATTCAAAAAATTAAGGGCAAGGAGCCATGCTTGGGCACGTGATGCTAACTGCAACCGGTAACGTCCCCGGGAGCTGCGTGGCTGCCGCTTGGCGGGTGTGAAAACCCACCCCCTTCACTTGGGTATCTGAAAATGGATGTCAGGGACCAGTAGGAGGCAGGTTTGGAGATGCCCATCTTCTGGGGGTTTTACTTGGGATTGCCAATTACCCCAAGTTCTTTGGCAGTTTTTGTAGCGTTAGGAGTTTGTACGCCTGTGCAGGTAGATCTTAGTGGGAGGTGAGAAGCTGGTCTGGTTTGTATATCAGATACTTTCATATTTGAATTGTTACTGTGCAAGGCCAAAATCTCCATGTTTTAATATTTATATTGTATTTATGCTATATTTATTTTACAAGGTTTATTAATGCTTTGCTGCTAATGAGAGTAGGGGTTTACACCTCTCCGCTTTGTTTTTAAGCAGTGAAATTAAATCAGAGCAGTTTATCTCGCCCAAGACATTTTAGATGTAGTTAAAAAAAAGGGTTACGGTGCAAAAAAGCTTTCCAACCATGGTAACTACAAGCAGCTCCTCTGCACAGATTTGTGGCCTGCTCTGCCTTCTCTAAGTCACACGAGGAATATTACCCATACAAGCTGTCCGACTCTACTTGCAGTAGTTTGCTGTAACTATTTGTTCAGTTAAGAGAATAGCGCTTTTCTTACACGTCTAGTCACATAGCTACAATGATGACCTGCTTAAACATCTAATATTGTGCAAGACATTTTTTCTTCAGTGTAGATTGCATTGAACATTACCGAGTTCCCCTAGCAACGGGTGCTGAGATGATAGCTCATTTTTCCAGGGCTGAAAGAGACTCGGGTTGCTGTGACTTACCAAATGTGCTGAGGTAGGTAGCTTGTTAGGTGATGAGATCCACTCTGCTGTCTAACGACGGTCTGAGCGGTGCGGTTTCTTACTGGCTCCGTGCACTGAGAATGTGGTCCTGTGCAGCCGCAGAGCCAGAGGAAGTGCCAGGTCTCTGCAAATCCACAGTAGCCCCATGCCGGAGGCATGCCCGTGTCTTGCTTGCTCAGGTTTTGGCTGCTTTGCTGCTCCTGGGGTGCAGTTATAATCAGTGCCCCGCCGTAGAGGGAGAGCAAAGCATTTTCATTCCACATTGTATTAAAGCACAGAGCTGGGCTTTGGACGTTGAGGATAAATTGTGGGGGGAGTAGAATAGTTACCAGGTCTCTTTGCAGGCCTTTCCCGAGCTCAGGGTGTGGTAGGAGGGGTGCGTGTGTGTAGTTAACTCTGTGCCAGAGCGTGGCATTAATTATGGAAGTTGTGAGGGAAGCCTGGAATGGGCTATCCGCCATTTCTTTCATTTAAAGCAATCATTTTGCCAGAGTTTAGAAAGGAGAAGGACAAATCCAGTAATTCATAGACTCTCTTGTGCCTGCTGCTGCCAGTTTTACAGCATTCTATAGGACAGAAGACAGCTATATTTTACAGGACTCGAAGCACTCCAGACACTTTGAAAAATGTCCCATTAAAATGCAGTTAACAACTTGTATTAAAAAAAACCTGATGCCTTCATGCAAGGTTCATTGTGAGCTGTTGGCTCTCCTTAGAGCATCAGAAACACTCCTACAGCCTTGGTGTATTGAAACTTGATGATTCACTGTGAAATGCAGCAGTTTCAATTCCCAAACCCATCCACAGCTCCTGGAAGTGAATAGCAGTTTCTTGTCTTGGATGATTGCTGAAGAGTCTTCTTTTCAAGGGGGCATTATTAAGATAATGGTTCATCAAATGGGCTTACTAAATGAGAATCAGGTCTCAAATCAGATATTTTACAAATGAGATTGGCTTTAAAGTGTAATTAAAAGGGGGGAAATAGTAAGCAGTGAAAAAGTCTGCAGGCACAAATGTATGGCGTCAAAATGTGTTGAACAAAGATGTTCACTTTGGCTTGTAAATGTGAAGAGCAGACTTACTTCAGTATTATTTGCAGGTGATAAATGTCAGATAAATCAAATGTCTGCCCTGTTTCATCATCAGTGATTTCAGAGGTATTACGTCAGGAGACTTGCACTGCGCTGGGCTTGGCCACTGCCATGCAGTGGGACCACGAAGGTGTAGAAAGCCAGAGGCTCGGCTTTGGTTCCCTCCAATCCACCCCCGTGTTACCCACCTGCTCTCCTATTCCTGCAGACTAACTCCAGTAGCACTTGCCTGGGGTCGCAGCATCTGCTGTGTTACCCTCACGACACAGAGATTACATCCCACTTTGTTCAATGGAGTCTCCTCAATATTGACATACAGTATCAAACTCGTCCTACCATGTCTGCTTATTTTTGGACACTCTCTACTGCGTGTTTTCTTTTTATCCTCCTCTTCATTGCAGGCAGCCCTCTTAACTTTTTGCAATGGATCCTATTATTTCAAAGCTCCTTTCCCTGCCATTTTTCAGTAGCAGCTCTCCGTGACCCTCTCCTGTTCCTCCTCCAAGGGGCTGTGATTTCTGCTCTCCCCTTCGCTAGCTCGTACGGCTGTAACGTAGCAGAGGTCTCTCTCTAATCTGGCAGCTGCTCAGCCCCGCTGTTTTCCTGCTGTGTTTTGCAGGCACTCCGCGCCAGGAGGGCATTTCCAGCCTGGCGAAGGCAGAGCCAAGCCTTTAATATCAGAAACCCTCTCCTTTTTCCCCTGTTTTTTCATTCACGGGCCAGTAGCTTTCCATGAACGCTGCCCGTCACCTCCGTGCGTGGAACAGGGAGTCTCAGAGATTTCCACCGGCAAAGCACCAGAGAGGAGTAACCTTTCTCCCTGCAGCCTCCGTGTGATTTACAGGCCATCCCTTCCACACCTTTTACTTCAGCAAACCGAAACCTAATCGAACGGAGATCGGTTTTACGTTTACTGGAAGGTGAGCCCATCTCACCAGGGGCTCGCTGCTCCCCTGGAGGGTCCGTGCTCCGGCTGCAGGGCTGCGGCTGCCATCTCTGCCGCAGTCCCACTGCAGCGCGTACGGGGACGCCCGCTCGGCTGACGGGCTGCCACTGCAGCCTGCCTTGCAGGGAAGGTACGTACCCCCGACGAACAAGCAGGTGTTCCCACCGCGTGCCATACAAAACGGCGTCGCCATCATCAGAGTGGAAACTGAAATGAGTTCAAAGTTAGCGTTTCACATCCACCTTTTCACAACAAAAAGACCCGCGGGCTGGCGTGGCCGCGCGCGGATGCGGGTGATGCTGGAAGCCAGTGAAGCGACTCGGCCAGCAGCAGCAGGGTCTGCCTTGCACCGCAGCGCCCTGATGGATGTCATGTCAGAGCTTCAGCTGCTCCTTTGACCTGATCTTGAATGACCGCAGTACTGGTTTCCTCTTCCCTTTGTACTATTTAAAGAATTTCCTTTCAGTAGGTAACTGCATTCAGTAGCAGAAATAGAATTATTAGCGGAGTAAAGTGCGTTCGATCTCGCTGTGATGTGAAGCACTGCATCAGGACACAGCCTCGGAGGAGAGGTTCAGCTGATTTACTCATTATAGCTCCTGATTTTTAGTAAGATTTCATGGGATTCGGGACGTGAATGGGTTTACACTGTACTGCAATGCTAACCTCAAAGAGCTTTCAATAATTCTTAGCAAGCACACCGAACTCCTGAATTTTCATTTTAAAATTGCACTGCGGAATTTACTTGTGCCGGTATGTTAAGCTTAGGACATGCTCAGAAATATCAGGCATGTGTGAAGCCTCAAGTAATTCATTAGTGTGGATTTATCCAGCTTGAATTTCTAGACAAGGCTTTCCCCAACTCAATAGTTAAAAGAAAATGGTGTGTTTACAGCCAAAGCAATAATTTTTGTGTCCCTACATACTCAGATATATAGGGCAGGGCTAGATTGACTTCCCTTCCCTCCACCAAACCATGTGAGCACTTTTCCGTGTTAATTAGTTTGGCAGATGTAATGTCCTTCACAAAATTCATGGTGTCTCTGACCCCCTTCTGTTTTATGTCTACCTACGCCTGCCTGATGGGGGAAGCGAAATGATGGCTGTAATCCTGCGGATGTTTTGCTTAAACAAAACCAGCATCCTAGGAGGTGGCTGTACAACACTGCTACGTGCTCACTGGATGCTCCATATGGCTGGTAGCTGTCAGCGTGCGAGTCGCAGACGGCAGCAGACTCCAGCTTCACGTTTCCAAGGGAAATCTCTGAGCAGCCCCTCTGGAGAGGCATTCCCTCTTCCCTGCTAAACCTCATGCAAAATGAAAAGGCAGGCACGCCCGGCTCACACATGAGGTAGGAGAGCGCTGATATGATATTGCACTCGAAGGCTTTTCTCCCCACACCGAGGCGACTCCAGCTAGAAACTCCTCCTCACTGTGCAGCAGCCTACGGAGATAAATTGATGCTGCGGCAGATTTTTTTTTCTTTTTTTTTTTTTTTTTTTGCAGTCTTAGCATAAAACGGTCAAATGATGTTCCACCGCAGAATTCAATTTCACAGTTCAGTTGGGTCCTTGATTACACTGCCAAATTCAGATTAATGTGCATTTAACTAACATGGATCAGGGACTCCTGGCCGGCAGCCAGCAGTAATAGTAGCAACCGTGAGCTGTGTAGAGTTTGCTGCTCTGTCCACCCCTGTGCACCGCCACTGAAATTGATTGATTAAATGAACTCATTGCCATAATTATTTGTAATTGTGCTACATCATGAGCCTGTGTCGAACCACCCCCCAGCCCCAAGATGCTCCACACATTGTCAGGAGTCACATATGTTGTATTGTAAATGGGGAGCTGCTCTTTTCCAGGGGAAAAAAAGTATTTTGGGGGTGGGTTTTTTTGTCTTACATCCCTTTTTTAGTTTGGATAGAAGCAAACTATTATGTTTGTGAATGTGAAGTATTCATTTGCTTTCAGTGTAAGAAGCTTAGAAAAGCTTGGAAAAGAAAGAAGGAACCTGCAAATGAGCAAGGGCTCCTATCGAGATAATTTCCTTTGCGATTGTCTCTGATTTCAGATGAAAATTAGTGGTTTCGTGACACTGCAGTTAAGTAGTGTGTCACTCTGGAAAATTATTTAAGAAATGGTAAATTGAATTAGGCTCCTCGTCATACTCAAGTAGACAGTCAGTCAAACAGCAGCCGGTAGCAGGGCAAGGCAGGAGATAGCAGGGATTTCAGGGTACCACCACCTCCGCAAGAAGAGGTTGGGTCATCCCTGAATTGCTGGAGAAAAGCATAAGAGGAAAAGGCTAAGGGCTGGGAGTCAAAACCCAAGAACTGGTATTTGAAAGGAAAGACACAAATTGGAATTTGGCAAAGGGGTGCCAAAAGGGGTTGTGGAAGGGATGAATTCTTAGAGGACTTGGCCCAGAGAGCCTGCAGGGCACTGCGGATAGAAAGCAAATACACTTTTTGGAGCATACGCTTTCATTAAATAGAGATTATTGTATCTACAAACAGGTACCTGGACAGAAAAATGGACCTGAGGTCCATAAAAGATCTCGTGGTTTTTCCTGGCCTCATTTTAGTGCTGATGACAGCACAGCAGCCCAATGGTCTAAAAATCTCTTTTCAGGTACAGGGCAGCAGTGTCATGTTGAGCAGAACGGGTACCTGTGGCAGCACAGCGTGCCGGCCCCTGCTGAGGATCTCCGGGGGTGCCGAAAATGAGCCAAGCGGACGGACAGCAAGAAAGCTGTCTGCTCACCCGCCTTCACTCGTCTGCTTTTGCGTTGCAGGTGGATTATGATCGAGCGCAGCTGGTCGTCAGCCCGCCGCTCTCTGGATCAGACACCTACCCCAGGGGCCCAGTAAAGCTACCTCAAAGTCAGAGCAAAGTCAGCTATTCAAGCAGCAGCTACCAGTACCCTCTGGTCTACCACAAAGCATCCCAGTATCACCAGCCGTCTCTCCAGCCCAGCTCTCCCTATATTTCCACCGCCTCCTACCCCAGCTCCCCAAGTATCACGTCAAGTGCTTATCCTCCACCCAGCTGGGGATCCTCCTCAGACCAGCAGCCCTCCAGGGTGTCCCACGAACAGTTCAGAGCTGCCCTGCAGCTTGTGGTCAGCCCCGGCGACCCCCGGGAGTACTTGGACAACTTCATCAAGATCGGGGAGGGCTCCACAGGGATTGTCTGCATCGCCACTGAGAAGCACACGGGAAAGCAAGTGGCTGTGAAGAAAATGGATCTCAGGAAACAGCAGAGAAGGGAGCTGCTCTTTAATGAGGTACGTTGTTTTGGGTGGTGCGACGGGTTTTGCAGCCGGTAGGTTCAGCGGGAGACGTGGGCCAAATGGCAACCTCAAGAGCCAAATTAGTATCTTTCTAAAAGAGGTGGTGAGTCCCACACACATCTATGCTGTGTAGGTATCGTATAACCAGACCGAATTTGAAACCAGACTTTCAAATGAGCTACAGCTCCTCCTGGCTTTAAACCTGTAATGCAGTCAAAAGTCAGAGTAAAAAGCTAAGAAATCTATCGGCTGCTCCGTGCAGCACAGGAGGTGCACAGACACAGCCCGGTTGCCTTTTTCTGACCGCTTTCTTGTACAGCTTATTCTTCCGAGATGGAGGATCCAAACTAGCCGGACTATTCGAGAAGTATGTACACCGTATTCTGGCATGTACAGGTTTTTTGTTTCCTCCCTCCTTTCTCTCCTAACCACTAGCAGTCCCTTTGCTTTCTTGATGGTTACCTAGCAAAGAGCTGGCACTCCCTTTTTCATGGAACCATCGTGTTAATTCCCACATCTCCTTTCCTGAGTGGTTGCGGCCAGTTTAGAGCCCACAGCTGCTTATGAATATTGTTTTCACCATGTACATTATTTTAAATTTAAGAACACTGGTTCTCATTTGCCATTTTTCCACCCAGTTGTTTGGTGCTGCAAGTTCCTTCTGCAACTCAAAGAGGTTCTCCTTTTTTTCTTCTTACTCTCTCTACCGGTGCATGTTCTCCACTCCCTTTTTGAGATCCCTTGTAAATATGCTGATAAACGCCAAAAAAATTGCAGGTCCCCAGGGAAAACGGAACAAACGGTTTGCTTCTATCATTTGTTTCCTGTATTTTTAACTATAAGACGATCTTCCCGCAGCACATGACAGACTGGTTTCTTTAAAAACATAACATTTTTTAATTAAAATAGTGTTTTTTAAAAACTTCACACAGTTCTCCTTTGCACAGTCCATGACTGTACTGGGTATTTTGGCTTTGTTTTGCCGCTGCTGGAAGACTGCGCTGAATTGTGTTGTGGTAGCTCTAACCAAGCATCTCTTGAACGGTAACATCTTGAAGCGGGTCCTACATGCTGTGCAGGACCAAGCTGCTTCCCTGACACGCTCCAGTCACTCATGTCATCTGAAAATTTATTTTCAGCGGTGCTGAAATTCCTCCATCTATAATGAAGCCTTCCCTAGCTGTTGTTCTCTCTCCTGATTGCCTTTCTGACATCCCTCAGTACCATGTGGTCACGGTTGCTGCCTTGGCTGGGCTGCTGTTACTGTGGTCCCAATTCCGTACAGTCCCTTTTAGATGTGGGGTTTGAATTGTCTTATGAATATCCCATATATTACCAGCATTCTGTTAAAATTCTGTGCAAAGTACCATTTGCTGCGTGATGAAGACAACTTTGATGGGTTGAGCGATTGATCAGGTAAAAAAAAAAAAATCTCTGTCGTACTGAAAGCAACTGACAATAAAAAAGCAATGAAATAAACAGTCCTGTTCCTGCAGTCTGAAAGAAAACCAATTGTCTACCACTTATAATTTTACAACTAAAGATTCTTCCTTCTTCCTAATGCATTTATGATGACTGTTACTTTTATGTAAATATATTGATTTTGTTTATGCGTTGGCATAAGGATTAGGGAGGATGTGATTCATAGCAAAGCCTTTACTAAGCACAAAAAGAAAAGTACAGTGAAAAAGAAGGTCGAAACAAGTGTCAGATAATGCTTCTAGCAATTCACGTATCGTCTTTTCCTTCCTCACAGGTTGTAATCATGAGAGATTACCATCATGAGAACGTGGTCGACATGTACAACAGTTACCTTGTTGGCGATGAGCTGTGGGTTGTGATGGAGTTTCTGGAGGGCGGCGCTTTGACAGATATAGTGACTCACACAAGGTGGGTTGGGACCAGCAGCGTGAAGCCCACAGCATAAGCTGGGCAGGAGGGAGATGCCGTGGCTTTCCTTCATGGCTGCCTCCAGACCTCACCTCCTGCTGAGGGAAGCTGGGTACCTCCTGGCACTATATGTGTATTTTTGTATATATATTTATTGCTGTATATTCATATATACATGCAAAAGACATATATACAAACATAAAAATAGAATATACATACATGGAAAATATATGTATCTATGCGTATAGCTATATATGCATGTGTACACACACACACACACACACACACACACACACAGACACACACACACACACAGACACACACACACACACACACAGTCACACACACTCACACACACACACTCACACACACTCTCACTTACTTACACTGTACTATGCTTCACCAGCATAAATAAGCTACTGCAGATGAATTCCTGTCAGTACCAGCATTTTTTAAATAGAAGGGAAAGAAATATCTGAAAGGGCTTGCTGGTAGATGGGGATTTGCTAGCGCTTTAGGAGGTAATTTAACAGCAACACGACTTTTATCCATTACTTCCTAAAATGGCACAAAAAATCTTCTTTTCCCTGTTTGGTGATCTGTATTGTTGTTTTTGCCGTCATAACTACGTCTTCTAAGGGTGATTTCTCTTCATACTCATAACCCATGTAACCATACTGTCAGAAATGTTAACTGCAAACCAAGCCTAAAACATAATGGGAAAAGTGTTTTTATATCAGAATATTTGTGCTTACGGTAGAGCTTGTTCCCATATTTCAGTTAATATTGTACCTTTAAAGAAGGCGATTTGCCAGCACAAAAGCTGTAGTGTATGGAACTGCTCTTCCTCTTCTGAGTGGAGACATTAGATTTTACAGCCCTCTTTATATCTGCTCTTCACTCATCTTTTCCTGATAAGCAGGATAAAATGAGACAGGAAAGAGGAATTCTTTATTTAATTTCTTCCTCTTGAATAAAAAAAAGAAAAATTTCCAGCCCAAACCAGTGGGAGAGTATTTAGGTGAGCAAGAAGAAAAGCAAGGAATGGTAAATTAGAAAATTTGTCTTCTCTCATAGTTTAATGATGCTCTTAGATCCTATCAAAAGCAGAGCTGTAACACAGGTATATTATTTTTTACTGTTGCCTTATCTGATGTGCTGAAATAAGTCACAATATTGCAAGTCATGTGTTAACTACTGCTCCCCAAAATATTAAAGCTCTATCTTAGATATTTCTGACAGGAGTTTAGCAGCAAACAGATGTTCCCAGGACACCACTTCTTAAGAGCTGTCATCTATATTTTACTCAAAATAGTCTTTCCTTAATCTTCTGGGTTTTTTTACATTGCATGACCTTCCCTCAAAGATTTTGCTAAAATACTGCAAATGGCACACAAAGTTAAAGCAGAAGTCTCCATGGGTATTTTTCTGCTCACGTAGCAGAGATGCTGGGGACAGCCAGCGATGGGGCAGCCGTACTGGGGCGCACGACCCATCCCGGTCGTTGCCATCGCGCTGTGGCAGACGGCTTCTTCCAGAATGGGGTTTGCACACATGCACAGAAATGAGGACTCTTGCTGTTTATTTTTTACTGAAATACGCTGAATATTTTTTTAGAAGGCATAAAAGCAAAGAAGTGCTCTCGAAGAGCTACACCCAGGGCCTGATGTTTTGTCTGCACAATTAAGAGTGTTTTTTCTCGTATTTATTCCATGCCCGTTTCCATCCCAGTAGTGATTTGCCTTCCTTGGCAAGCAGTGAGTTTACTGTAAATAAGGCATTACCCAGAGGGAAGCAGGCTCACTGTAACAGGCTACATCACGCAATACACTCTGCTTTTTTAGTGCTGCAGAGGGACTTTTACCCAGACCTCATTGCAGAGTTGTTCTTCACCCCTCATCTCCCCTTTTTTGACAGAAGTAGGACCAGAGAGTTGCTCCACAGAGATGTTGCCTAAAAGATCTCCTGGCTGTCTGTATAGTGCCACCAAGGGAGACCTGGGCCTCTTGGCTCCAGCTCCCCTTTCCTGCCGTCTTCGTTAAAGCTCAGCTTGTTTTTCCACCTTGCTGTTTCAGGATGAACGAGGAGCAGATCGCGACCGTCTGCCTGTCTGTCCTGAGAGCTCTGTCCTACCTGCACAACCAAGGCGTCATCCACCGCGACATCAAAAGCGACTCCATCCTTCTCACAAGCGATGGGAGGGTGAGTGCCCAACATTTCCCCTGCCATCTCTTGAGGCTGGCATGAAAATAGCTGTGCACGTTCAAAGTGACACTAACTTAAAAAAATACAAGCCAGGGGCATGAAGCCAAGGGATATGACCTGTGAATAACTTGTTAGAGAGCTGAATCATTAAAACACAGACCTGGCCTGGCCGGTGATTGACATCAGCACTGCATGCAGAGGCCTTGGGGGGAATCAGAGCCGTCAAAAGGCAGTGGCAGAAGAAACTGTGCCACATGGGTGATGGGTAGGTGACTGGAGACCTTCTTATACGCTGCACCACTCCTACTGCGATGCCTTTCAAAAGTATTTTCTTTTTACTACATTTAGTTATCCTTTAGTTAGCAAGCTTCTATACATTTGCTGTGTTCTCCCAAGCCAGTTAGGAGGCTAACATCAATCCCTGTGAATAGGAAATATTCTGCATTACTGCTGAAACACTCCCCTGATGGCAGGAGTAGCTTTTACCATAGGTACACTTACAAGATGCTTGATAATACCTGTCCCACACTTCCATTTACTTGGATGGGCTGCTGCTGTCAGTGAATTGGTCATTCTTTGTGTCGTTAATGAGTAGGGAGAGAGGGCAACAAAATGCTGCACATGACCTGCTCAGTCAGCAAAATAAAGTTTGTGTGCAAAAAGCCACTACTTCAGCAGTGTTTGGTCCCGAAGAAGTTATTATTTCCTTACGAGGAGAAAGGTGGCTTTGGGCATTGGTATTTCTGGGCATACACAGCCATAAATCTTGAGGCACCCAAAGGCTTAGGTGGAAGGAAGCAAATCACTCTTAAATAGAAAACCCTAATTTCTGCTTGAGTTAGGCACTACTTCATATCTCACCTTGTGGCCCCATTGGGATAATTTGAGTAGAAACTAATGCATTCATGGCCAATGAGTCCCATAAGCAGGGCTTTAAGGGTTGCTCCACTGGCGTTCGTTACACACTTGTCTAAAGCCAGACTCAGTGGGATGGACTGAGCCCAAGAGCACCCAGTCAGTCTGGAACCAAATCTAGATCTCCTTCAGAAGGTAAAACTCTTGGCTTCCCAGGCCTGGTCTGATTCTTTAATCAAAAGCTTACCTTTATAATTTGATTCCCACTTCGAGAAGGGAGGGGGATTTTCTTCCTGCAGTGGTCACAGGCTGCTTCTGTTAATCCTGTCGGGGGAAGAAAATTCCACTTGTGTAGGAGTTTTCCAGTTGTGATTTCAATCCCTGTTGCTGAAATAGCATCTGATCTGCTCTCAGGATCTGCATACAGTGCCTCATTATACTCATTACTCCAGTACTTATTATCTGCATTGCAGATTTCTTCATGGCTGTTGTGCAATTATCTTTTTTTAGAAAATCGTCGTGTTTTTTATACTCGAATGAGCAATAGATATGCAAAAACTCTTGTACTCCTACAAAAGAAGATTGGGCTCTGCTTCCAAAATATGCATTATTTCTTCCTTTCCTCATCATGTAAAGTGAAAAATACATTTAGCACAGAGAACTTGGCTATTATTGGCTTTGTTTTAGAAATGCCAACAATCATTTTGTAATTCTGTTAAAAATAATACCCTTAATTTTAAAAAAAGTAATGTCTGTACTGAATCCAAAAGAAAACAAATCAGTGCTGATAATAAAATGCTGGTCTACACATTGCAGGGATTTATGCAGCTTCACACTTTAGTTGTCCTGGGGTTGTCTGGGCTCACTTTGTATCCCCAGGCACCGAGTATGTGATCGGATACATGGCTTATGAACCTTGGACATGGGTCACTGTTGCACTGTGCAGTGTATAGCTGGGGGTGATGGAGGTTAGGCTAATGTCCAGGAAAAGCCTTATGAGAGGTTCTAGGCCTCCAAATAAATACTTGGGGGAAAAAAAAAAGCCTTTAGCCTTACAGAACAAGCTGTTTCTGGAAGGGGTGATGCCACTGACACTCAGACCAGCTTGTTTTGGTTGGGGGTTGGAGGAATTTTCACCTTGGCATTGTACAGCAACAGGGAGAGGGAGGCGATAATTTTCCGTAATTTTTGTTGTTAAAAAAAAAAAAAAATCCTGGCATAAAAGTATGAGCAGGCACATGATGCAGCAAGAGCTGCTCTCCGGAGTGCTTGTGTATCCCGTTATTTCTAGTTCAGGTCACTGCCACAGCTACTCAAGGACAGTACCGTCTTTAATTCCTGAGTTACCAAGCAAAGGGAGCAGGTCCCCTTATCTCTTACAACCATTTTGGAAAAGTCTTGTACCCTTTCCTGCCTTCCCCGCCTTCCCCAAATTAGCTCCCCTACTACAGAAAACCGACAGTTTCTTTAATGATAGTCCACAGTGTGTAGTCCTGTTCTTGAAAAATCATTTGCAGGGCTATTGCTTTCTGTGGAGGTTAGATCATGCCCTCTGTGGTAAAAGAAAATGGGGTGAATGCCACTTGTTTATCTGTTTTCTGGCAAAGTCACAGATTGTATACCTGATACAAAGAATAGGAGTGGTGTGTATCACTTGAAATATGTGTATTACTGAATACCAGTATACATACATAGACTACAAACACAGGGGTTATATTTTTGCAATAATAGATTCATTATAAATCACCGTTACTTCAGAATTTTTTGCTTTCCTTCTATTTTTTAAGTACTATAAGCCATCTCTCGCCTCCGCATCTTTTTGCTGGTGGAGAGGCAATGAGCTATGACAGGTGATGTTAGTAATGAGCACCACTCCCACTCTCTCCTACTTCTTTCCCTTGCCTTTCATTTTAATGAGCTGCGCGTTCTCTGGGCCGTATTGCCGGCTCCAGCCACATTTCCAAAACTCCGCTGCTGTCCTGCCCCAGGCAAACGTTGCGGCTCCGTCCCTGTCCCCCCAGCTGCAGCTGGAGATGTGTGTCTCAGAGGAAGTTGCCTTGTTATTCAAAAGGGGCTTTTTCTTTTTGTCTCTCTACATTTCAGATAAAATTGTCCGACTTTGGGTTCTGCGCCCAGGTGTCAAAGGAGGTCCCCAGGAGGAAGTCGCTAGTTGGGACGCCGTACTGGATGGCGCCGGAGGTGATATCCCGCCTGCCCTATGGCACAGAGGTGAGAACAGCCCGCGCCGACCCAGCGCAGCCGGTTTCCCTCTGCCTGGTGCCTTGGTCGACCCCACCGAGCTCTGTCAGAACCGTGCGGTTCTAATGCATTTGCGCAGATGTGCTAAATAGCAGCAATTAAGTCTGCCCCAGAGTGCTACATCGTGCCTTGTTTTAAAGTATTTCTCCAGGACGACGTCGTTAAATAACAACTCCATTTAGCGCACTAAACGGTGTAATGCTTTTATGTATTTTAGCTTAGGGTGCTGTATTAAAGGAAACAGACATAATTTTCACATCATGAAAGACTTTTTGACGATCTTTAATATCAAGCCTGCAAGCTGGAGCTGCAGTTACAGGTGTGTACACCTGCATGTGCCAAACCAGCGGCCCGTACTGCACAGCCAGGTCCCATCAGTATTCACACAGACCTGCAGGCAGAGATCCACTCTGCTTTCATCCAGCTAAAGCCGGAGATGCCTTTTCTCCAGAGTCCCAAACACAGGAGCCGGCTGGGTGGGTTGGATTGCCACCCTCTGTCGCAGCATTTGTCTCCACACTGGCTCATTCCTTGCAGTCATTGCTTTCATTAGTTGAGAGGCGGGGGGGGGAAAAGCATATCTGTGGGAACTATTTTAAGCACTACCAAATGGTCTGAAAAAGGCAATTCACACATTTTTATGAGAGCCCTTCGGATGAGCCCAGAAAGGTGGGGACCCAGCAGCTCTGCAGTGCCGTACCCTCTCCGTTGGGAAGCTCTGAGTCACAGCGCTTCCGCACTGCCAGCCTGGGAAGAGCAATCCCCTCTCCCGCGCACAGCCGTGGCAGTGACTCACGCCTCCCCAGCCAGAGACGCAGCTGCATTTTCTCCTCTGCGTGGTGAGGGGAGTCGTCTTCTGCTTGGTAGTGCCTATAGTAACAGCTGCAGAGAGCAAACCTGCAAGATAAATATAGATAGATATGGATATATTTATACACAGATACAGACATACATATATATATATATATATACCCCCCCCATACATACACACACACACAGAGGGGGAAATGAGCCAAGGCCTGAGACGGGAGATGCTGCATCTTCACGTCACGCAGCAGGGACCGATCTGGCACAGGCAGGGAGAGCTTGCAGGGGAGAGCACCCTGCAAGCACCGACATTCACCCAGGACGTGTGGCATTGTAGAGGATGTTTCAGGGATAATAACATCAGCTATTATTAGCCCATTAATAACACTGAAGGGATTAAAAAGTGGCTGAACTTATGGCTACATTAGGTTCCCCCACCAGAAGGGGGAAAAAAAAAAAAAAAGAAGATGTAAGCTGAAGGATAGTGTTGGCAAAAGAAAAGAACACAAGCAGTATGAACTGGCCTTGGCTGTATTTGAGCTGGCAAATTACAGGAATTACAGTCATCAGAGGATGGGATTCTGGAGCAGCTCTGCAGCAGGCCAGGACCAAAAAAAAAAAAAAAATTGTTTTGTGCTGTTGGGTTTTTTTAAGCTGGAGCTGAATCCCTTTCCAAAGGGATTATATAATGGGTTATCTGTGCTTGCTGGAAATGGGCCCGGGTGTAGTAAGGACTTGCATTTGCCTTGGGGCCTCAAATGACGTTCCTACAGTCTTTAAGTTTCAGGGAAAACAG
Organism: Aviceda cuculoides; assembly: GCA_035590195.1. Classification (NCBI taxonomy): domain Eukaryota; kingdom Metazoa; phylum Chordata; class Aves; order Accipitriformes; family Accipitridae; genus Aviceda; species Aviceda cuculoides. The sequence goes on along the minus strand of JAVJGG010000082.1, from coordinate 14,806,760 downwards.
AGTAACTGATTTCACAGCAGCTGAATTGTACCCTGCTCTCCCACTAGCTGCACCTTTCTGCAGCATTGCAGAGCCAACCTGGGGTAAATACTCAGAGGGTACAAATCAGTGCAGCTGAAATGCAGCGCAGTAGGGTGCAGCCAGCCTCTCAAAGGAGCGTGCTTTAGCCGTGCTTCCAGTGGCCATCACCTAAACCAGCTGCAGACCTGGGTTTGTAAGTTGTTTCTAATTTATTTCTTCAATGCATTTACTGCTCAGAAGAAAAAAAAATTGCTGTCGGCTGATTAAAAGAAGATTTATGGTGATGGCTTATCAGACCATTGGTTCATCAGCCTGGACGCAGACAGCAGGTACAACAGCTTGAGCCAGCTCAGAGGTTCGCACGAACCCAGCTGTTGAGCCTGGTAGCCCCTTTTCTGCACTACCAATGGTGTTTATGAATGGCTTGTGTGTTACAGGTGGATATCTGGTCCCTGGGCATCATGGTGATAGAGATGATAGACGGCGAACCTCCCTACTTCAACGAGCCACCGCTGCAGGCCATGCGCCGAATCCGGGATAACTTACCACCCCGGGTGAAGGACATGCACAAGGTCAGACGTCCAATAGGTGACGAGGGTTTTGCACCTACAAACACTGACTAAAACCATAGCCACACAATTCCATGCTCAAAGCATAAATTGCATCTTTAAGGTACCACCTTGAGCAGTGGGTCCTACACAGGACACGTGTGGGGAGGATGCGAGGCCAAACCCATCAGCAAACCATAGCCTTTTTTTTTGTGCCCAGCCCCAGCTTTGCTTTTGCAGCCAGCGACAGCAAAGGAAGCTGGCCAGAGCCTCGTGCTCCCTGCGCTTCCCACCCTGCCCAAGGACCAGAGCAAGTCGGCACGTCAGCCCTGCGGCTGATGGGTTGGCCCGTCCATGCCCAGTGCCAAAGTCTTTGGGTACCTCCCATTTTGGGTGTGCTTCTAGAAGTCAGACCTGAGCTCTCAGCGTATGTTAATGCTTTTCTCACCCACTGCATGCAAAGCTACGCAGTTTGTGCTGTTCTGCACCCCACTGATATAACCAAATACTTTCAAAATTAATGGCACATAGACACATGGCCCTTCAGCTCAGAACCTCTGTTGACGTAGGACAGCTCAGTGTGTCCCTTGTCTTCCCAAGAAAAGCAGTGTGCACAGGCCCAGCGTAGGCTGGAAACAGGTGTCTTCGCCCACCCCTAACGCCAGTGTGATGTTTCAGGTCTCCTCGGTCCTCCGGGGCTTCTTGGACTCGATGCTGGTGCGGGAGCCCTCACAGAGAGCCACAGCACAGGAACTGTTGAGACACCCGTTTCTCAAACTGGCTGGGCCCCCTTCCTGCATCGTGCCCCTCATGAGGCAGCACAGGCATCGCTGAAGCCAACGACTTTTTGGGAGGAGGTCGGTGCGGAGGCTGGGTATCGTCCATGCAGGAATCCCGGCAGCTGTGTGGAAACCACGGGCAGGGACAAGTGAAACCTTGAGGAGGAAAACCAGCCCCGTGGAAATATTGTGGTGTGTAAAAATCCAAGGAGGTGCTCTCTGGGGCTGCGAGGGACCGGGGAGCGATCCTGGCCACCAGCTGGGTGGCCACGCTCTGCCGTGGACCATCGCTCCCCAGTGCTGTTGTCTTCTTGGCCATCCAGGCAGAAGGTGCCAAATGCAAACAAGGTTGGAAAGGTAATTAGCAGAGGATAGCACAACCAGAGTGAAACACCAGACTTTTATTGCAGGCTACAGCACTTCTATTTCAGAAGAACACTTTTCTGACAAAAAAGCACTTTTTATCTCAGTCATAGCAGCGCAATGTATTTTGCAATGAATTTGTAATTTTCTGTACAGTACATTTTGATAACTTGCAGTACTTTGTCACGTAACTGTTGTGTTAGTTGAAGTATTGAGTGTAACTTAGCAAGAATTTGAGAAGATAAAGTTTCCTACTTTTTTAACCCTTTTGAAAACAGAAAAAAACAAAACAAAACCACCTTTAGGAAGTTGGAAGGTTTTGCAGATTTTCCATGGGGGTGAGGAGAGCACTCGTCCCGCCGCCGCGGCAGCCCGAAGAGCCAAGAATAACTGACGCTTGTGGGAGCGCTGGCAGTCTGGCTTTGGGCACTCGCCCTCTCGGCGCTACCGGTGACGCAGCGGCAATCAGAGCTGCTGCTGAATGTTAGCGGTCGTCAGGGTCTCCTGCCCCGTTTCTCCAGCAATGGGAGCTAAGGCATGCGGCGTACCTTTGCTCAAGGGTGGTCATCTCACGCCGTGGCGGTCCCTTCGTTTGATGCCACCGCAAGGCCAGTTTTGTTATCACAAAAATCTCCCTTACTTCTGTCATGCTCTGGAAGTGGGACGGCAGGCGTCCGTCCGTCCGTCTGCCCGCCCAGCGGGTATCCTCCAGAGCTCCAACAGAGCGTTGTGATGCGTTATGAGATGTTTGCCATATAGAAGAAGTCGTGCTGCTGTCTAGACCTTTTTGAATGTTGATGCAACAGTTGACTACTGCAGTACAATTTTGTGTTATTTGTTGGATGACTTTGCATGTTAACTGTAGGTCTAAATAGATTTGCCTTTAAAATTTTTAGAAGTGCTTCATAATTATTTCAATGATAAATGAATTTTATTTATTAATGATTAGTTCTTTTTAATTATGTATAATATGAAAGCCATGTTTTTCAAGGTTTTTTTTTTTCTTACTGACCTCATTTTACAGTATCATTAAGAAACACAAAGCCAATTTTGTGAAAACACGGTTAGTTTCTTTCTTATTATGGAATTTCATAGTGAATAAATTAATTGTTATTTATTGTAGTAAATTATAACTAAACATCTAAACCTGGCAGGAGCTGGTTCTTAAAGATCTTCCTCCAGGACAAAAAAAGTTGCCAATAGCAAAGAAGCTCCTTTAGTATTGCCCTTAAGAAGTTAAAGAGTATTTGAAGGGAGAGAAACAATTTAAAAAAAGAGACGAGACGGGATAAATATGAACTCGAACATTGAATAAATGTTCTTACACCTGTGTGTCTTACTCCCCGCTGCTTTCTCTTCTTAACCCTGTTTGCACACTTTAAGAAGACACTAAAGAAAATGTGTTTGGCTCCTGCCGCCCCGCTACAAACAAGCTCCCGGTACCCACCCGCAGAGCGCGCAGCACCCACAGCCTTCTAAGGTGTTTCTATTTTGTAGTCTTAACAACTCAGGAAAACAGGCTGCACCAGTAAAGGCAATGAGATACAGGCAAAACTGTAATACTAGCCACAAAAGTAAACTTTTTTAACCATCTTTGAATAAAAAAAGGGTTTGGGGTTGCTGGGGGTTTTTTCTTCAATATTCAGCACCTTTTCAGCTGTACAAGTGAAGAATTTTCTGCAACTTTCTTATCATTAGATACTTTAAACAGTATTCATCAAGTTTACTGAAAGTTTTGTCGATTTCAAAGGGTTTTTTTGTGAACACCAACTACTGGTGAGACAAATGCACATGCAAGTTAAATAAATTAATTAATAAATGCTTTCATTTCCAGTGTGGTTTTTTTTCCCCATGCCTTGTTTCTCTTGTCTAAATTTGACTCTGTCCCCCCAGTACTGGACCAAGCAAATAACCAGAAAAAAGGAGGGTCCTTGTATATATGTGTGCAATATATATACCCCCACACACACGCACTTGTGTGTGTGTGTATATATATATATATAAAAGTATATATAGTGATTTATAGAGCTGTCCCTAGTGATTTTAAAGCATCGTCAGTGGCCATGTCTGCGTTGAAAGGCACCTGCTCAGCCCTGGTCCCTTGCTGCTCGTCACAGCCGCCTCCTGACCCCTGGGTGGGGAGTTGCTGGGAAGCCCCAGCCTCAGTGAAGGTCGCGGGTTGAGCTCCAGTACCATGAGGGCTTGGGGTTAGGAAAGCCGCTGGATCCAAAATCAAACCTGTGCCTACCCACCGGCCACGGGAAGGGGACACTCAGGAGTCAGCGGCTGTATGGGTGCAATAAAATAGGTTGTTCTGTACATTTTGATTGTATTGTTTAGTTTAAGATATTTGCAGAGTGAAGTGCTGCTGTCCAGCTATAATTTTCCAAATTAAGAAGGTAGGAGTAAGACCTCAAAAAAAGAACATCTCAGTGTCAGTAAATTTTTCTCCTAGCTGATGGCACAATCACTGCATAAACACCTGATGAACTACAGGACATAAGCAAGAATAAGAAGCTTGAGATTCTGCTGTGCCTCCACCCAAAATTAAAAAAAAAAAAAAAAAAAGATGTATACAGTTATCCCAAGCACATCAGACTTAAAAACCAAGGACCAGCAGGTTGGAAGAGGCAAAAGAGCCCTCATGAGTGGTGGGGGGAAGGAAAAAAAAAAAAAGTCTTTAATTTGCTGTATGGAGGGAAGTGCCAAGGCTTAGGATTTGCAGTGCAATGGGGTGTGCAAAACCAGGCAGCCTATGAGCTAAATACAACACCAAAAAAACCCCAAAGTGATAGGAAAAATCATTCAAATCCGTATCATCAGCCTTTACAAAAAAACTCAATGTGGGAGACTTACTTTGTTTCTCCCTGGGACCTTCCCACCCCCGAAGAGGCCAGTCCTGATCAGCCCGGAGCACCCCTTTGTCTTGCAGCAGCCTCCCCTCCTCTGCTTGCACAAAAAGAAACTTCCCCATGGCAGAATCACTAGTGTGGTTTGTCAGCCTGAAGCAAATGATGTAGTTAGAGAAATGTTAGAGAAATACCCATTTCAACCCACGATACCATGATTCAGCCGTTCCGAGAGTCCCCACACACAAACACACCTGCACGTGCACACACACACATTAGAAAAATGCACAACTTCTCTACACGCAGAAGAAAGCTCTCATGGCTCAACACACATCAGCAATGCTGGCACGCGAAAGAAACACCCAGACATGCTGTTGTGGTCAGTCATATTGTACAGAAAATCTTGAGACATGATTAGCACACCTATACAGCTCTGTGTATGAAGTACTCCAGAAAGACCATACCTGTTGAAACATTTCCACCTTCCTTTCCCTGCCCCCTGAATAATCCCTATTTTTTCCTTATGCATCCTTAATTTTTGGCACCGCTCATGCCCACTAAAACCATTCCTCCCAGGCTCCCCAGTAGCATCAGTCAGCCAATGAATCTACAATATTATTTGCTCTCTTAAGCATCTTCAAGTCTTATAAATGAGGTTTTATATTACTTTTAGTTGCCGACATCAGTAAATGTTTCAAAATGCAGTAGCCATCACTTAAAAAAAAAAAAAAAAAACAAAAAAAAAGAAAGAAATGCTTAACTTTGGCTGTTTCACCCACAGCACTTCATATAAACCCAGAGCCAGGCAAAAAAGCAGGGAACAACCATGGCCTGTTACCTTGGGCTACACAGTTGACTGAGCTGTGTTCACTGCCTGCTCTGCAAATTTGTTCCTTGGGTAACTTCTGTAGGATCTTCCCAGGTCTCGTCTCCTGCAACCCAATGGCTCCTGAGCCCTTATCCTGGTGCCTGTGGTCTCCGTGCTGCAGAAGCCGTTTCCTCCATCACTATCGCCTTGTGGGCTGTGCGGTCTTGCCCTTGTTGGGCATCTCAGCAAAAAAATACACTCTTTACTTTTAGTTTTTTGGATACCAGATGCTGGGAGCATCCATTCACCCAGAAGATGTCTTCATCTGCTGCACCGGCTGAGGCTGAGCTCCACGTATGGCCAGTTACTCCAATGCATTTATTCCTGCCTGTCAACTAAGGAATGATGGCTTTTTCTGTGGTCGCCAGTTCTACAAGTATTCACAAATACTCGTCATATTTAGTAGCAGAGGCCAGGGCATTTACTGGCTGTGTAACTCCCCTCCTTGGCAAAACATCAATAATTTATAATTAAAGTTCTAATCATAAGTACTTTGTAAGTCATTACCAGCTGCTTTAGTAAGTGCTTAATTATTACAGGTCCTTATAGAGCTCAGTAGGGTGATAAGTTTCTTATATTCACCCACCTTCTACTAGTGTGTTCATAAACATCTATAAAGCAAAGTGTTCCAAGTTTGCAGCTAGCTCATAATAAGCCATCAATGAATGAAAGCTAAACAATAAAATAAAGTCACAATAGAAGTGCTGCCATCCTCAAGACTTCACTGTAGTTTGATGGGCAGGAGGGAAGTTGGACAACTTTTTTAACCTCTCTCATAAATAATTTTTCAAAAATAGGCTTGTAAAGCTTAAATTGATGGAAAATTCAGATCCAATTCAGTAAATAATTGTTAGCAAAAGGATGGAAAGAATTGAAAGATTCAAAGGGGTTTCTTTCAACATCTTAATTAACTCTTTCTTTAAAGAAGATACATCAGTTTGGGGCACAATGCAAACTGTCATTGAGCCGAAATTATTGTTTCTATTTCCTTTCTTCCCCCCAAAAAAGAGAGGAAAAACATTTCAGTCCAACAGAAATTATTTTCTGTCTTAATTCAGAAAACCAAGAAATTAATTATTGTATTCATACAACTCTCTCCCTGATAGCTTACAGACCCTTCCAGCCTGAAGGTGATGCGGAGTGCTACCTAAGGGAAACCTCTATCATGAAAAGCAGCAAAAATTCTTAGGGCATGTAGGCACAGGGTCGCAGGAGCTGCATCAGCTTTTGGGGGGTTGTCCTCTCCTCAGATGGCCGATGCCACCACCTCAGTGCATCAGCCAATGCTCAAGCAGTGGGATCAGTCAAGGACAGTTTCCTATGAGCGGTGAAGACAATGTTTTCCTTGGGCAGCTCTGCTATGACTACCCTTACAGGGTCACTGCAGGTTGAATCAAAATTAGTTTGCAAAGTCAACCATAAATTAGCATTTTTCCATCTCAGATCAATGTAGATGTTTGAGAGCATCTCCCCATTACACCAGGTGGGTCTTGCTCATTTTCTGCAAATGGGGAAGCAACAACATGACCTACAGGAGTCTAAAACCCACCATCAGCTTTACTTGAACAAGGCACAACAAACTCCAGCTGCTCCAAAAAGCAGCCTAGAGATATGTTCAGCCAGCAGCTCCATCCACCAGCCACTGCCTCTCCTAAGAGCGACACTATGGCAGCTAAGCCAAGCCCCAGGTTTTGTTGCCCTCAAACGGCTCCATATAAACCCTGAATTGTAGCTTCCAAGGGAGGATAAAGGTTAAACACAGCCTGTCAAATGCTGCAGGGGTACAGAGCAGTGGGTTTCCCACCTCCTGCTCCAGTTTTGAGAAGTATCTGTCAACCCCTCGCCAGCTATTGACAATCTGCTTCCTACCTCCAAACCCACTCTGAAAAGAAGTACAATTTCTGCGGGATATAAGAAACTATAATGCAGATGGGATTGCCACCGATGGCTTGTGTGAGGAGCCATCACACAAGGTAAAAGCAGGAGGCCAAGAGGAAGGAGCATAAAGACTTTGCTTGGTTGTGTATTTTGGAATACTTTGCATCTACTCTTCTTCTGCCACTGGCCACAGTGCAAGGCTGGATCCACTCATGGGTCATGGAAAGCAGCTGAGATATGCAAGCCCAGTACAATCATCCCTTCTTTGGGTTGAAAACGCGGGGTGGATCAGAAATAAAAACAACTTATAAAAAGTGCTGTGATGTGCACTTCCTTATCTCTGTAAAGCTCCTCCTAAAGGCAAGTGGAAGGGAAGCAGCTCTCTTTTATGTCACCCATTTAAACTTTTGATATCCAAACTGATACACAACTAACTCAAGCTTTGCAAGGAAAAGGAAGGTGGGAAAAAAAAAAAAAAAAAAAAGAGGGACAGGTGCTGATGAATGTGAAAAGAGGGAGAAAAAAGCCCTAATGGGCTCTCCTAGAGAAACAGATGGCACAGGGGAAAAACAGGATCCTCCCCCTTGTTTCCAGCCACAAAGTCCTTCTTCTCTTGCCCCATTTTTCACAGACAACGTCCCAACTCTTTTATCTCTCTCATTATACTCAACTGAACCAGCAGAAATTGCTCCTACTGACACCAAAGACTTGCAGCTCACTGGGAGGAAAACAGCTGCGTGAGGACCGGCCTCTTATTGACTGGGATGTCTCCAGTTTGATGCAATTTCCATCCCCATCCTGCTTCCGTGTCTTGTCCCACTGCTGCTCACCCACATAACCATGCCATCCCAACAGCTCGTTCCTGCAGCCGCCTTGCCAAAACGTGCTGTTCGGAAGACAAATTACAATGAAGGGGCTCCTTTGGAACCTGCAGCTCAGCCGTTTGCTTCCTTTTTTATTTTATTTTGATTTTGGGGGATGTCAAATACAGGAGCAGATGTTCCAGGCTGATGGGAGCTGGCTGGGAGAGCCTGTCTGGCTGGGGGGCAGACAAGAGGGTGGCAGGACAAAGCTGATAACTATGGCCCCTCTCTATTAAGGATGAACTTTTAATTCTTTTGTTCACTCTCCTGCTACCTATGGCTTTTTCTGGCTGCCTCTAAAAGATTCTTTTTTTTTTTTCCTTTTTTTTAATAATAATCAGCTCATTGTAGACAGTGGCACTTGGTCAACCCAAAGCCCGCCCAGAACCCTTTCACCAGAGCTTTAAAAGAAAAGGGCAAAGCCACAAGCTTCATTAGTGCCGTAATTTTGCTTCTTACATCCAAACGAGAAAACAAAAAGCTGAACATAACATAGAAATGAGACCAGGAATAAGACAGGACTAAAGAAAGGCTCTTTCTGCATCCACCTTCATGAAAAAAAAAAAAAACCAACAAAAACAACCCCCCAAAAACCCCAAAACCAACTAAATTTTGGAGGAGGCTGCAGCATTAAAAAGCAGTTAAGTTTCTCCTCTCACATTTCTCAACATTGAAATTACTATTTTTCTTTGCTTATTACCCTGTTTTAAGCTGATGGAGGACAGTCTGTATGAGCCCCTATTTGGATCAAGTCAGGTCAAAACCAAGAAGGTATTCTCCATAGCCTAAACTAACACAAGGTCTGGACTAACTCTTGCTGCAGTAACACCAGAGCCAAGGGAAGCCAAACGTTTCAGTGGGAACTGGACAGGACCAGAGTGAAACAGGCCATTGCCCACAAACACATAAGAAAGAAACAGCTGAAAGATTAGAATATTAGAAATAACCAAAAAAATCACAGAATACCAAGCTACCACCATGTCTTCACCAAACCACCTGTACCAAAAATATCGCTAGAATAAATCCTACTTTTAACATCCATTCAATGTATTTTTGCACCGATTCCATTAGGTATCATGGAGTTAATAAAAAGCATTACATCATTTCAAAACAAGAAGTCAAATCAAGTATTATATATGTACATGTTTTAATTAATTTTAAAAACTGTCTACATTTAAGGATAGATTTCAAGGATTCCCTTATATTTTTTTCCGTTACATTAGATTATACCTGAATAATCTGCATAGTAACTTTAACATTTCTGTTTTCTCTTTTTTTTTGTTTTGTTGTGAAAATATTGGTTGCAGGTAGCAATGTAACATCTCAACAACAATCACAATACGTGCAGGATGTCCAGCCAGAAGCATTTCTCAGTTGACTTGCAGTAGCATGGCACTTTGTAATTTGTGTATCAATACTCTTTTTTAAATTATTTTTTTAAGTTTAGTTCAGATGTGGCTCAAGAAGCAAAAACAAACTTTCTTCACTCAGTCTCAAGTATGGGGTCAGCTCCTCAGCTGGCTGTGATCTGCTGCACTGGTTACTCCAGTTTATACCAGCTTAAGGTTCTGGCCTTTTTTTTTTGTTTTGGTTTGTTTTTTTTCCCCCCCTTGAAACACACTTGTATTGCCTTCATGCTTTCCTTGACATGAATGCAAACTTCAGGAACGTGGTCTGAATCCCTTCATTAGAGGACCTTAACAAAGTCTGTGCAATGGCTCTGTCCCCCAGCCCTGCTCCCTGCACAGACATGAACAGAGAGGGCTGAACGCTGCCAAGAGCAATGCACTGGGGAGGGAAGAGTCTCTTGAGAGGGGAAAAAAGGAAAAAAAAAAAAAACCAAACCAAGAAGAAAGCTAATTTTGCCCCCAGTGTTAAAGTTTGACATGCAAAGCATTTCTATTTCCAGATCATCAGCCCAGCTGCTTAAGAAGGTATTCATACCACCTACTGCCACAGACAGACTCCTAAAATCAGATGCTCTGAGTCTTCTTCCAGAGACAGCTATGTCTCTGCACTGACTAGATTAAAACCTAATCTTAACTTGTGCGTCTCCATGAAATACCCACGACTAGGTGTTGTGAATACCGTCTCTCGCCTCCCCCATAACCTTTCCTCACCTTAGAAAAACGTGCTTTTGCTTTTTCTACCTGATAAATATATGGGCTGCTCGATCCTGTCCCCTATCCCATGTGTTTGTACTGAGATCTGTCCCGAGGAATTTGCACTTGGTTAGCTGTCAGCTTGTGGTGGATATGGTAAACGCAAAGGGTTATCACGATAACCAACCCCAGTATCAGGCCCAAAATCAGAGGCAGGGTTTCTTCTAACTGCTCCCTCTGGTCCACTGGGCACTTGTGTTCTGCAGGGAAAGAAAAGAAAAGGAAAGAGAAAGAGAGAAATGAATGAGACATTGCAAATCTGAACTCCTGTTGCAGTAGCGACCCAGAGTCACAGCTCTGTGCCAGGGGTCCCTGTTCAGCAAAAACAGCCACAGCAGCAAGGAGAGACAGCAGCCGTCATCGGAGTCCCGGGGAGAAAATCAATTGCTTTGGAGAAAAGGGAAATCGCAGTCACAACACAGGGTTTGGAGGAAGAGGTAACATCTGTCAAACCCGCCAACACGGTGGGAAAAAATGCTTTCATGCCCCCAAGTTCCTCTTCAGGCCTCTCTGCCACACCAGTACAGCAGTGGTTTTGTTGGGAATACAACAGGGTAAGTACAAGTTTCCTGACTGCGGCTGAAGATCCGCTATCCGCACGTTGCCAGAGATCTAACAGCATCTCTCCCTCATCTCTGTGAGCTCCCCATGGGGAGTTTACCAGCACTGGCAGAGCATGTGTGTTTGTGGCCAAACAGCATTCCAGAACACCACGTTTTTTGTCAAATACGGCAAAGGATGAGCAGAAGCAACACAAGCCTCCCCAGTGTTTTTCTTTCCGACCTACAAGTCCCCGTCATAGTCTAATAAACCACCAGAAAATAATACTAACCACAGCTACAATGGGAAAACACTTTTCTATTTAGCTTGCAAAGGCCACCAAGGTTGGGAAATATGTTACACTGGTAATCCTGGCTCACCTCCCGTACACTTCCAGAGTCTACTGCAGGCCTGAATGACAGGATCACAATTTACTTTTTTCCCCATGGGACTGTTTCTCATCTGTGCTGATGGACAGGCAAGCCGACGCTGCCAAGTTGGGGCTGACAGACCAAAAAGAAAAAAAAAGCCAACTCTGGGGAAAAAAAAATAATTAAATGGTTACAGGGTACAGGAGGGACAGTGCTCTGGCCCCTGGGTCATCTTCTTCACAGCCCTAGAATTGTGCTGAAAACAAGGAAGACAGCAATTACTTAAAATTAAAAAAAAAAGCAGGTGAAAAAAGGCTGCATGTTAGATGAGCAGATACAAAGGGCACCACTAATTCCTCCCATCGCTAAAGACTATCCAGATGGGTTCCCCAGGCAGCTGATTGCAAGACACAGAGATCTGCGACAACCACGAATGGCAAACGCTCTGCAAATCTAACGGCACGCGGCAAAGAGCAGGAAAAACCCAGAGACCCCCCAAGCCCAGGCAGGAGGTGACAGCAGGGACGTTATCTCCAGTGGTGCCGGCACCTCCGGAGCTCCAGCACCTCCTGGAGCGGAGCCCTCCTCCCAGCACCAGGCTCGCAGCAATGCCATCAGGAAACATTTTGAGCTGTAAATGAAGTGAAACAAAAAAGCAAAAGTGAAATGTAGTCTAACAAAAGAAATGTCCTTTTCAGTTCCAGTTGCTCACTGTTTCACCAGAGGAGTGATTAATCACCAGGACTGTTACAGGCGATTCAGCAATTGCTGCAATGCAGGGGTTTTGTTTGTTTGTATTCAGGAGAAAGGGGAAAAAAAACCCGATTATTATTTAGCTCCCAAAATTGGGTTTCTAGAGCTTTACGAAAGTCTTCCCGGTTTAGGATGCTAAGGCCTGACCAGACTCGCAGCTCCAAGGCAGCAACACGGCAGCAGGTTGGCATCCCCAGACCTGACTGTGGGAAAAGGCATGGACGGTGCTCCGACCCCACTGCCCACATGCCAGGATGAAGCAGCACCGCTCCGACGGGAAGGATCCGTGCTAGAGGAGCTCCTGCGCCCTCGCCACGCAGTGGCAGACAGCCCGATGGGCCGGGGTGTGCTGCTGTGCCAGTTAGCAGTGGTTTAGTCCAGCCGCTGCGATCTCCTCCGGCAGGCACTAATTTTTGCTTTGGAAGTGGTTTAGCTTAAACCCTACAGAAAATTGAAACAAGCCTGTCTTAAACCCAGCTGAGGACATTCACCTGTGCTCAAACACAGCAGGTTTGCCCACGTGCCTTTCCTTAATCAAGAACGATGCTGAGTTTGCAGGAAAACAGGGTGAACGTGGTGGTCTGCAGCCAGTGAAGAAGGCAGAGCTAAAAGCACTAGTGCCACGATGCAGAGGACTAACCCAACTCTAAAGCACCTGCTTGCAATATTTGAATTCCCAGCTTTTGCCAAAGCAAACCAGCTACAGAGCACAAAATGTGCCAGAGGACATGGCCAAAGCTCTGGTGTCCACAGAAAGTCACAGCTGTATTTAAGTGAGTCACAACTCAAGAAGGTGTCAATTCTTGCAAGCAGCCAAGGAAGACAGTTCTTTATCCTGACACTTTTTAAAGAGGATTAAAAGAAAAAAAGCCCACAGGAAAAAAAAAAAAAAAAAAAAGGCAAAGCAAAGCTCGCAGTCTCCAGTAGCACACTCGCAAACACTGCTGCACCTCCCCAGGCAGAAAGCGTTCTGCCCCAGCAGCCTGGCAGAGCAGCCACCCCCTGCCTTACCAACACCTTCTCCTCACCAGACACATCCATTTTCTCCTTTTGGAGCAGATCGCCAAAGTCTGGGCTCTTCAGAGAGCATAGGGGGAATGGGAATAGCGTTGTGGGGGACCCAGCACGGAGGCACAAGCACAAGCACATTTGCGGCAGAACTAAGGCTCTCCAGGTGCTGACTGCTAGGAGAATGAATTTTGTATTTTGACATTAGTATAACATTAAAACACATCATTTTACAACAAATAAAAATATTTTCACATCTATAACAATATACTTCAACATTTATAAACATTTTTCACCCCAAGAGTTCAAAGCACTGCATAGGCACTGAGGTCCACAACACCGTGGGGAGGTAGGTAACAGGATCATTCCTGGTCTATCAGCAAAGGAAAATGCGAAGGGGGAGCGGGAGGGCAGAAGGGTTTGCATAAAGTCCACGGCAGCCACAAATTCAGACACTCAACCCCATCAAGCACAGTGCAGGCAGGTGGGCTAGTTGATGCACGACAAATGAAATGCCATCACATGGGGAACTGCTGTGTATTTTAAATCAATGCCTTCTGCAGGAAAACAGCCCTTTCCATCAAATTTTCCTGAGTCTTTCGCTTCAGGTCACAGGGCTCTCAGCATTTCCCAAATTGCTAGGTTTTACCCTCACTCCAGGAAAGCAAAAAGGTCCCTGGCAAATTTGACTGTGAAAAGTTCGGGTGATGCTGGGAGTTTTGCTGCATCCTGAGCCCAGCGGGGTCACCCCTTTGCCAGCGAGGTGCCACCCCGCAGCCCAGGGCCCCTGCCCCATGGAACAAAGACTGTAGGCCGACACAAAGGAGGCACTTAGGTACGTCCCCCATTGCTCTTTTGTGCTGAGCTTCCTCCAACGCCACACAGCACCCAGGCTCACGTACCGCCACGGTTTCTATGGTGAGTGCTCGTCCAATTTCAGTACTAGACAATGATACCACCCAACAGGCCCATTTTCTTCTTTCAGCATCCTTCTGCAGAACAAATAGCAGCACGGCAACAAAATCAGCAATTTCCCACAGTCACGACCACAAGCCTGACGACCGGTGCAGGGGCTGTTCGAAAGCAGTTGTGTCTGGCAGGATAGGATGAATTTTTGAGATTTTGAGATGGGCGTTTGTTAAGTGATTAGCTTAAAAAAAAGGAAAAACAAACAAAAAAAAGAAAGACTGGGTCCTTCTTTAAAGGTAGCTGCATACCTTGCAAAGAGGAGCTACTAGGTGCCCAGGTCCCTTGAGAAAATATGGCCCTCGTTTGGGGTGGCTCAGAGGGAGATGAGACCTCCCAGGATCCTGGTCCCCAATTCTCAGCCTTTGTATCCTTTTGTATTAGTATTTTGCGTTATTTTGATGAAAATCAAAAGAGGTGACAATTTCTGTGGGGTTCTTTCATCAATTTAAAAGTTCTCCTCGCATGATCCTGATCTAGCTCTCCTTTTACTGATCTTTTAAGCTGAAAAATGTACGGACATTTTCCCTATTAAAAACAAAAATAAAATTTCCCCAGCTCTGAATGAAAAAAAAATGTTCTGCTTCTGTATTGAAAAAAGTAAATATATATATTTATGTATATTTTTATACATATATATATTTTTGTGAGGGTTGGAAGCAGGGTCTTAAAAAAATAATATTCTAGCACATGAGTTTAAGCATTCAAAAAAAAATAAAAGCAATCCAATCACAGACTACAAGCTTTTTAATCTATCCCAGACAGGACAGTGTCAGGACTAATGACAAAACCTTTCCCCCCATTTCTTTGTGGTAAAAGGGTGTCGACACTCCTGCATCTCTGCAGTTCTTCTGGTCTAGCAGATCTCTTTCTCTATTCTAAAATATTTTAAAATGTTCTGTAGCTTGTTCATAATTAATAGGAATTTTACCTAATGGGAAATTAATGAACCAAAAAGGAGAAGGCTAATTACTGTAATTTAAGATTGGCAGTGATTCTCAGACCCCACAAAGAATCATGTTTTGTCAAGCATGTGCTGAGGACGTGCTGGTCCGCAGGGCTGGTGGGGACGTGCCACTGGGAGAAGTGGCAGAGCCCCGTGTGAAGCTTCATTGATAAATGACCTCTCGGGCATTTCTGACCATCCTCTCCAGGTGCTCTTTGCTATTTAACTTCCAGTGGAATTCAACAAAAAGAAGTGTTACTCAATAAAGAGAGCAACAACAAAAAAACGGAAAGCCTGACAAAGAGAAACCGTGCTTTCCTCAGGAGGAGGAATTCCACACACATGTTTAAAGATTGCTAAACCAACCAGGGCCTCTTTGTGTCCTGGAGAAAAAAACCAACCAAGCTACAACAACAAAGGAAAACAAAACAAAACAAAACAAGAAAAAAACCAAAACCAAAACTGCCTGATATGAAAGAGTATATAATGAAAAAGGCAGGTAGTTGCCCTTGGCAATGAATCCCAAGTTTGGTTTCTTTAAACATGAGCTCTTGGACTTGACAAGTTTGGTATCACAGAGACACAGCAGCTAAAACAGAGTCCAGACTTGCATATTTTAAATATGCTTTTCTCAGCCTCCAGGTCTGCCCAGCCAAACCCTGAGTGCAGGAAGCCTGGATCCACAAAAGGTGGGAGAGGATGAAGATGTGCCAACAAAAAATAATAGGAGACTATTAAATTCTACTTTTTTCTCACTGTAACCTATGCAAAATGCGGTACTACTTCGATAGGGAAAAAAAAAATAATATTTGGGCCCACGGATAAAACCTACTCTGTACTACACTGGCCTTGTCATGAGTAATTCAGCCACACAGAGCTCTGCCAGAGCCAGTGTACGTAATAGCATGTATTTACTACATCAGTTAGAGCAATATGAGTCATGAGCGTAAGTGCTCAGTTCTGCAGTCAGTGCTGGTTTTTTATTGTGTTCTAAAATATTTCCCACACGCGAAATAATAAAGCCCCACATTTTTAACGCTAAGCTTGAAAATAACACCACCATTTTCTAGCTCGTTATTAAAAGACTTGGCCATTACAACTTTTATTTGCATCTTTTTACAATAATGGAGTTAACTAATTTGCTAAGATGGCACTATAAAAAGGGGACTAGTCTCGAAGTCCTAATTCAGGTGAGCATGTTTACACTCCCTCATTCAACGTGATGGAAAAGGCAGGGGGATGTCTGGAAGGAAGAGCACCACAGGTTTCTCAAGATAAAGGCAGGCAAAATCTGCAGGAATTCAGCCCCATGGCAATATTGCTGCTGACTTCAGTACAACCCTTTGATACAAACAGCACGTGTTAACTCACATCTTCTTTTATCCGCAATTAATGTTAAAGAAGCCTAAAAAGAGGAACAGCATCCCCTGTGTTTGGCGCATGAGGTGCCTCACTGAAGTCACTGTTACGCTTCCTTCATCCTTGCAACAATCATTAATCAAACTGAAGCCAGCAACGTGCATCCCAAGTGTTTCCTGCCACTGCAGCCCCAAGCTTTCCTCAGGGTGCAGTGGCCCTAAAAAGCCCCCGGAGCTCTACCGAAGCACCTTCCATGCTGCAGAGGAGACGCCTAAGCCTTGCAGGGCTCCCCAGGGACCACGCAGCTCCAGGGCTTGCTGGCAACCTAGCTAGGTAAGTCCTTACAGAAGCCAGTGTACACACAACGATAACCCGTGTTTTGACCAAACAGCATCTGGGCTGAATTTGTAAAGGCTTTTGGGGGACCACGGAGGCAGGGAATGGGTTGGAGGGACTGCAGGGAGCACTGACAACCTGCTAGAGGGAGGGGAAGGTGCTCCAATAAAGGTGGGACCCAAATTCCTTCAGCGCATTGCGACATCCCCGAAGGCCACAGCAGCATCAGCATCTTGGGGATGCAGGACGTGCCTTCACCCTGCGTCTTACCTTCACTGAAGACAAAATCCGCGTTGATGTCAAAGGGCTGGACACGTACTTCCGACAGCAAGAGCTGCACAGACTTCTGGTGGTCGCTGGAGATGAGGGAGATGGTCTGCTGTGCCTGGCACTCGTAGGACTTCCCAGCTGGGGTGACCAGGGCAGAGAGATGGTGTGAGTTGGCCGTGTGCTTCCCGGCTGGCCAAGGGGCAGAAACAGCAGAGGTCAGGTCCTATCTCTGGGGGACCGATGTGACTTCATTAACAAAGCTAATGAATTGAACATAAGGGCATGCAGGCGGTGTGCAATGCGGCGGCCACACATTCCACTGCTCTTAAAGAAGCATTTTCTCCTTGGGTGGGACCATGCTTTTGGCACGACACTCCCACATAGCCAGGGCAATTCCCGCACTGGGGTTGCCTGCCCACAAGCAGGAATGGATGGCTGCAGCGTGCGGTCCTGCTGGCACAAAGGGGAGAGCTGGCGTTGCTGCTGCCAGCGATGCTCATGTCACAGGACTTGAAGTCCCTAAAGTCAGAGGAACGGTTTCTATTGATGTACATCCAGATGTCAGCCTCGGACTGTGCTCATACTCCCTACATTTGGGGAACAGCAATTCCTGTGGCTGCATTTGGGCTCTGAATTCAGGTGGGAAGGAGCTATGCCGTTTGGGGGCCTCACTACAAAGCAAAACAGGCCATAACACCTTTCCTGAAAACACAACGTGACCATTTCACCCAAGTATAGATTACGAGAAAATATTTTCCCATCGCATCAAGCCTGTTTTATAAATAAAGGCTGAATGCAGCTCAGCAAGGTGGAATGAGGGATGCCTTCCACCTCCTGCTCTTCTGCAGCCCTTTGTTCCCCTCCAGCAGCACAGAAAGGCGATCAGTGTTTCGCATTTGCAGAGGGTGATGAGGCATGGCCACCACCGTATTTTGGGGACACAAGCAGTAGACACACCAGTGGGAAAAATAGCTCTGTGTCCAGTGTGTCTTATGGAACAAACTTTTAACGCACCATTTGCTGGAGTTTGAAAATCTTGAAGAACAGCAACTTGCAAATGACAGTACATCTATTTTCAATACAAGACAACTCATTTATCAGCAGAAATGGAATTAACAGCAAAATGAAAGCCAAAAGAAAGGAAACCCAGTCAGAAAAGAGGAGGCTGTTGGGTGTGGAGGCTTGTAGGGGTATGGATATCGATGTCGATCTCATTATCTTGGGAAACTGTGGCTTTCCCACCTCTTCAACCATCATCAGAAGCAAGGAGATAATTAACCTTAAAAAACATCTCCCGCAGGAAAGGAGGCAAATTTTCCCGACCAGGTGGACCCCTGCCCCACTGCCCACCCCCTCGGGCCCCTGGGTCCCGCCGGGAGGGCCCAGGACAGTGCAGCAAAAGGGCAGAGGTTGGGCTCTCCCTCCCACGGCAACCGCGGTGATCAAAACCAAGAAACGAGAATAGAGAGGGGGGGGATTAATATGCGGTTTAAAACCGACACCCGGTCCTGGCTTTGTCGGGCGGCTTTGAGGTTTCTTTTTTCTCCCGTTAAACTGCATTTAGGCGAGTAGCCCGCGCGGTGTCCGTGTCGTCGTCGTCCCCGTCCGCCCCCCCAGGGCTTCGCGCTCGCCAGACCCCAGGGATCTGCTTTAAAGCCCGTCCCCCCGGGGCGCTTACGGCTGACGGCGTCCTTGAAGTAGGTGCGCTCGGCGGTATCGTAGGTGAACTGGATCCGGCTGAGCCTCCAGAAAGCCTCCTGCCCCCGGGACGTGTTGTGCCCCTCCTGCCGAGACAGGGCCGGTCAGGACCCCGGCAACACCGCCGTTGCACCCCGCAGCTCCCGGGTGCGCGGGAGAGCCCCGTACCTTCAGGAAGAAGAGTTTGAGGGTGTACGCTTGCTCCAGCCAGGAGATCTCCAGCTCCGACTCGTTGGTGCCGCACTTGCCCTTCATCTCGGCGCCCCGCGACAGCGGGATATCGGCTTGCTCCGTCAGCAGCTGCGCACGGGGAGCGGGGCTCAGGGGGGCGGCCCCGGGGCCCCCGGGGCGCCCACCGCCCCCCCCCCCCCCCCCAGCCCCGGCTGAATATCCTCGGAGAGGATGTAGGACTTTCCAAAAGTACCGGCGGATTTCCACACACACACCGCCCGCCCCCCGGTCCTGCCGTAACACCGTGCAGCGGCTCCGCGGCTGCGGCTGTCGCGCTGCCAACCCGAGCCCCGGCCGCCCCGCAGCTCCGCTACCCCCCCCCCGCCCCGGCCCCCACTCACATCCACGTAGTTGCTGGCCCACACGTCGTAGGGGACGATGAACTTGGCGGCGAATTCCGCCATGAGACACGTCGTCCGGTTTTCCCGCACCACGAAAATGTCCTTTTCGGGGTTAGGGGAGAGCCCGGAGAGATTTTCAACTTCTTGCTCGGCAGCCAGGCGCGCCGCGGCGTCTGCGGGCAGAGAGGCGCTGAGAGGCGGCAGCCCCCGGGGCCTTTTGCCCTAAGTCTCTGCCGGCTCACCGTAACATCCCCCCCACTACCCCCCGAGCCCGCTGGAGTAAGCTCCCCTGTCGCGACTGGGCGTCTCTGTCGCGATAGATCAGGCCGTGGAGACGGGGCAGCCGGTGACGGTGAAGCAGGACCGGTGCTCTAGCAGCGCCGGGGCTGTCTCAGCGCCAGCGGCTACCTCATCGCGACAGGGCTCTGTGTCGCGACTCGCCGCGGCGGTACTCACGCAAGAGGAAGAGCAGCCCCGGGAGGCGCGCCCCTGCCATCCTCCCTGCTCGGCCCCGGCGTGTCCGCGGCTGCTGCTGCTCCTCCAAAAGGGTCCGCTCCGGAGGAAAAAAAAAAAAAGGAAGAAGAAATATTAAAAAAAAAAAAGGGGGGAGGAAAAAACCCGCTGAAACACCTCCTTTCTCAGGAGCTGCACAGGCTGCAAAAGCACTCTGCTGCGGAGGGACGGGGAGGAGGGACGGGGAAGAGTGTGTGGGTGTGTGGGGAGGAGGAGTAGGGGAGATGCCGGCAGAGCTGATGGAGGCGCCCACGCTAAGGGACGGGGCGTACGCGGAGGCAGGGCGGGGAGGAGGGATTCCCCCCCCCTCCGGCGTTGGGGGGCGCCGCCGACCCCCGCGGAGGGGCT
>JAVJGG010000082.1:14748085-14785503 GCA_035590195.1 Aviceda cuculoides | reverse complement strand
GCCGCCACCCCCCGCGGCTCCGGGGTTTCGCCTTCCCCGCTCGCCGACGTTAAAACATTTTTCGCTGCCTCGCATAGGGAGTTTTTACGGCCCTTCCATGCGCTGCCACCCTCGACCCGTACGAAGAGCATATCCAAATATTTACCATTTACAGCGACGCCAAGTCCCAGGAGCAGCGGGGAACAGGAGCCTACCGCCAAGGATATTTTTTTTTTTTGTAAAAAGCCAGAGGGACAGAAGCTATTTGGTGCGTGTGGCGTTACACGGATTCACTAGCAATTCACGTTTCTAGTTCAGGAAAAGGAGTCTGGAGGAATCGGTCCAGGGTTTTGCAAAGCAAGGTATTACAAGGTGAGTTTTGATTGTGGGCTGCCGCCGCTGGGAAGCTGCCCTTTCTCTGCTGGGGCACACCTGCAGAGAAGGGTTTTCTTGCTGGGAAATAGCTTGTTAAAAATAAAAGCAGATACTGAAGAAACATACTGATTTTTGTAACTATTCTGTTGAAATTCCTTTCTGCTTGCTGTACATATTAAATATTACATACTGGCCACCTCCTCTCTCTCCTGTTTCACGATAAGGAGTCATTCCTGCTCCCCAAAACAGAGCCAGACCTGTGTCAGTTGTGATACAGGATTGACCTGCAGATAATATTTTCAGGGGACTATATAAAGGGGAAAAAAAAAAATCTTCTATATGAGGCTCTTTGACTACAACAGACTATTTCTGTGATGATTTTAATGCCTGGCTTCCTCAGGTCTTTCACTGATAGCCTCAGTATTTAACCAGCCTCTATTTCCTCCTCTAGCTCCCTATTTAATTTCCAATTTTTTTGAGGCTTCCAGGTAGCTTCTAAGCCTCCAAATAAATATATGATTCTGAGCAGCTGCCCCTGCATCCAGCCCATGTAGGAGAGTACCACAGGGAGCAGCTGGGAGAGAGCAGCCGTGTTAGAGACAAGGGCAAGCCTGACCCACAGCCCCCTGAGCCGCACGGCACAGAACCGTGCTCTCCCAGCACCCGCCAGCTGCACAGCACAACAAAAAAACCCCTTCAGCCTCAGTAACAATCCTCACTCCAAGCCTGCAGAGTTGGGTTTTTCCTGCTCTCCGTGGCAAAAAAGGGAAGGGCCTAAGATTTCCTAACACCAAGAAAGCCCCAAAACATTGACAGAGCAAAAAGATCTCACCTGAGGGAGCTAGTGCAGCATTAGGTGATCTGAAATACTGTGACAAGGGCCAATTTATGGTCACAGATTGGACCACCTGGAGCCAGCCCTGCAACCTGCCCTTACCCCAGCTGTGGGGACTGCCTGTGTATCTCTGAAGGCTGAAGCCCCCTTGCTACCACCCCAGCTACCAGACAGCAATAACTCTTACCAGCCTCCTCGCACGCAGCACGGTGACAGTGGTGCTGCGGCGCTGGGACCACTGCCGTCGCATCCCTGGGAGCGGGGTTTTCCGGCCGAGCGGCTCTGGGATGTGGCTGCCACTGGCAGCCGGCTTCACAGGCAGCCCTTCACAGGTATTGTGGACTCTGCAAGGAAGTGGGCCCCCGAGGGGTATTTTGGGTCTCTGGCAACCCAGTTGGACTGCACTCTAGTGGGGTGGGGGTTAAACAGCCTCCCCCTGCTTGGAAACAGTGAAGTTAATGAGCAACCCCCAAATTAATGGAAGTGGAAGAATAGCAGGCTGCCTGTGAGGCCAGGGTGTCATGACCCTTCCCATCACAGCTGCACTGAATTTATCTGAAGAGATTCAGAGAGGGAGAATCTGCCACTTCCCTCGATGAAATTTCACTGAAGTGGAATCCATCACCCCGGCAGGGAATGACATTTTAAACTGCTTTAACTCACTATCAGTGTTCAAATTGATTAGCCTATTTCATCTCAATGGAAATTCTCACCTCATTACATTAGCGGCCAAACTTCAAATAGTTTTTGAATCAAATACTACTTAAACAGCATTTCAAAATACTTCCCTGACAAAATTCATCACTTAATTTCAAATTACTGTCTGCATTTTATGCTAAATTGTCAATGGATGAAATACATAACAGTTCTTGGGAGCTGAGCCTGGAAGCTGAGGCAACCCAGCGCCATGGTTTCACAGAAACACATATTCTCTCTGACTTGATAAATGTCTTGCTCCTGGCTGAGCAGCGAATACAGACTCAAAAGGAGGCTACGGAGAGTATTTTCTAGCCTTCCAAAACCAGCGTATTCCCCAATGCAGACGATACCAGGGAATCCAGGCAGGCTGGATTTTCCTCAGAGAGGGACATGAGCTGAACTCAAGTCCTCCACTTCCGGTTATTTCTTTTAACAGGTACGGCAGTGGTTTCCAGCCAGGCTGTGAGTGAGCCTGAACTAGTAACATTTAATGCTTTGCCATCCAGTTCCCTCTGTATCTGGTCTGTCGTTTGCTTCTCCTTACTGACTAGAAGCGACTGCAGTAGGCAACAGTATAAAATTCCAGCTTACAGCACTGTCTCCACCAGCCATGTTTTAGAAGACAATTAAAAAAACAAAAACCCCAACAATAAAAATCACTGCCTTGTCTGAGATGCTGGATCCTGTCCAGCATGCTCTGAAAACACTGCTGCTCCCAACTCCCTCCAGCACTTGAGCCAAGCTTAGGGAGCAGGGAGAGCTGCTCCCAGTACCCAACTTGTCTTTAAAACACTATGGATCATAAGGAGCAGGAGGTGCCTACATAGGTTAAGTGGCATCAGAATGGGAATTCTGCATAGGCATCACAAGTTTGTTTAAATTCTACCTTAAACACCTAAAGACTTCACTGACCTCTGTCTCAGTTGCATTCTCAAAGTAGTGCTGCTATACTGTACGCTGGTTGCTGCATCTCAAGGTAGTGCTGCTACACTGTACTCGGGTAGTTCTGTAGTCTTGTGCGGGGAACGATGCACAATTCTTCTATCACTTAAAAGAAATAAGACTCCTTTGACTAAATAAGCTGTGATAGAAATATATTTACACTATGCACATTTTTACAGGAAATACAACTTACTAAAAAATGGTAAGTAATAATACCACCACCCTACAATTCACTACAGTCAAAACTAAAGGTTTTGCATTTTTAAGGTTTTTATTAGAGAAGTTGAAAGTTTCATCTCAGGACTGACAATAACATAATTATGTCTTTTCATTTATTTGTTTATAGGAATATGTAGAATTTGTTTGTACAAGCATATACAACAAAGTAATTGGTGCTTAGTACATTGAAATCAGGAATCTGATTTGTTCTAAACTACCAGTTTTCCATGCAGTCATCTTTGAATTGGCAGCATGGACAAATTCCAAGCGGAATGGTTACATGCATTGTTTTGCAATATAACTACAGCAAGCTCTGGAAACATGCAAATTAACACATTAGCAAATTGTTTTTATATCTAATGGACATAAAAAGGTTATTCCTGATATGAAATTCTGAAAATCTGCATAAATACTTCTGTGTAAAATTAAATTAGTTATGTACTTTTCTTTTACTACAAGTATCAAGAATGCCCACGTAATTAATATACACACATATATATAGAGACCTTGTTATGCTAAAAGTCTTTGTAATTAATCAAACAATATTCTGTGCCATACATTTATTCAGTATTTACCAGCTAGTAGAATGACTGTGGTCATATAGTAGGTATTACAGTCTTAGTAGCATCTGTATCACATGCAAACATACTCTTAGCATTTTTGTTGACTAATTTTATCACGTGGCAGCATGTACGTGATTTTCTACAATGTTGTGATTCTGAAGTGTATAAATACTTTTTACATTTTCACAGTTACAAACTTTTTGCCAAAAGCCATTTAAACAATCTTCAAGTTACAATGAACTGTAGTATCTGAGAACTGCAGCAACAGGATCAAAATGCAATTTCTATACAAGCAATGTAGGATGTAAACTTTTCTTAAAGTGCCTCATACATAATTCCTCAGAGCACTGATCAGTTTTGGCACAAATACATGGTATCTCCCCTCATGCTAACCACTGCAGTAACTTTTACAGGATATCAGCTTGTTTCAGACATGATAAAGTTGATATGGCACTTGTGAATGACATCATTGGACTGCAGAAATATCCTGTCAAGTTACTGTTACAGCTGATGAATTTGACCGATGACTTTGTACATATTGTACTTCTGAATATATGCAGTTAACTTTCAACTGCCTACTGTCTGCTGCCTGAAAATACTTTGAAATATAATTTTAAATTGCCCAAACTCAACTCCCTCTTTACTATACGGATTATTACGGTGACTTAGCAGAAGATCCAGTTCAGTGGGCTCGAGGACATCAGGTGCTGAGCATCTGACGAGTTGTTGCTCGTTGCGATCTGGCAGCATGGGGTTTCTACACGATATATCACACATGAGAACACAAGTGGTAAATAACATGACTTGACTACAGTTTTGTTGCCATTTGAGATGATGTTAAAAATATCTGTTGTGTTTCAAGGCTCTGATTGTGTAATTCTGATGCAGGCAAGCTGCCTGTTGAGATACAGAAAGGAATACAGGACTGGGTTTAAAAAACTGTCTTCATCTTCTGATTAGTGTTTTTCAGAACAAAAGAAATTCTTATGGAAATCCAACAAAGGAAATTCAGTGCCCAGTGTTAAAAAAGAAATAATGCAAACTTTAAGACTTGGTGGTCCGTAGCTACACTTTATATATTAAAAACAAAAACCCAAACGAACCCCCCCCCACCCCAAACAAAAAAAATAAAAAAAAGGAAAAAGCCCACTTTTCAACCTCAGCAACATTATTTTGAATTTTGCTATCATTTTAAGGATGCTGTGTTCTCCAACTTCAATTTGCTTGCTGAGGCTTTAGACCACTGTTGCTGGCCTGCGATCCATCTCTGCTTCCAGCTTCACCATCTGCTGCATCTCCTTTGCCTGCAATCCAAAATAACCACATGAAGCATTGCATTAGAGCTTTTGTTCAAAATGAAGCATGTTTTATATGAGTGTCTGAGTGAAATACAGGCAAAACACACTGAAGCTATATGTAATAACATTATGTTTACCAGTGTCATTTTGTTTTCAAAATCAGATGTAATTTTTATTTCTACAAATTCTTGGGAAATATTTTTGATCCTATTCCAAGATTCATGGGCTGACTTTCTGAACAATGTATGGTAAAATGCAGAAGCTCCAATTTGGGGAAGAAAACTAGGCAGATGTCTTTGGGAACGTATGCTTCACTGCTGTTGTGCGAGTACTGCGATGTCTTACTTCCTGAAATGTTTAGAGAGTTCATTATGACCTGGACTTGTTTCTTTCATTAAGACAAAGAATGACAAAAATCCATCAGTGTAACATCTTCCTTGCAGTAGGCAAGATTTTTTAAATAACATTTTTTTAAAAACAATCTCCATCTGGCCTAGAGATTCTTATAATTACAGACATGGTAGTTTTCACCTCAGGATTAGACTACTCCTATACGCTCCATGGGATTACACACACTGAATCCACCTGAAACTGTATCCAAATGTGCTGTGCAAAATACAGCAATGAACCTATGCCAGATCTCACTATAAACTCTGCATGCCTTGGGCTTTGCAGGCAGTTAAAGCACTGTGTACAAATGGTAACTGGCCTGGGAAACCCCTGCTTAGAGACAGCTTTTTTAATTCCCTTCCTCTCCCTCCCTTTCTCTCTCTCCCTCTCTCACAGACACGCACACTTACTCCTCCTGTGGCTCAATCACAGATTAGAAGTTGCGCTTTGGTTTGAAACTCTGCAGTTTAAAGAACTGGGAGTCAGCATCTGTTCATCTTCTCTGAGGGCTCCCAATCTGGCAAGTTATTTAAATCCATAACCCTAAGGACTCTAAATAAATTGACCCAGAGGGCAAGCTAACCCATCTATCTTTACAATCAAGCTCCTGAGGATTAGGACAGGTTTAGGAAGAGGCAAACCAAGCTAGTATTTTCTTTGATGTAACTGCTCTGTATCTGTCGTGCAGGGAAGAATGGTTACTGGACTCGGTTTATGTGAACTATGTTCCCCCAAAAGCTGTAAATGTTGCTTAGGGGACATTGCTATACAAGCTCCTACTTAAGGAGTCACCTATTCTGGATGTGCAAACATGTATTTGCATATGCAAAAATGGGCAGATGTAGATCTAAAGTAATGAGATGCACAGCTATTCATTTTGTGAGGTAAATGTGGGCTTCTGCAGATGTGATATACATGCCTTCTTGAAAAATCTAGCCCTCTACTTTCATAATGATCATCTTGGGGAAAAAAGTAATTATGATAATAGCAAAGCAACTGTCATAAATATGATTAAAAATTAATCAATGCTCTCCATTTAAATGAGTTAAAAGCTTGAAAGTAATGAAGAAATAATTTTAACATGAAAATATGGAAACATAATATATAAATCAATATGTACAACCTCTTCTGAAATGTTGGCTGGATTTTGCCTGTGTGTGAAATGAAATTCTAGATAAAACAAAACCCTGTGGTTGTTTCTTAGTGACTCACACATTGCACGTTTTAGGCTTGCGACTTAATTACTGGCACATAGTGTCCTATAAATATTCTGCATGCCAATGTATGGCGTACGGAATTATTTTAGAGATAACTTGGCTTCAAAGAACACATTAGCATAGGACCAGGATGCCTGGCTTTGCTAGTCTGAGGCTGGGTCAGACAGTGCATTCTGCCGCGAACACACAAGCACAACACTTGAAGACAAGCCTTCTGGAAGGCAGTGTTGAAGCTACAGTGAATTCATGAAGTGAGTGGCAGCTAATGGACTCTGCTTTCAAGATGCTTGTTCTCTAGTGAGACCTAAGACAGGCGAAGAACCATATACAGTAAAAGAAGAATAATTTTTTTTTTTTTCCTAGCCTAACAAATGCTTTTTTTCCTCATTATATGTCTATAAATAAATGTTGGTAGAGTGGGTGCTGTCCAACTCGGTGGTGCAAGATGTTATCAATTCAAGTAATTCAGATCAGGCAATACCGTACAACTGCATGTTCAAGCCTAATGCAATCATTTCCCTTGCTAAGACAGGGGTTAATAGAGATTTCTTGTGAGTAACGATTATTTAGGAAGCCACAGCAGCACAGCCACATGGTAAGTATAATTGCCATACCTTGTAATGTGTTGGATTTTGAAGTGAATTTTAAAGCGCTGGAAGCCTCTCTTCTTCAGACACTAAAAAGCTATTTCTGGCCATCTATTCTATATTTTGCTATTCTTAGTGTGGAATTACTTATTTTATTACCATACTAATATATGTGGATACCCTTTGTCTGACTATCAGCATTAGCAGTTAATCATATGTATGTTAACACTAAAATAGTTTTCTTAGATCAAAAAACACTTCTTAGTGTTTTTAAAAACACTTCTTAGTGGCACAGAT
Source organism: Aviceda cuculoides (assembly GCA_035590195.1). NCBI lineage: Eukaryota > Metazoa > Chordata > Aves > Accipitriformes > Accipitridae > Aviceda > Aviceda cuculoides. Next base: position 14,778,102 of record JAVJGG010000082.1, on the reverse strand, counting down.
TAGACCTCTAAGTGCATCTTTCAGTAATGACAGCTAATGTACAATACCAGTTAATCTCTAAATATTTCCTCTGCACATCACTGTTCATATGCATCTGAATTTGAGATGCTAAAGCACAAAAATACTGTTAATATTGTGTCAGGCTCAAATATCTGTGTGCAAACAAGATTAACATTGTGTTCACTATGTCAATGGTACTTCCCAATGGTTGCATTTACAAGGAGGGCTCCAATGATAATGATTTATTTTAGAAGGAAAGCACACTGAAATAATAGTTTGCTTATACGTCCATCCTACCTTGTGTTTGAGACACTGCATGACAGGATTTCAAAAGCTGTTTGTACAAAAATAATAATGTCAAAATTGAGTAATACAACAAGAAGCAAATTAAATGAATGAAAACTGAAGTGAGATTGAAAAACTAATGCAAGAAAAACATACATAAAACAAAACAAATTTAAATTCATAACAGTTTGTATTGAAGGCTGTTTCCACCCATAATTCTACTTTCCTGGATTGTATGCTTGTATGAAAAATTTCTTCTCTTGTTTGATCAGGGAAAAAAAAATCATGTTTTGAAATTCTCATTAAACAAATACCACCTTTATCTTGATCCAGCTAGCTTTCATACATCAATGTGTATAACAACGAAACCAGACCCAGCTGGGAGTTTGCACTGGGGCACTTTTGGGGCTAAAAGGAAGCAGTCAAAACAGCAAGTATGAAAATATATGCTCTGATGGATCAAATTAGAGTGAGTTAAAAAGTTGTTAAGGACTACCCCTGTGGTGGAGGCCACCACATGCCCCCACAAAAGTGATAACCAGCACGTGAATGATCTTACTCCATTTAATCACTGATGATTTAAGCTGACTTCATCTCGGCACTGAAATGAGTATGAGCAAGCTCACGTAGGCTCCTACCATCTCTCAGCAGTGGAAGCTGTACCCCAGGCGAGGGAAGTATCTAATTGCTGAAACAGGTGACTCATTTAATGACTCACACTTATTTCCCAGCAATCTCCCCCCCCCTTATATGTGATGTGTTTATCACATTGTCATTAAAAGCACAACTATAATCATTCCCTCTAGTCCTTATGTTTTTAAAAACTGGTTCCAAACCCCTCTGAAGCCAATGGAAAGAAACCACTGATAACACATATCTCATCATTTTTTTGTCAGCTAGCATGGTTTACAGGGAGTTCTCTGTCACGCTCCCTACAGTGATGCTACAGATCCACTATAGCCCAATTGCCTCCCCTGCCTTTTGATCACGGGCAGATATTGCTCAGGAGCAGACTGACTGACAGATCCATTCATGCTGGATGTTAGAGATGGTGTCTACAGAAATCCTATGGGGAACAGCCTAGGAATTTTGGTTGTTGTCCAGAAGGGAGGTGGAACGATCAGAAGACAGAGCCATGGTGGCTGGGGCTCAGCGGTAGCAGCTGCCTGCCGTCCTACATGTCACCCCCCCTAGAAGTTAACCAGGCTGCAGCTTGTGGGGCTGTAGGATTCTTCTGACAGTGGAAATACTTGATTTGCATGTACTCTTTTCTTCCCTCCCCCTCTGCAAGATGGCTTTAATTCATACTATAATGTCTGCCAGAGAGTTCAAGTTCTGAACGTTTAATAAACAAAGAACTAAGTACAGAACCCTTGAGAGTAATGGGTATTAAATGCACCTCTTCTCTCTCATCTCACTGAACTGCTGGGTATATTCCCCTTGCAATTTACATTTGTGGAAGTGCAGTACTGCAAGTCCATGCAATTATTACAGCTCTGCTGGCTCAACTTTTCAGCAAGGGAACTGCTCAGAACATAGTGTTGCTTCTACCAGAAATAAGATTAGAATTTTCCTTTCTTTGCCAAGTAGTTTTTCAATTAAAAAAAAAAAGAGCTTATAAACTAGCAGAAAATAATAAGGTATTTTAATTAGCAAAGGGTGTACTAGTACAGATAAAACTCCCCATGCTACTATACATCTCTAGAATCCAGTCCAAACTAACTGTCTCTTAGAGTTCAGAGATGCTCTGTGCACATATTTCACTTCTGTTTTCCAATCAGCACTAGAAATGTAAGTTCCAAAATTAAGGAAACAGATTTGCTTGAGGTATTTTTTAGGAGTAATTAAAATGGATATGTTGGGCCTTTTATGACTGTCATATCTAGCTAATAAGTATCTGTGTGGCTGAACAGCTGAAAGGACAGACTCTAGCTTAAGCAGTCTAGCTTTCACAAGCTTATCTGAAACAGATCTGGTTCTTTATCATTCACGTCACCTCTTCATTTGAACTCCCCGAGTCGGTGAGTGACCACGAACAAGGTAATTTTCCCAAGTTCGGTAATGACTTACATTCAGAAGCATTCTACTCAGCCTGATTCTGTTTTCACTAGCTTGTTTTTCTTTTAAGCCTTTAAAATAAGATACCTGCTCATTCTGCTTCTCCAAGACTTCTAAATGCTCAAGTTGAACTTTTTTCAACTGATCCATTTCTTTTGACTGCTTCATTGCCAGCTGTAAGCAAGAGAAAATAATGGGGGGAAATGTAACACATTATTAACAAGTAAAATAAAAACTTACTTGAAACATACACATATATACACTGCCCCATTTGGATGGCACGAAACGTCACAGGAGGCCTATTATATCACTGAATCTTAAGAAAAGCTATTAATATAACAACTTATTTATATTATACATATTACATATATAATATATATTACATAAAAGTAGAAAATACACAATAATGAATAGTTGTTAATTTAAAATAGCTTACTCTTCTATAGATGTTAGATCTTTTACACTACAAGTATGTGACACGAAGCAAGGACAAACATCTGTTGGTTTACTAGAACTGGATTCTCATCACAAAGAAATAAAAATTAATATCCAGAAATAGTGCCCAGTGATTTTGTCATTCAAGGTTATAGTTACCCTTTTTCTTTCTTCCAGGAACTTTTTTGTGTTGCTGCTGTTCAGTTCTCTGACTCGCCTAAAAAGATGCAAATGTTGTCCATGAAGACTCATTAGAAAAAAAGAAACCCAAAAGCTAAAACAGAGAGAATCACAAACTCATAAGGTATATTTTGGTTTCTCATTGTCTGTATCATGTGGGACTAATGGCAAATTGTACAGTCCTCTGCCTATGCACCTTTACACTTAAAGGTTTCCAAGTACATCGACAGTATGATGGAAGACTTGAAAAAAAAAAAAAAAGACCAAGACTGTTGTGAATGAAGTTTGCTTTTTCCCTTACTCAAGAGTGGTTGACAGAACTTAAAAAAAATGTTTAATTCATTTGTGTATCACTTACTGCACTCTGTTCTCAATTTATTTTGGTATATAAAAAGTCCTACATCTCTTAACAGTGGTAATGGAAAAATCATCTGATGATCATCAGTAAAGTTACAGCTTACCAATGCTGTAAGGTTCTTAAAGCTGTTATTTAAGCAAAAAGATAAGTATACAGTTAATATTTACATAAAATGCCTAACTGCTAAGTATCTCTTCCTAAGATTTCCATCATGAAATATACCAAAAATAGTTCAAAGACCTGAATCACACTAATTGCAAAGCCTGAAAACCAGAACTGCATTCAGCCTGCTTTCAAATCTGGGAACAGATTTATCTTGGAGTCATTAGTGGAGGTCTTACATTAACTAAGCATACAGTTACCAAGGGCTCTGACAACTCGTCTTCCTGATGAGCTAGGAATGTGTAACACTCCAGGGACTTAGTTCAGTGGGAATAAATTCAAGCCTTTTGACCAAAATAGCCCAGTGCCAAGGAGGGAATGTAAAAGAGGAAAGAATAAGCCAGATGGCAAGCCCAAAGTGAAGGGGAAACCCTGAAGGCTTATGAGACATCATTACATAGACTCTGCTTTTGTCTATTTAACTGGAAACTTTTAGGATAGAAGAAACTTAAAATAGCTATAACGCAAATCAGTCCTCCAAAAAGTCTCAGCAGCTAGTATTGGCATGTGTCTCTCTCCTCTCTCAAGTCAATTAAGGCTGTCATCCCTAAACATGCTGTGATTAACCCACTTTTGCAAGTGCAGGAGTGCCCTTGCTTTGCTGTGCCTGGGTGCTGGCCAGGTCTCCGGTGCCAGCCCATAATGAGGGAGAGAGCTGCAGTTCAGTTCAGGAGCGGAGAAGCAACACGTGTGCTGTTGTGGAGTACATCTCCTGCTTCTTCGCTCCTATCTTCCATCATCTGCTCTGCTGATTATCACCACTTAGCGCTCCTTCTTTCTGCTTCACCTCTCCCCCGTGTAGATGGAGTTGTAGATGAGGGAGAAAGCCTTTCACTTGCACCATCTCCTGTGGTTTTAGTGATGCTGCCTCTCCAGTTATTCTAACTACAACTAGAACCAAACCTCAGACTCCCTTTTCAGTATAGCCCTCATTTAATTTAAAAAGCAACAGCAGAAAAGTATAATGCACTTTAAGTACAATAATTAAAACTTACAGATGTGTTTCGATTTAATAGTGTGATTAGACCTATACCAGTCACAGCTGATAAGTATAAGGAATCTTTTTATTTCCCTGATCAGGGCATTAAATTTATTGAAAGGATAAATACAAGAAAAGCAACATTTTTCCTAAAATGGTCATCTAAAAATATATTCAGCACAATCATTAAACATTGTTTCTATACATAAAAGCATAGTTTTAATAGAATTAATCCATGAGTTCACCTGTCAGCCTTTGACAGCATTCTTCCTTTCTCAAGAAGGGAGATCTGATACTTACCTCTCTCTTTCAGCTTTATTTTTGATAGATTTGTCTTGGCTTATGGCTTTGCTGTTCTCCATAGATATTTTAGCCTGGTTGGCACGCATTTCCTTGCTTTCCCTAGACAGAACCAAAGAAAGTCATTAATGCCTAAGATGCAATTATTTTTGAGGTTGGTTTCCTGATATTACTTTACGCTGTGGTTAATTTTGTCCCTGAAGCATTAAGGAAGAGGAAAGAACAAACCATACAAAAACTGCCTTCCTTTGGGCAGACTTTACACAATTTGAGCAAGCATTCCGAAATCTCCATTTGTTCCAGAGAATATAATCTGAAAGATCAGTTTAAAGCATTTTTACACTTTGAATGTTATAAAAGGGTATAAAATACTCTCTTTTCTCCCTAGTATATAAAAATTGTCCGAGTATGAGCAACTATCAGCCATTTAGAAAAAGCAATTTGTCTTTTATAACTGCCTAAAAAATTTATAAATCCTGCGCTCAGAACATGACTCCAGTATGAATCATAGTAATATTTGCTAGTTGTGGTATGAGCTGACAGACTTCCTTTTAAGACTTCTACTTTGGGCCCGAAAAGAGCCCTGTGGTTTAGACCACGGTCAGACTTGCGTTCGGTTTCTCTTTCTGGCTCAGTGAACCTTGTAGCCTCTCCTGTGAAACGAGATAGCTTTAACATGAGCGTGGCAATCACCTTCCAGGGGTAATGTCCTGAGTGGTGTGGTTTGATTCGGGAGGTGGAAGACCTCTTCAGTGTTTCAGCCAATGCAGTAGAAAAACAGAAAATAAGTAAATAAATATCATGTTGTTTCAAAAAGAAAAAGAGATTGCGATCCTTTGTTGGGAATAACAGCACAGATGCTGACTTTCAGAAATGGCTTACGAACTGTGAGTGAGCAGAAGGCTTTTGGTGACACGTAAGCCAGCCAAGCTCCAAAAAGGCTGTCCCTGAAGGCTAGCTCTTGCTTTCTGCCTGCTTAGCATTCCACCTCTTGCAGCTCCTGATCTTAGAGTGTTTATTTAAGCAGGAATTATATATGGAAATTATGCAGCGAATAACAAATTGTAAAGTCCCCAATAGCGCATAAGCATCTAACAGTTACCCACTGCAAGCCAAGCCAGTGCCTTAGTCTCTTTTTCCAGACATGAACTTAAGTAGAGTGCTAAACCATTATTGTACTTATTAATCCAAAATTCTAAGTAGTTTGTATGCACAAAAGAGGAGGGGTGTGGCACAGAACAGAGTGCTTATTTTAATGAAAAGTTGCCTCTGAATCTTCTTTAGCTTTCTTTCATCTCTAAAAGGCATTAATCATTAAGCAGCATGAGAAAACTTTGTTCCACAACTTACATTTTCCACAGTTTAAATTTTTTATTAAAGAAATGCAGTGCTTTTTTTTCTCCTCCAAGAGTTCATAAGGTGAAACATTTCCTGAATACAAATTTAAAAGCAGTGGTATCACAGCAAAAACTAAGATGGGGTTCTAAAAAGTGTTGTGTTGAGAGCACATTTCATTCCAACAGTCCTTTCTCCAAATAAAAGCTTTTATTTTCTATACTGAATTTGAAATAATTTTCAAGAACACCCCCCCCCCCACCCCATTACCTGTCCTCCTGTGCCACTGTGGGGGAGGAGGTAGAGAAAATCGGGAGTAAAGTTAAGCCTGGGAAGAAGGGATGAGTAGGGGGAAGGTGTTTTAAGATTTGGTTTTATTTCTTATTATCCTATGCTGATTTGATTGGTAATAAATTAAATTAATTTTCCCCAAGTCAAGTCTGTTTTGCCCGTGACAGTAATGGGTGAGTGATCTCTCCCTGTCCTTATCTCGACCCACAAGCTTTTTGTTACATTTTCTCTCCCCCTGTCCAGCTGAGGGGGGAGTGATAGAGCGGCTTTGGTGGGCACCTGGCCTCCAGCCAGGCTCAACCCACTAAATTACTGAAATAATTTATTTTTATTACCGGGCTCAAGCATGTGCAAAAAGTTAAGTGTAGGTGTTCAAATTGATTTAGCCTATTTGCATCAGATATAATTTTAAAGTGAAAGAAGTTAAGAGGATTAGAGGACTACTGTGCATCTCTTGATGATTTCAGAATGAGGCTTTGGCCACAGATATGGTTGAAAAAGCCAACACATCTATATGCCACTGTTTCCCTATTCTGCAAACTATAATCTAGCTCTGAGTTGCACTGCTGTTGAGTCTTTCTGGGTGTGTTGGGTTTTCACCGCTTGCAAGAAATAAAAGGTATTATTAACAGAAGAAATTAATAATCTTATCTTCCTTTTAAAATCATCAAGAAGCACTTGTAGGGACCACTCCTTGTTTCTAAACAGCGCTTCTCAAAGACAGGGCCAAAGTTCTAGCATCAGTTCACCGCTCAACCACCTGGCGTGGGGCTTCACTTCCAGTTTCAAGTTCAGGCCATGCCGCCCTGGCTGGCAGTGCTATGCCACTGTTAAAGAATGCCCTCCTGCTCAGAAGCAGTGGTGATGCCCATAGCCAGAGTTAACTGGAAGAACAGGATGTTAGAGAAAAAAAGGATTCTGAAATACGTGGCACATGAGCTGCAAGATTCAACTGCTGATTTCCTATTGTATCATACTGACTGCAACTCTGAAATTTATACAAACATATCTTTTAAAGGGATACTTCACTTTAAGCATGTAAGTCTATCCTTGGAATTTATAGGTAGCTTTAGATGACATTAAAGTGCATTAACATGTTATTTTATGTCACCAGTACTGTTTGAATGACTAGCAATCTCTTCTATTAAAAAAAACCACCACACATAATTTTTCTTTCTCTCTCATGTTATTTTATCAGCAGTACATAATGCTTGCGAATAAGACATTCACCTTCCCAATTTCTGAAATGCTGCAAGCTCGCTACATCCAAGTCAGTCAAGCTAACCCAGTCTGGAAAGGCAGGGGGCACAGCACCCCTGGAGTTCAATAAGCTTCAGATTTTTAGTAGTATCTGCTATCCTCTGCTTTGTTTTGAAATGAGCTCAAAGCACAAACTGTAATTGCTTTTTGTACCGCACATGGAGGGAAAGTATCTACCCTACAGCAGATAACTACATCATTTTAGATTACTCAGCTTTCCTACTAGCCCTGTGTCCTCTGTTGTGATAGCTAACTCATTACCTCTGTTCACAAAGAAGGAAGCAGTGAGAACAGCATGCTGAGAGCATGGTCCACCTCCCACGCTGCTCTCAGATAGATCCTTTTTTCCCCTATGGTTACCTGAGTTGTCTCTTGGCTATTACATACACCTATACAGATAAATGCATCCGTACTCCTATACACGATACGTTCTATAAAAAAGTTTACAAATTATGAAGTGTAAGGTCTCTTCGGGGCATTATAATTCACATTTCAATATTTCACATTCCAAATTCTTCTGAAATATTCATAGATTCAGACACAGTCTTAAATTTGTTTTAAACAGGAAAGTCCCCAGTCTGCACATTTAGGGGTTACACACAAATTCCCAAATAAGCAGAAACAGACTAAATTGCAATGAATAAAGCAATAAGGCTTTTGAAGGTTGTTACTTCTGGGACAGCTGAGAAGAAAAAGTTCTCAGTATTTATCAGGATGTAGATATTCAGGTCTGGTTTTTAGTTGCTCTGAAAATAGAACAATACATGGACTGAACACAAGTGATTTGCAATAAGAGAGCAAGATCCATCACTAAGAATATAAGAACTGTTTACAAGAAACAATGTAGGGCTGTTTAAACTGTAGAGACAGAAATTCTAAACCAAAAGACAAAAACTGTGAGAAAAAGCTTTAAAAAGAAAAAATTTAAACTTTGCCCTAGTACAGATATAATAGATGGCTACAATGACAGCCTTTAGCAAAGTTAAGAGAATAAGGAAATATGTATGAAAAAGAAAACAAAAAACTTACTTTCACAGGCTATATATTAGTAATTTATCTTGTAAGCATTGTAGCGAATTTCGAATAGGACAGAAAACAGGACTCTTAAAAAAAAAAAGCAATGTGATTTCTCTGGGCTGATGCAGCCAGGTATGATTTAGAGATACAGTACCAAGGACTGCACCTCCCTCTGGCTAGTACCTTTTGAATGATGCATTTGTATTATAATTTAACAAGTTTTGGACTCCATTTTTGACTGGGTATGTATTGCAGAACAGCTTGAATAGATCGATTAACACAGAGATTAACATAAAGATGAGCTCACTAAAAGGCTTTTGGTGGGACAATTCTCTGTTGGATGGAAAGCTTGCAGTTCCCAGTATGTTTTCTCTCTGATACAAAGATAAGCTGTTTTTTCACTCAGGAATTTAAAAAAATCATTTCAATTCCTTCTTCAAATGTGATTTATTAATTCCTTTTTCCCCATGTTTTTTATGTGGAAGATGCTGAAGACAATTACATATGAATATGTATGTACACACACATTTTGCATTCATATGCTTTTAGGCTGCTTTGCACAATAGATGATAGCATAAAAAGTTAATTCCTTTAATTACTGCCATTTTTAACACTGTAGATACAATGTGTATTTAATTTTATTTAATTTCGAGTGAGCAGGATGGTTAATTACAAAAGCAACAAGACAGCAGTGTCGTGCCAATATCTTCTGTATTCCCAGTGATTGCAACAGGGTATTGTATGAAGATAATATGTCAGTCTAATATAGCTTACCCTGCTACCCATTGTTTTTATGATCTTAATTTTCGTGGATCTTTCTTATAATCACCAATGCTATAAACACATGAGTCCACAACTGCTAGCAGCTCCAAAGGATTTTTCCATATATGATACTTCTCAGTTTCCAGCCTCTGAATTGAAGTTCCTGGGTAAAGTCTAAGCATCCGCAGTTGATGCAAACTACCACCAGTTCATCACATCTGCTACCTTTAATGGAGTTCAGACAATCTAAACTAGCTAAGAAGCCCATTCCTGCATCTATCTAAATCTTGTATGATCACTTCTTTTACTTCTACCATGCATAGAGTCCAGTATCTTTGACAGCAGTACAGGAGAAACGAGAAACTAGCAGTACACAAGAAACTAAACCATTATACAAAGCAGACATAAACCAAGACCTCATTATCAGGTAGCACTGCCCTGCTCACCTGTCATGTGAAAATTTTAGCTGCTGGGTTTGTTGTTCATGAGCATTAATCAGCAGTTTCTTCAGTAGTTCACACTGTTGGTTCAAGTGTAAGTCACGAATTTCTTGCTCTTCAGCACTGTGCGTATTGATCATCTCAGACCACTCTTTAGTGTGCTGTGCCACAATCTCTTTGACCTGTAGAGAAGTAACAGCAGCTTTGCTAGAGGTTCTCAGATAGGCTAGGAGAACAACTATTACTGCTGCTGAAGATGATGTAAAGACAATCATAAAAAAGATTACAAAGAATACAGCTAAACTGTGAAAAATGAAGTTGCTTCACAGAGTAACAAAGCCACTGAGGACAATACTGTGTATTATAAAAACAGATGTAAGCCAGCCCCTACTATTAGGACTCTATTATCTAAAGTACCCTGAATAGATTGGCTGCATTTATGCTCTTGACTGTACTACTGTTATTTTAAAACCTTCTTTAACACTGAGTTCATAATAAAATGGTTTCACATTTTTGATTGCCAAGAAAAAAATATATATTAAAAGTTTTGAAATTAACAATGGAAAAAACTTAGCGAGTGGGATTTCTCTGAGGCCTTAAATACAGTCTTTGATTTTGTGGAGACAGTTTTACACACACAGTCAGTTTACAGAGAAATCCTGTATTTAATACAACCTGAATCTGAAGATCTTTGTTTTATATTCATTAAGTCAGCAGGGAATCTGACAAGTATTCTTCTCTTGCTTATCTCCCAAGACTCACAAGAATAATGAGATTAAAGTTTTGGAATGTTCCCAAGAGACAATATGAAGAAGTCTAAATCACCAGAGTTGTTGTTATAATAATACATTGCTCTCAATGATTTCAAAAAGAAGCTAATAGAAAGGTATATTTTATTACCCTTTAATAATTATTTTTGGGTATTTTGACAAGGTATGCTATTTTTCCATAAATGGTATACAAAATATACCTCACAATAACCCATTTTCAGATAGTCATTTCAACTGCTACTATGGTAACTAATAGCATCTGGGCCATCTTCTACGAAAGCTAAACCTTATTCTGCAAATCAAAAATTGCCACCATATTGCTCAGAAAGTGAGAGACTGATGCCAGTATTTTAGGTGTGGGCCCACATGTGAGCTCTGCATAATGGGGAACAGACTCTCCTGCACACACTGATGATGGTGAAAGAAGAGGGGACCTTAACAGCCCCGGTCTCCATCCTGCCCTGGAGAGGCTCCTCTGAAGCCCCTTCTAAACAAAGCTCATGTTGTGTAACAAAGCTCAACTCCTAATGAAAAAAAAAAAAAAAAAAAAGTGAGTAATTATGTAACAGATCAGGGTGACTACCACTACCTGAAAACCAGACTTGCATTTAACTACAGTTAAATAGTAGTCCCATATCAAAACAGATAGGATTGAAGGCAGAAGCAGCTGATAGAGAGCTACCTGGAGTTTTCTGCAGCTGTCTGAAAACAACAAAAGCATTTTGAGGTGGGAGATTGGTATAACTAATACAGGCCTAATTCATCGAGGTGTTTAAGAGTGAGTGTACCTCCAGCAAAAAGAGCCATGCTTATTTTTGTGTATGTCAGTAAGTGTACTACTAAGCCAGAGCCTATCAATGATGAAGTGATAAATACACTGAAGGATGTGGAGCAGTTAGTCGAATAGTATCTTTAATAAGATGTTCATAAGGCAGTACTGCCTTCAGAGCCAGAAAAACATGAGGATTCAGTTTTAAAATGGGTCAATATAAATGCTCGGATGTTGTTAAGGAAGAGAGACACATTCTTCAGATGGGGTTTTTGAAAGGTTGAGGGGCAGACACTCCAGCTCATCTCTGGCACCCACCTGAGGCACTTAAGTTAGGACCAAGTTTAGTCCAAGCTCCTTGTATTGCTGATGCAAAAAGGTAGGAAATTTCAAAGCAGGATTTATCACACCTAAACACTGTCTGGAGATGTCTCTTTTATATCTACAGGGCCTCAAGCAACTAGACACTTCAGTTAGGTTGCACGAAATCTCCTCTCAATGGTGACTTCATTTGGCTTATCAACACCCACAGAGACCTAGAGGGGACTTCAGAAGAGCTAAAAGTAAGTCATGGGTGAAGTTCTCAGGAAAACCCATTCCTTATTTATTTTCTTTCAATGCAGAGTTTCCAGATAGAGTCAGCTCCATCCATGATTTGGACAAAAAAGATACAAGTAGACCAAAGTCTAGAGTACCTGGGTGTAACTGGGACCACAGCAGAAGAAGGACCACATACTCAGAAAACTTTTATGGTCACAATGTTAGAAAGTATTAACGTTTAAAAAAGACAACTGCTATATTACCCAGGAAGCAGACAGAGCCAGCAGCAAATCACACCGTATCACACATCTCGGCACAGGAATCAACACATGGTTCCTTACACAGATTTGTGACTCAAATTGCCTTCCTGCAGAGAATGCTCTGACCGGACTCTGCTGCCTTTCAAATATCAATAAAACTGTAGTAGGAACTGTCACCGAGTTGGCCAAGTATCCTCCACCGCTTGCTGCTGTGTGACTCTTCCATATAGTCTGCCACTTAGGACTGGGTTTCAGACTAATCTGAAGTATTAGAAAGTGCAAGGGATATTACCATACAAGATCTGATTCCTAGTCACAGTAAGAACGTTTTACATTGCCCTAAAAGAACAGACAGGCATTCCAGTAAACGAAAAAGACTTTGCTTTTATTTAAAACCTCCTTATGCTGTAGAGAAAATGCAAAACAATGTTTGCATAAAGAAAGAATCATGACTTAATAAAATAGTGAAACCAATAAGTTTATAGTGGAAGCCACAGTGAAAGCAAGTATTTCATGACTTAACTGCAAAGACTGTTTACAAAGCCCAGACAAATGCAGAGAAACAAAGACTGAGGGACCCATTGCAAATGAATAATGTGATCATTGTTCTTAAATGGTTAATATTATACACTACAGAGGAACATGAAGATAGGAATCCTACATCTCAGGTACACTGATATAGAATCATAGAGTCATAGAGTATCTTGAGTTGGCAGGGACCTGTAAGGATCATCAAGTCCAACTCCCGAAGAAGAAACCTGCAGCGAGACTTGAGCATGGCACTACTTAATCTGAGAAGGTAGAAAGTAAGAATCATTAAAAAATTGCCTGTGTTCACAAACAGATGTGCTAGTGATGTGCTACTAATTTCAAAATCAGCATGCAGTCTAAGAAGCAGGTACAGCTCCTTGTAAAACAAGTTTTTCTCTGGGGGTGGGAAAGAAAGGGAAGATCCTTTTTCTTAAATATCCTGCAAACTAAAAGTCTCATTTCAGGTTCAGCAAGATAAAACCTGATGAGAAGGGTGTAAGGGATTTGCCAAACACCAGTTACAAGACTTGAAATACCCAACTTGACTCAGACAACCTTAGAACTCAAGACCATTAAATCATCTGAAATCCAATTTTGCTGCAGGTCTGTGATATGCTTCAAAGTTCAGATGTAGTAAATTCAGCGTACATCCTTGCTTTTCTCCAATTTATTGGCATCATAGTTAAAAGGACTATTTCATTTGCACTGGGCTCTGCTCTTGTCCTACTTTCCACTATTAAGGTAGTGTTGCTTATCCAAGAGGATAAGAAAAATAACCATTAGCTAACTTCTCTCTTTCCTGTTCTACAGACTATGTTTGCAATCCTGTCCTTTCATCTGTTCCTACATTGGGTCTAAGAGACTAATTAAAATATTGATAAGGAACTTTATTTTGCACAGCATATATGCAAAATGTTTGTTTAGTCACTAAGTTCAAGAAGGAATAATCTTTGAAGTAATCTTTCCTTTTTTTTCTTTTCATCCTCTGCCTGCTTTATATTGGGACGTACTTTTCTAATGCAGGGGAGTAATTTGCATCTGCTGGGTTAATTGTGTGTGAAGTATATATTGGGACATTCAGATCTGATTTAAATATTTTATGCCAAACTTAGGCTGGATGTTTCCTCATGACAGGAAGACTTTTGTAGCTGAAAAGGTCTCTTTGGTGCTAAGAGTGTACATGCACATGGTGACACAGTGCTGCACAGGAGGACATGAGCTGTAATTAAAGCTGAATTACAGTACAATCTGATACCAAAATTAGTGGGCCAAATGCTGAGAAATGCTGAACAACTGTTAAGTTAATCAAACGCCCACTGTATCAGTGTAATGCATTCAGCATCTCAGAATTTAATCTAATTTAATTGCACCTACCTTCATCTAGGAGAAAAGTTAATTTCCCTATGGTCCTGAGCACTGTTTTCCAGCCTACTGTTTGCAAACCTTTGAATGATCTCCAGTAGTAATTCAAGGGCCCACATCCAGCAATTGAAACAAAGGAAGTCCGTGAGAATACTAAAATCGGTACATAATCTGGACAATTTTGATGGAACCACTGTGAGCAAGATATTGAAAATCACTGACCTAGAGAAAACAACAGAAGCAGACAACTTGCAGAGGAGTTCTTCTGGAATTATCCAACACACAGAAGCTTGGCATTTCAAAGGAGCTTACGTTTAAGCCTCCTTTGAAAATGTCATCCTAAAACCTGACAAGGCAGTGGACAAAAATCAATCTATTTTCCAGGTATGGATTAAATTGAAGGGAACCAGTTTGAAAGCAGGATTTTAAAAGGAACGAAGCTCAGAAACTGCATACATTCATGGAAAGGGAAAACATGAGTCACATCTATTGGATTTGGAAGACTGATGAACACTTGGATGTCCCTTGTGTACAAATCACACCTCAACTCCAGACTGTGACTGACACAGGTGAGACACAGAGATCACAACAAAGAATTTTCTATACAATATAACTTCAAATGAGTTTTGGAGCTTATTGCTGGATGATGATAGGGAGCTACTGCTCCTCAGAGGGTTTATTTCACTAAGAAATTAATGCATTATCTTTTTTTTTTTTTTTAAGTTGTCAACAAATTTGCTTTTATTTAAGGAAATGGTTCTGGACTTCTCATAGGAGAAGGCGATAGGGAGATAAGGCAGTACAGTAGGTTTTATTCCTGGGGATTTTCCTACATCTTTGTATGAGCAGGCAGCAACAAGAAAGAAACATTATTTAGAAAACCAGGATCTTCTCCACATGAAATAATAATACCAAAGAATAAAATTAGGAGGAGAAAAAGATATAAATGACCTTATTCTAGTCTCAAAGATGTGGCTGCTTTTGTTTGTATTTTCTATACCTGTCTGATTCTTTTCACAGGTTTCAGCTTTTACAGTAACTCTCCTGTACAGCAGTCAGTCTCCTGTACTCTTCTCCCTCCAGATCATTTTGTACATGGATGTGTCTTCTAGTGTACCTGCCACCCTCTAGTTTGGATATCTTTCAGAAACTTGAAAACATATCAACAGGTGGTAGATAAAACTTGCAAAAAGTTGATGGGCATAGTAGTGGTATAGAAGTATAGAGGAAGCAGCTCTAAGCAACTTGCTAAGCCATGAATCACAGCTTGAGAATAGCTTTTTCAAACAAACTGAGGTTGAGTCTCAGAGCACTTTTATTCTCCGGCACACTGGAGAAAACAATGCAACTAAGCAATGCAGAAAATAGTATTAGAAATAAGAAGGCACTTGGCTCAAGAGCAACTTGGACTCCTCCTTCCCCAAGAGACAGACTAGCAAGTGTTGTCCATGGTGACAACGAGGGAAAATGAAAAAGAAGCTTCTTTATGTATATAGTTTGAGAAAGTATTTAGCATCCAAATTTCACACAGAATATATTTATCTCTTTGTTTAGCTAGAACTGTCACAAATGACCAGTTTAGTTTCACAAGGCATGAATATGGCACTTTCTTCAATAATGTTAGAAGGGCAGGAAATTGATGTTGCTTTTTAAATTTTTTTTAAGAAACACTTTTAGATACTCGATTACTCCCATTCTTTTCAACATGTTATTATTGCTGAAAATCATTCATATGCTTCCAAGAAAATTAACTACCACTTGGGTCTCAAAATCTCTTTTTCAGATGTTGCATGTGTTAAAACTGGCTGTTTGCTTACCTTAGATTTGTGATCTGATGTTAGTGCCTGAATTTTAATTTCCGTTTCTTTCTTCAATTCAAGACAATTACTTCCTCTAAAAAAAGGAAAATTGCAAATGTGTGCCACAAGTTAAAAATCTTCCCATTCAGTCAGCTCTTACTAATTAAAATGTTAATCAAAGTTGAAGTGCTGCAGCGTATTGGAATGAAATTATTTCTTCTGGCAATTTATTCACAACTTACAAAATATTGTTGGATTAATGATCATTCAGTTCAAACACCACACGATTAATTCTAACTTGGCCCAGCAATTATTCTGTTGCTGAGGATATGTCAAGCATCTCCATTTATGGTACTTGGTTCCTTTTCCAGGCTTAAAATACCTAGCCAAGATAAACCAGTTTCTGCCTGAAAACTTACAGGCATACTCACTGCCTTGCCATGATGCCATGATTTTATCCTCTGTTTTAAAAGTAATTTTTGCTACCTTTTTTTTTTTTTAGTTTGAGGCAGAGAAAATAAGTAATTTGAAAACTACCTCACAGGGCAACAATTTGGGCATACTAAATTTGATTGCCTATTGAAAGCCTAAGTGCCCCTCTGTGAGAAGACAGAAGTGAATGGGTTGCAAAGAAGGGGGCCTCACCACCCTCGCAGACCACACCAACCCTTGTGGATGAATCCAAGCCATTAGATACCTTATACGACTTGGAAAGCAACAAATCTTGAAGACAGCCCTCACTCCTGCAATAAGCTGAATACAGCATGGCCTTTGTGTTTGGGTAAAGTTGATGGGGTTGAATGCAAGTTGTAAAGCTTGTTTAATACAGGAGGAGTGCATGATTCTAAGGAACAGGCTAGTAAAATGCCTGCAGAGGGCCCATGAGGAAGCTCCCCTGATATGCCTGTGGGTTAGGAGATGGATGACTTCTACCTCTTACCCACAGAATTTCCTTCACTAAGCCCAATTACTTGGGCCATGCACTGGGTGGGATGGATGTACAGAAAAAATATTCCATTGCAGCTACAACAGGAATTTCACTTACTGTCTCACCAAAGTCAATAAATTTTTGAAGGCTGACAAGCTCCATCTTTACCAATCTTGTTCCCTTTTTTGCAGTGAAGGGTTTTTACAACAGAATACAAATTCACACATTGTAAGTCTCTGGTTTTTTGTCTGGAATAATACAATATATTGAGAGGAGTCTATTTTAACATAACTGTAATATTTCTGTGTCAGATCATCCACTGTCGTAAAATGGTGTAACTCCACTGAGTGGATGGAGCCACATTCATTTTATCATCTGAAGCTGGCCTTGGTAAGAATGGTTATTGCTTGACTGCAGTAACATTAATCCATGTTTGCGCTAGAAAAGGAGATTTAGGAAACTCTTAACAAGTTTAAATCCCATTTTAATATCAAAGTACTGCTAAACTTATGGAAATTAGAAGAAAATTTTATCATCAAACAGTACCAGGAAAGCCCTTACTGAAAATAGTAGTGTGATGTGCCTTGTGTTCCCAAGGGCCACCAGAAGGACTAGCCATTTATTTTTTAGTCATAGCAAGGAAATCTTTGTAGGTATTTCTAACATTCATTCGACATTTTGGAAGTAATATAAAGGCATAGAGACAGGTTCTGACCACTGTTACCTCTGCCTGAAAAAAACCAGCCAGAAAGAAAATGTCTTTGATTACGTATGTGAGTAGCTGCGATCAGAGTCTGGCTATAATTCATATATGATTTGTCATACACTATGAAAGAGACTGCTTCTTAGGTGAATCAAACATATTTTATCCCAAATTAGTCTAATTGGTTCAATCACTAGACTTTTCAGAATCCCAGACATCAAACCCACCAGCTGATCCCTTCTCTGCAAATGCAGCTTTCATTGTATCTCAAGGCAAGTTCCAGCCAGGCTGGACATAACAAGAATTGTCCCCAACTGCAGTGGCATATCCATGGTTAAACCATTGAGTCACAGTTGGGAACAAATATCCAGGGACAGCCCAACCAAATGTCACATGTTCATGCTCACGCACACACATACACTTGGATTTCTGGACAGTCCTGATAAATCAGAAGGATCTTTATGTGCCCTCAACTCTGTTTCACAGTGGGAACACAAGCATATTTATCCCCACAAGCCTTTCTGAGATTTGTAAGCATTTGAAGTGTACAACAGAAATAGCACAGGGAGCAAAATCCTGTCCATCTGTCAGTGAATTAGCATGTGATTAAAAAATTCTACTTTGCTGAACAATATGCAGTTGACATTTGTCACACCATGTAGCAGAAATGGACCACAAAAAACTGCACAGTAAAATCATATGAGAAAGTCTTCTATACACCTATCAAAAAGCCTTTTTTTCAGGAAGCATCTGACAATTTCAGTATGAATACCTTGAAAACACATTTTACATGTTCTTTTACGTTTATTGCTTGTAAAAGTTCCAAAATCATAGCCAAGGAAATGGAGCATGTCCTGTACTCACTGAATCCAGGACCCCTTATTCATCAGGTCATTTCAGTTCAATAAAGTCTTTAAGTCTCAACCAATGTGTTCACTTCTAAGCATGTCCTTAAATATACTGCACAGTTGGGGTGAAGAGAAGTGTGTGCAGAAGTACCTCACTGAATGGGCTTTCAGGGTTGCATACATAATGACCCTGAAGGAAGCCCTTAAAACACTTTGATACAGAATTTAAAAGTGTTTTCACAGAAAGTCTGTGCTGATACTGGATTTGGCTGTTAATTAGATACCAATAGTTATTACTGTAACACTGAAGAGCCATCAGATGACTAAGAGCTCTGGAGTCCATGGAAAGTATGGAGTCATGGCAAGGAACAGCGTTTGGCTGTGTATTGGATCTGCCTCTGGAACAGTCATTTCCAACTTCTTTTTTTTATTTTAACTTTTTATGATAATTTAAAACTATCATAAAAGCTTTGGCATCTACTGCAAGTAGCCAATGAAGTGATCTCTAACTGGGAATCAAATTATCAACTACTTTTATACTTGTCCCATTTGGAGTTACTCTGGAAAGCACTGTTACCTGGTGCTTTCCACTATTTACTGCACAGAGACAGCCATTACCACCTTTAACTTCCTGACATACCTTCATTTGCTGTTTTGCCTAGACAGGCAGAGGCACTGGCTTGTTCTCAGGCCAAGAGGAATACTGATTCATGACTCTTCTGGTATGAGATTCTTAAATAGCAGAGCACAGGGAAGCCTTTTTCCCCCAATAATTAAGGTGCAATGTCCAGGGCTTAGTTCACTGCCACTGTAGTAAATACCCTGACTGTAATTATAAATCCAGTTGTATCAATAACCTTCTGCTGTGTTATATTCAATAGAAATTGAATCAAAGCCACATTTAATTAATTAGTCCTGTAGTTGTTTTGTCTCTGTTTGGAAAAGTATTAATCTTCTGGAAGGAACTACTCGGATTAGAAGTATTTCAGTGCTTACAGTTCTCCTTTCTTGGACAAAAAAAACCAACCTGAGCTTTTTAAAGAGTTTGTGAACTTTTAATGATTTAGTGAGGAAAACTCTCCTTACCTTGTTTACTTCTGACAGTTCTATTTTTGTTCTGTTACAAGTTTATAACGTACACACTCAAAAAACACTGCCATTCCAAATAATTTATAAAACAAAAAGTCTTTGTGGAGGAATCCAGTGCCAAAGAGGCATCTATGTTCAGTATTCAGTGAGTGAGTTGCCAGATGACAACAATATGAAATTAAGGCTAACTATTAGCATAGCTTGTTATAGAACTAAATAAAGTAATTCCTGCTTTAGGTCACAGTATTATAGTATAAACCATTGTCTCAATGAAATGCCAGTCATAGGGTGAAAGATGGACATGGGAAACTGCGCCAGATTACACAATAGCAGCAAGGCAACAGCAGGTCTTGCTACACAATCCCAAACCGGACTGTAAGAGGGACATTTTATTGAAGTCACCAGTATGTTCCAGGAACTTTCCTAGGACAATTAAGAGATTTACACAGATAATGTTCCAGGCCATCAGCTAGTGCAAACTGAAACAGCTTCACTCAAGTCAAACTAGTAATACTGATTTATCCCAGGTGAGGATCTGAAGGGTTTTTTTATTAAAAAGAAACTTCAACTTGACAGCAAAGCAAAACTCTGTTATTCTAAAACATTGAGGATTTAGAAGCCAGCTTCTTCCCCAGATCAAATAATCGCTTCTCTCTGGTCATTAGAACTATTGAGGACCTTGGTCTGCTCTCACTGAACACAACAGTGGGAAATGCAGTGAGACCAGATCAGACCACAGAAATAAAAATTTGAGGTAACTCCTTTGCTTTTAGTTTTCAAACTCTGATACAGAAGACTAGAGAAAGGCAAAGTGAGTGCAGTATTGATGGCCCATTGCTAGAGCCTTCAAGCAGCTGATACTCAGTTTGATGCTGGTTCAAGCTGCAATTCATTCATATGAATGACCTTTTTACAAATGTTTTATTCCAGACCACAAAAGCATAAAAACTATTTTAAGTCTAAAAAAAATAATAATTTTAAATATTAAAATAATATCTTACCCCTTCTTCTTGATTGCCTTCTCTAATGTTTTCTCGTATGATACCTTTTCTTTATCATATTGTGCCACTACTTTGTCAATTTGTGTGCAGTGCAACTTCTGCATAGCGCTGTGCTCCTGGAAAACAGTAGGATCTTACAATTAGGTTGCTGGATTTTTAATGTTTAGTTTTCTTACAGTGTAAAAATATCAGTGCGGTGTATGAACAGACAACTTTGACAATGAAATTTAATCTGGTTTAGCCATGTGGTATTAGATACTAGATTAGAAACTAAACCAGCATGGAGAATATTCATTTTCCCCCCTTCAAATTTCTGTCCCTTCAAAGCGAGGCCACAAACTAAGCAGAGGTCTGGGTTCAAAAACGAGAGGCAACAGCTCTGTTGCAGAAGTTAACAGGTTCTTCTGGAGTGGACAAACTATACTTGCACACTGACTGTGAAACAAAATTTACTGCGAAATATTGACACTCACCAGTATTCACTACAGTTTGTCCTGCCTTTAATTTCTACATGCTCTATTATTCCCTTAAAACCCTTTAAGATTTCTTTAAAAGCATTGTCCTGTCTTTGCAGAGCTTTATGTATGTACCTTTTACATGATTCTCAATCCTGACTAAAATCTCAACTATTCATAGACTTTTTGAAATCCAAAATCCTGCATTTTTTTGCAAGCCACTAATCTGACAGTAGGGAATGGGCAAATTTAATCAGTCACAGACTGTCTGCCTAGTAATGGTGATATTAAGAACAGTGGTCTTCCCAGGAATCTAATGATCTTTATCCTACTTAGGTGAAACGTCTTGTTTTTTGTACACAAAAGTGAAAAAACGAACACTGAAGGTTGTACCTCCACCTGCCCAAACATCCTTCTCTTAAAAAAACAGATTAATAACAACACCATCATAAAGTGAAGTCACTGTATGTGATGTGTCTCTGTGTGTGTGTATATTGGGTATTACAGTTGTAAGCAGCTGTGCCATGTAGGAAAAACAAATTCGCAATAATACGTAGAGGGATGTTAGGAGAATTTTATCGTGCTGCTGGAGTCAAAATGGCTGAAACACTGAATAGAAGTAAATAAAAAGAAGATAGCATCAAAAATATACACAGAGTGCTGCATCCTGAAAAGACTCACAGCAGTTAATTTTTCTATTAATCTGGATATGTGGTGTCTCTAACAGTCCTATACCCTGAGAAAACAAGACTGACGTGTTTTCATATAGAGCAACCAACTTCCACCAGCCAGCATTTCAGTGGAGCTGCTAATACTTCTCCACACTGAGTGGATGCTGTCAGTAAAGGGACCTTTACTGCTGTCATCTTCCTTAGCTAGCTCTGCCCAGGGCTACCAGATTAGCTCCTACACTGCTTAGATCAGAGCTCTTTCCTCTCAACTTGCTCTCCCACACTTGGATGCACTCATTTTCCAGAACGCATTTTCCGAGGCCAACTTTAGATGGAAAAGTATTGGATTTTTCTTTCCTTAAACAACATGAACAGTTCCCTTCTGTTTACTCATTCCTCCAGATCTCCAGAGTGTCTATGGTTCAATGAGAGCCAACCTATTTCTGGAACTTGCAAGTTCAGTCTGCTTAATACACAGGCTTCCTCAAACTGATCATGGATAACTAACTGCATAGCTCTCTTGCTCCATCCCAGCTGATAAAATGCATTAAAAACACTGATGAGTACACCGAGCACTTCCCTAAGATCATCTGTGAGCTAATATGGCCACACTTTTCTGCTCAGACTCTCCTCTCCAAGCTCAAGAAGTTGCCCTTGCTGGAGCCTTTAGCAAGGCATGATCTAGACAGGCACCTTCTTGTTAGGACAGACTTGCACTCTGTACTTAAGACCAGCAGGACACAGGCTGGCTCAGACCTAAAATAGCTGTGCTTGAGCTAATGCTGAAAGCCCTTCTGAGTGCACAGCATTTTCAGGTTATGGCTGGCAATTTTTTGCTCAGATTAGAGGAGCAAGTGCAAGTCTGAACAGATGGATCAATTTTGTTTAACATTAGCAAGCGCAGTCTTGGCTAAGATATCCTTACACTAGTGTGGGTCACATATCAGGGACATAGATCATCGAGTATGGCCATTTTCTATGTAACCATGGTACCGTTTTCTTTGCAAAAAGCTGCTATAGCAAACTCCTGGATGTTGTCCAATGAATGAGAAAGTAGTGTTTCAAAATAAGAAGCCTCCTAAAAGATCAATCCTATGAAGGTCTAGAAACTGTCCATGCCCAGCAGTGTGGATGACAGACACATTTTCTGGAGCATGGGCTTCGCACACAACACTAAAATGGAGAAATCACTCATGTCCTTTCTGTACAGGGTCAGTAAGGAATCTGAAATGTAACTATTTAATTTTTTTATATGACTTTTAATACTACGAGCCCCACAAAAGTGCCAATTATTGAAAGTAATTTCTTCATACTCCATTGTACAGATGTGGAGTCCCACACCCAAACAAACAACGGTCACAAAAATAAACACAAAGACTGATATTAAAAATGCCCAGGCAACTACATTACGTCAGATCTGCAATGAAATCTGTAATCAAAGAGAACAAGGGAATAACTGCCATAAAAGTCCAGAATGGATTTGTATGTATTGCCAAAATTCATAACTTAAGATGCTTTCTTCACTTGTTACTCCTCTTTCTGTAACAAGAGTAATGGTTTTCTAATGGGGCAGGAGAAAATTGGCTGTGATTTTCTAATGTAAAGTTTATTCGTGATAGTGTTATATGTATTTGGGACATCACTACTAACAGTACCAAGCAAAAAGCTGACTATAAAGTGGTTAGCATGGATATAAGTGAGAAAGAATAGAGCATTTCATTTTTCAGTTACACATTCCAGTTCTCTTTAGCGATTTTGCAGTTTTTCCAGTGCTCGTCTTTGATGCAGCACCTTCTCACGTCATTACTGCCTTTTTTTCCAAGCTGCCTGTCAATATGTCATGCAAGAGGGAGGTAGATAAAATCATTACCTGAAAAAGGTGAGCTTTGGATGCTCATATGGGTCAAACAAATGTGCACCGAAACTCAGGGAGATATACAAAGGGTTGCTAAAGGGAAAACTTGCTCACTGGAGCATATTTCATTCAGTACATTTAAAACACATAGGCCTTTGTTGGTGGTCCAACTACTGTTCCTTAGTTTTTCACTCCAGTTTAATTAGGAGCTGTCTGTGCTAGTAAGCACTGCAACTTTTTTCTATTAGAGTGTGTCGCTCAGAGAGCTCTTAATAATCATACCTTTGCATGTTTCTTCTTTAAGGCATTCAGCTCTTTCTGCTGCTTCTTTAAATGCTTTATATAAGCCTACAAAAAGAGAAGTTGGATCAATTTTTCTCTAGTCATATTGACTTTAACCAGATAAAATCCCGGCTACTGAAAACAAATAATTAGGAACACATCTTGAAAAGCTTGTGTCCATACTTACCTTCATTTGCTTTAAATCTTCTATCTTCACTTGAGGAATAAGGTCTATACCTAGGAAGGTATTGATACAGTTTATCTAAATCTTCATACATACTAGTGTATATCTCATACTTCTAAATTTGAGTTTTACCACAGAAACCTACATTTAAGTTAGCAATTAATTGATATTTTTCACCACATAAAAAATAATCGCAAGTTAATGAGAAAATTATTCATCAAGATATAGCTAAGATACAGTTAATTTCCTTTTCAAATGCACTGCTCAATCAATTGCCTTGTGAAAAAAAGATTCAATGAGTGTTTTTTAATCTCTTACAGTTCTGGACTGAAGTGTCAAAACACAGAAATCTAAGAATTGAAAAAGTTCCTTTTCTGAAAGCACAGCAAACCATTTACATACATTAATACTGAACCCAGCAAACGTCAGAATTTTGGTCCATAGCTGGAGATTGCTCTGGCATCACTCGTTTCAGGGGTGGGGCTTCTTGGGTAAGGTTCTACATGACTACATAAAGGGTTAACTGAGATTAGGTATACTTCACCTCAAAGACACAAAAATCACAGGAGTGAAAATTTACCTGCAGCTTGCATGTTAATGGAGGTTAAAATTGCATTTTGGTTAATAACAGGTTATGAGAAAAGGAGCAACAGTACACTCCAAGACTAAAGGAGAGTTAAAAATGGAGGAGAAACAAAATCATAAAAGTTAAAATTGTTATGAAAATTCAATATAACAAGGAAATCTATCATACAAGACTAACAGTACTATTTAGATGAATGAAAATATATTTTGATCACCTTAACTGCAATGCAAACAAAACCCAATCTCATTTCATGTTTACGCTTTAATAAATGCTTTGTGACATATTATGGTTATTTTTTAAACTACTAAGCACATCCTACATATAATCATTAATATAAATGTCAATACAATGCCATGAGAGCTGTAATGCATAGGCGTTTTCTTCTGAGTTTTTACACAAAAATGTTTGCCTATACATAAATACACTGCAAACATATTTAATTAACTGCTCTTAATAGTGTCCGTGGACTATAAGATTCCCCTGCCTTAAAAAGGACTTTCTGTCTCTTAAGGTGAATTTTGCTGGAAAATATTCAGATGCAGTAAAAGAAAAAAAAAAAAAGGGGGAAGAGGGGCGGAAGGTAGGCAATCTCCTTAGGGAACATGAATTTTTTATTTTCTAAAGAAGCATGAGATTCTGCTCCATTATATGGTATTAACATTAGTCTAGTAAATGAGACTGGAACAGATTTAGGCACAGATAGAGGCTGAAGTTTTCAAAAACACAAATCACTTAACTATTACTGAAAGTCAGAGAACAAAAACGCCTGACATTCTTGTGCATTTGAAAGCCTTCCCCTATCTTGCTGGATATGTAATTTCCAATAGTAATGTGAGTTGTATATTTTAACAATGGTAGAATTATTCAGATCTTAAAAGATCATAGAGATAAGTAATAAAAAATATGGATCGTTACCATAGGATATAAAAATGAATGGCTTGATTTTAACATGTGAGAATGTGGATAAAAATGGTTACAGACAAGAATGCGTAAGTACTGAAATCTCAGTTTAAGACCAGGGCTGCATCAGGCATGCTGTGTTCTAAACAAACTTCCTCAGGAGTTTATTTTAAAACACAGACTCATTTACTTTGTTCACCAGGTCTGACTCCATGGCAACCAGGAACTAGTTGCCAATCCCAGCAAAATTCATGCTTAATTAATGCACAATAAAACTAATACTTGTGCGTCTTGGTAATGATACATGAAGTATGATAACACCTCACTACATAAAATAATCTGGGTTTTACACCAGGGAAGAACTTTGAAAGAGTTCAGGTGCCAGAGACGACCTGTTTTATTGCCAAAAGTGACTCCAGAGAAATGGCTTCTTGTTTCTCAAGAGATCTCTTCACATACATGTATTCAGCCACGCCTGCTTAAGTTTAAGAACAGCAGCAGTCAGTGCACCTTCTCACTCCTTTCAGTCCCTTTGGGCCAAGGTGGATGAAAGAGAGTGAACCAGATTCTAATTCTCGTGGCCCATTAACAGAAATATTTATTGTGTTTCCTTCAGCTGTACAAATTTGTTTTCTCACTTCATCTTCATTACCTGTGATCATACGAGAGAAACAAGTAATCCCATTTGACTCTATAAGATGATTTTGTAGAGTGAACGGTGAACAGTGAGGAAAAAATACTTATTCACTCATAAATGAGCACATTTAATATGCATATTTTTTACAGTAAACATGCCATTTCCATAATCCCTATTCAGAGTAGAATGACACATTGAAAACATTTCTAATTGTTGGGAAATCTCTACAGAATCCAATGAATTCTAAATACCTTTAATTACTTAAATCTGCAACTCTGCCAAGGGATTTGTGAAGGAAGAAAAAACAGCAGAAGAGTTTCTGTGGAGTATACCAGAAAACATTCCTATTGGCATTCCTCCAGTAGATCTTTAGTAAACTACTCCCAGAGTCACACAGGTTACTACTATTGGCAGTAAGTACACAGCTACACAACGAGGTCACTTAGTAAAATAAAGCTGTATTGGCTTTATACAGCCATTATAGTAATATACAAGATTTATTTGCAATTAGACAAAGATCACTCTCCATGGCAAAAGAAGTTACCTTCTAAAAGGGTAAGAATGAATAGAACTGCAAAACTAAAATTGCATAATAAGTACTTCTCTGTGACTTTCTGAATCACTTCAGAACTGAGGGAGTGGCATGTGATTTTTGTCTACCTTTCTTAGCGTCAGTCCCAGATCCAAAGCCTGCGGTGGTACTTGGTCGAAGTTCAGAGCTACTCTGAGGCGTTACGTTGGTTTTCGCATTATTGGCTTTTCCTTTTCTATCATTCTTTGAAGTGTCATTTGGTACATCGGCTATATCACTCTGAAAGAAACATTCACATCATAATAAATTAATTGTTGTTTTACCTGTAGTATAAAAGTTGGGGTATGGGAAATTTCTGAACTTGCTTACTTCAAACACAATTAAGAAAGTTGTAAGAGACTTTCAAACAACATTATACTCAGTAAAGTACTTGTAACTTATTTTAAATAGCTACCTACTAAAATATGGCTCCTTTCTCATTTCTTAAAATTTCTGCTTCTAAGGCACGTAATTAGTATGATCCGTGAAAAGTCAGTTAGCAAACGGAATTGCAGTACATGTCAACTAACATAAGCCGATGTATTTCAGAGCAGGACAAAGAGGCTTATATTTGAAAATGAGAAATTATAAGGTAACATGCATCAATTGGAGAAGGACCAGTTTACTTTAAAAAAAGAACATAGCAGGAACATAAATGGGCTGTGTTTGTCATTAAGTTCTACTTACAGTTTCAATACCCATAGCCCTCATTTGGTCTGCTCTTTTTTCTGTGATAGACAAAAATTTCTTTGGATCTGATAAAGCATCCACAATATCTGTAAGAAAAAGATAATCAACTTTTTATGATCTTCAGAGGCATTTGGGAATTAATCTTTTACAAGAGCTTTATTCTACCCCTGTTGTTATAAGCCATGGCTTGCAGCAATAGTCCAGCTTTCCATAGTGAACTTGGCAGGACTGAAAGCACTCATTGCCACAGCGCTTGAACAAACTAGGAACATGAATCAGTTTATAATGCACCAAGGGAGTGGTATTAAGCCAGGTACCTTATTTAGGAAAAATCCACTGACTCCATCCAACCAAAGTTACCCTAACTTACTCCCAGTTGATGACACTAGAATTTGAGACCAGAATGGGAACTCCTGAGCCACAAAGCACTAACAACTTTGTCTCCTGGTTATTCAAAGGGGTGCTGACTGACTTGGGACTGCAGGGAATTGTAGAAAATGCCATTGTACTTGCTAGCTAAATAGGAGTTTCAGACGGGTGGTTAAAGCAATCGGGGAAATCTATTCTCACTTGCCCTTGTGATGCTCCATGTCTGGTACATGACAGGCTGTGGAATGGCTTTTCTATGAACCATAATGACCAGTATTTTAATCTTGCACATGACACAGTACAACTAGTGGTATCATAGCACTACCCAGCACTGGATACTGTATAGATTATCGGACCTGTTTTCCATATGCAGTGATAAATGTGCAAGCACAGGTTTACAGCAAGACAAAGACATGTGAATCTTTACCATGCTTAATTTCAACAGCCAAAGAATTCACAAATGGCAAAGGAGGCCCTCCACAGCAAGAAATGATTTTACAAATCAAACTGATTCAGCACCTGCAATAATAATGCATTTAGAGACCACAGCAGTGACCTGCTTTGATCATCCCTCTGAAACTTTAACTTCAGTATTATGGAGAAGAGTCGCCCATCTCAGTTAATAAGCCTTCCTTGTCTGAGCATTAACTTAAGAAAGGAAGTCTGAACGCTGCAGACTGACTGACTCATCGTTCACTACAAAATACTGTCATGACCGTTAGGAGGGCCATGGACAGTGCTTCACTTGCAAGAAAGCTGTTTCTTTGCAGAATGCTGCAAAGCCCTATGTTTGGCTGCTTATGAGTAAAAGATAAATGCTTTTGTACCCTTATATTTTAGATGGTCTCACTAGCACAATAGGCCATTATTTCTGCAATGACAGTTCCAACACTCACGGTTTTCATCATCATTTGAATTTTGCCCATGTTTCATGTCACCTCTTCAGCCATTTTCCAACTGAGCTTACAATGATGCAAGACAGAGAAGCTGGTCCACTGACCAGGTCTGTAAACATATCCAACCCATCAAAAGCTCTAGGAAGAAACTTGCTATCCTTCTTGTGCAAACTGGGGCTGGACTATATCCTCTCCCTTCCAACCTAAATTGTTCTATGAAATGTTCCTCTGAAGTCACCGGATGCATTTCTCAAGCCAAAAAAGCACAGACAGGGCTCCCATTCCAACAAAAGTTGTGTTAAATACATAGCATTACCCTTGACAGCTCTGTTTATCTCCACAAATAGGTTGTCTCCAATAATTGCTGTAACCCACTGATGTCTTCTGAAACTTACTTCATATACACAAAAACCATGTAGAATTTATTTTCAGCCATAGCAATGGCCTTGTAGCTCAGCACCGTTTCCCCTTTCCCTAATGTAGTAAGCATGTCTTTTTGTCCTTGGCATGCACTCTTCAATGAAAATCCAGGACTACCCTGCTAACATGATGCGTCATTTGAAAATGGGACCTGATTAGCACGAGCTTCAAGGTAAAAATGACTAACATGTTTGGGAGAGCGAGACCTTTTTAAATTGTATTACTAACCATACGAGCACATCACCAAAGGCTCAGCTTTTCTACAAGGGGGATGTGACTCATCACTGCTGCTCACATTGTCATTTGTCCTCTGCTTACGTTTTTCTTTCTCCTCAGTGAGGTAAGGTGGGGGTGGGGAACAGCATTTTGTAGAAGAATCACAATTAAACATAAAACTAGGAAAATAATTGGAAGAGTACATTACAGAGGACTAACCATTAACCTAAGCAGCCATGCTTACTTATGTACAGACTTCTATTATAGAAGCTTCTCTTTGGAGAACGCTACTTCATTTGCATTAATTTGTGCCAGTATTGTGTTTTGTTGGGAACAGCGTAGCTGATGCAAATAAAGCACAAGAAATTACTGTTATATGAAAAATAAAATTATGCATCTTTTAAAGCCTACAATGCACTTCCCATTCTAGTTATTATTCGGTGCAAATTTTTAAATCTTACTCATACAGGGTAAAAAAAAAAAAAAAAAAAAAGAAAGTAGGCAGCTATTGAATTGAGCTATACCTTTCTACAGGTTTGGTAAAACAACCACGGAGATCCTAATGATAGCTCATAAAACAATGAGAGGTTCATTGCAGATGCTAATTAAAAAACACATGCCAACAGAATACTAATGATTCCACCCAAGTGTCAAAAGTTATTTCCCAGTTGTTCATCACGCTGTTGTTCTTTATAGATAAGAAAAAATACATGAGACACATCAAAATTATCTGGGAAGGGAGAGGATGTTGCTGATTTGCCACTAGTTAGAATTAATCATATTTAATTTTAATAGGAATATGGAATTATAAGAAATGTATTAG
>JAVJGG010000082.1:14714208-14747985 GCA_035590195.1 Aviceda cuculoides | reverse complement strand
CGTCAATAAAGAAGTGTCTGCTTATCTACACTAAATTGGTGTTGATAAGTTCTTTATTCCGAGTTTTTCGGCAACAAGGAGAACTAATAATTGAACTCATTTAGTTCATGTTAATATGGAGTCCATTTTTCCCAACACTGACAGTACGCTATGACAACCAGTTCTCTCATTCTAGTAGCATTTTACTGTAATGATACTGTTACTTAGGGGCAGTAATGTTTTTCTGTCCTCACCTCTACCAGATAAGCTATCTGTAGAAATGCTGACAATGGAGTAGATCAACCAGTACTGAACTGCACGCAATTTGCAAATTCTAAAGCAGTGTTCAAATTCTCTTTGAAAAACAAGTCTTTCACTTCTGAATTTGTATAATACAGTTTAAAAAAGAAAACAAAAAGTCAGAAGCATGTCCTTAGTTTAGAAAATATTTTAACTGAGTCATTTACTGTCAAAATTTAAATTCAGGAAAGAATTAAAGCACATGCTTAAACGTGTCCCTTAGATTCATGGTTCAGTTACTCCTTGAGAATCTCAAGCTTAAGCAGAAGCTTACATTTGTCTTGCGTCAAAGTCCCTAAAGTTAAATACTGCAGACGAAACATGCTGCACAAAGGCATGGTAGTACTCCAAGACTTTTGGCAAAACTCCAGATGACTTGCCGGCAACCAGGATTCCACATACGAACAGCACAAATGCTTCTGTAAATGCTTAACCTTTTCCATGAAATATTGTTACTGAAGTCTAGGCCTGTTCATTTTTTTTAAAGCCTAAATAAATACCAGCAAACATAGGCTTGAAGATACACTATCTAATATGTTAGGCAAGCCTTCCCTTTCTCCGGTTTGCACTATGGAAATGATACTCAGAGAAGTGGCAGTAATTCTTTGCATAGGCAGCAAGTTTGAGATAATTTTTGCAAAGAGCAAAACATCATTTTTATCAATAATGTTTCACCAATCAACTTTAAGGTGAACTTCATTTTGCTGCAGAGTCAGAGCACTAACGTTTAGTGCAATTTCTGTTTTACAGTTTTAAATGGTTTATGTATTGTCTAATGTACAGGCAAATTTCATCTGCAGTGAAGAAAACATTTCCCAGAGGTACACCCTGAGGGTGAACTTACCCATTACACTGATTTAAGTGGTGTAATGATTATTCTCAGCTGCTTGTTCCTATCCACATGTGGCGATTTGCTACTGCTCAATAAAAATGACCATGGCCCTGCCAACCTAATCATAGAAATGGCTCACATTAAAAATTACTTTCCTGAAAACCCCAAAATAATTAAACCACACTAAACCCATATAAAATTGGGAGATAAAAAATGCAGAAAGGTTTTGGATGCTGAATTATCTCACTGTCCATTTTTAACAATATGCCAATATTCTCAAGAACACAAAAGTGGTTTTCTTTGAAAAAATGTATGTCTAGATTCCGCATCAATTGTACTTCTAGGCCAAACAATACAGCTAAAGTACACGTTAACCCTACAAATATTTATGTCAGAAAAAATGTAATTAAAAAAAAAAAAAAGACGACTCTTCCTAAAATGTCAACAGAGAAAAATCAAATTAAGCTAACTTGTATTACCTTATTTTCCATATTATTTTGTCATTTAACAGATACATGTCATTATCATTAACACTGAGGCAGGCACTTGGTCTGAAAGTTGATTTCTTAACTGAATATGCAGGGTTTCCAAGGAGTTAAAACACTAAATCTTTCCAATCTTTCAGCATTGTGTGTCTGCTTCAGCTGGCATACTGATACCACAGTACTTCAGTACTTCCACACCAATACTCAAGATCTACAGCACACTGAGATACAGGTTATCTCACCTCCAAAACCATCAGGCACATATGTTTTAAGCACAATGTTGCAGAAAACCGTTGGAAGAGAGAGTGGTTTGTTGCCCTCATTCCGAAGGGAAATGTGTCTGTAACCTGCTTGCAGACCATCCAGAGGCAGGATCCTCTGACCAATCAACTTATTATTGTCATCATACACTGCTATTCTCAGGACAGCAAGATCAGGGAGAATAACCTGGAAAGCCATAAAATGAAGAAATTCAATGACATTAATACAGGAGCACCCTCCCCGCCTCCCATGTTTGAACCATTCACTTTGTATGCCAGACCCCCATCACGGTAAGATGTCGTTCCCTGCAAACTGCACACTTCAAGATTATCTTTCCTACAAAAGCTTTTTTTTATCCTAAATGGGTAGATTTCAGAATATGCAAATCCTGCAGCTTACAGTTACACTAGCTAAATATTTTGCATATTTATTTTTCGTTACCAAAGACTGGTGACATGGATAAGGCGGCAGTTAAATACTACATGGGAAATGAGAGATGCAGTAGCAATTGAAGGGTAAATAGTGCTGGATCACGAAGAATCATGACAGGAAGGTGGGATTTGGGAGATAACCAAAAAGGCAAGGAAAAACGGACAGAGTGCAAGCATAAGCTGATGGGGATGCAACCTCAACTATGGGTACTGCAAAGGGGAGAAGCAAACAGAGGGCAGGACAGGGTGACAGACCTGATGAAATGGTGTGCTGCCAGTAGAAGTGGGTGTGCTGTACTCATAACATGAAAGGTACATGGTATGCATGGTGGGCAGGGATGCTGCCAGCTATCTGCATCTGTCAGCCCCCATCTGGACTGGCCAAAACAGTAACAAAAAAATCACCTGCCTTCCCTGGAACAAAGG
The DNA here is from genome assembly GCA_035590195.1 of Aviceda cuculoides. Taxonomy (NCBI): domain Eukaryota; kingdom Metazoa; phylum Chordata; class Aves; order Accipitriformes; family Accipitridae; genus Aviceda; species Aviceda cuculoides. Next base: position 14,745,271 of record JAVJGG010000082.1, on the reverse strand, counting down.
TGCTGCCTCTGTGCACAGAGCAGTGAGGGGAAGAGAGCCTAACCGAGAGGTGCAGCTTCCCTGCCAGCCTGCCTCAACTGTACGCTGGGAAAGGTCTTCCCACTCCTTCCCTGGCTCTATTCATCAACGCTTATGGGATAAAAGGGAAGACCTAAGTAAACTGCACCTACTATCTTCCTTAGACTTTCCCCCTGCCACTTTTGTTTTCAGTCTTAGGGGGCACAAAATAAAGTATGCTTTTGGTCTCTGAACCCACCTGAGCTATTCACAGATATCCTGCTCTACTTGATTATAACTTAGCACTCCCAGCACAGGTTACCACAAAGCACTCACCCCGTCCTCCCCCTTACACAGAGTGACAACACAGAACTTGGGTTAGAACGACTGAAGCTTTATTTTAATTAAAATAAAAACAAGAACACATGACAGAAGAACAATCAAACTCATTACCTGAGAGCAACTGTGTAGGATTAAACATCAGGTTGAGGAGAACACTGTAACCCAAACAGGGCAGGTAAGATCTCTCCTCTACAGGCCACAGATAGCACATCTTTTATTACGTGATGGGCTCAGATATAGATTTGCTAGGGAGCAGGACTGGGGACTAAGTAGTTTATCACTGCCTCTCCACTCATTTGTTCTATAGTATCCTGGTAGGGACTTCCACCCTCAGGAAATTTTAGCACTCTGCACCCCACACCTTCATTTCCTCCAACCAGAGTAATTGTTCCTGCTGTGTTGATGCCACTCATCTGCTTGGTCATTAATGTATGTCTTGATTACAGTGTTAAGCCTGATATGGTAAAGGCCTGAGATGAAGAAAAATAATCTCTTGGCTGACTTACAGTATTCAAGAGAATGTGCAAACATGTAATTGTTCATTGCAAAGTAGAGCAGAAAGTCTGAAGAATATGGCATCAGCCACTGTACCCATGCCATGACACACAGGTACCCCCTTTTAGACTGAAGCTGTGTGCACCCTGTAGTTTATGGGACTTTTGATTTAAGAAATCAGAAAGCAGCATATGCTGGCCATATGGCCAGCAAGCCATGGGCAGCATGACTGCCTGTCATTGTACCTAAGCATCTTCCCTGTACCTCCTCATATTTAGAGGAAAGCACTTGAAGTCACACTCATTCCAGATATATTTGAGTCCAGAAAAAACCTCTTGCATTAACTACATTTCTATTAAAAACTGGTTATACTATTAAAAAAGCAGATTATGTAGGTAATATACCCAAGTGTGAAGTGTTATTACCACTCGGCAAAGTCTGTCACTTTGGAATAAAAGAGCAACAATTTTGCATGACAACAAAACAGGTGTAAGCAAAACACACATTATCAAAGACAGCACTGCTAACACATGTAGTCTGGATGAAACTCCAGCCAACAGAAAAAAAAAAAAAAATATATATATATATGTGTATCATATATATAAAGACTGAGAGATAAAACCTGAACACGGACGACTGATCTCTCTCTTTAAATCCCCCATACCAAGAAAAAAGGTTTGTTTTTCTTCTGTTATTAAAAAAAAAAAAATAAAGAAAAAGGTACATGATGCACATGGACTACTGAAGGAGGGAGCTGGCAACATGTCTGAAGAACACAGCACCCTTCCAACTTTTCCATGTAATAACATTGACCTTAGCTTTGGATGCAGCATCTCACCTGCCCTCTGGGCTGAAGGAACAGTGCAAGATAGCAGCCACTGCCAGGGCAGGGAAGAAGAAATCTCCAAGGAAGGATGGTGTCCACCAGCGGGGGCTCATTCTGAGCAGACTGCATACCTTGAACACAGGCATGGCCACGGAGGAGGTGGCTACCTCCAAGTGGGAGGAGGAAGCAAAGGGAAGGGAAAAGCCAAACAGAAACAAAAAAATCATGTGACAGCTACAGAGGTTATCCATTAGAAGAACAAAACAAAGCAAAATTTAAAAAAAACCAACCAAACAAAAAAAAAAACCCAAACAACCTCTTGAAAGCTTATTTCAGCTTCAGATTGTTTACTGTAGTAAAAAGGAACCCTACAAACCCTTTTTCATGGGAGCAGTACTTATCCATGTGAGCAGTCAGACTGAAGCAGGGAGGGGTGGCTCAAGTGAGCAAGTACGCTCACGTGCAAAAGGGCTGGCAACCATAAACTGTGCTTTCCAAATATCCTACCTTTCGAAATACAAATGATTCTTCATTGTAAACAGGGTTCAGACCATTGTTCATCACCATGCGTGTTCGAAATTCTTTACGTATTGTATCCGTGGGTAAACCATACATATCCACTTCTACATACGTACCAATTTTTTTGTCTGATAAGAACTGACCAGATATTACCTGCAACATAATAATAGAACAGTAAGAAAAAGCAATACAAAGCACACAGCATTTTATGAATACTGAAAATACTGGTATTTTTTTATTGACAGCAGTCTGAAAAATATTTTATACAGAACAGATATATTTATTTCATCATATGAAAATGGCATATTTAGTGCTAAAATTGCACTTCTTTAGAAAAGCTTTTGTGATAAGACCTTAAATATATCCTTAATTTGAAATGATTGCACTCAGTGTGCTACAGTATTAACACTTTTAAGTCAGTCAGCCCAATTAGCCGATGTCTCACAGATGAGTTCACTATATTAGTGAAAAACACTGAATGAAACAACCAGATTGGGCATTGCTATTCTGCAACTTTAAACTTTCTGTTCAGAAGCACTGCTATCTATTATATGTCTTGACAACAAAGAGGTGAAAGGAAGCTAATGCTCTGCTTTCACTTAGGTAAAGGTTTTAAACTAATCACGTCAGCCTAACTCCATATTATGTGTCTGTGAAGTGTAGGATGCTTAAAAAGCAAACAAACAAAAAACCCACATGACTCCTCTATATTGTTATGCATATGAAGATTTGTTGCAATTTTACTCCAAGTCAAGATTAACCTACCCACAGCAGGTGATTACTCCATGGAAAATTTTTACTTCATCAAGATAATCTACTACTTAAAAATACAGTTAATGTTTTCATTACTATGATCAAGGAGCGAAGAAAAAAAACCTGAAACACAACTTCACAGACCTAAGCTCGTTTCAAGTCCTTTTCTTTTCATGATCTAACATTCTTCCAGGGAACACTCTGGATAGCAAATCTGAAAAGTTATGTGGCTGACGGGTACCATCACTGGCTTCGGTCCACTCAACTCCTTTACAACAGAATTTATACAGAATTTTATAGCAGTTTTAGTCACACAAGAAGAGCAAGTGGCAAAATACATGATCTAGGAACTATCTCTAGTGATACTTCAACTCATGTTCTCACCACTAGATCCCACTTTCTTCTTGGAGGAATTGTACTGTCATTAACATTAAAGAAAAACCAACATTAATAAAAAGTTTTTGTTCTTCTGAAGGTGCAAATGAAACTTAGTTAAATATCTAGAACGCACAATGAACCCTTGGTCAGAGAGAGTTTGAAATTTCCATGCTACCCATAGAAAGCGATAACTGAAAGCTTAAGTTTTTTGTTAAGCTGCACGTAGGGTATTTGAGCAAAGACAGTGTCAAGTCACAAAACAGGTTTTACAATTGTCAGCCTCCTTCCAAAACGTGACACCTAACCATGCTTTAGAGCTACAACTGAAGTTTTATGGACTTTCTAACTCATAGATAACTCCAAAGTAAGGACCTCCATCACATGAACCATGTTTCTCTACTTATTCTGAAGATATTCTGTCCATGTGTGCCCACATTCCTTCTTGCTCTATGGTCATAACTGATGTTTGTATAATTTCATAGTCTACAGAAATGAACTTCACTCATTTATTTATTTTTGTGTGCTGATGTTAATTCAAAAAGAGCACAAGGGGGTTTAAAATGCAGTGATAATGTCTAATAACAAACCATTTCTAATTCTATCATGTTCCACTCAGATCAAGTAAACATAAATGTCTTAGCCAGCAATACAAAAAAAACAATGGAAACAATCTGATTAAATCCACACAATCCAAACACATGTTCTGTAGATATCCTATTTCTGTTGACATTTAAATGTGATTCTGGATGCAATAACATGACAGAAGTTTGTCTATTGCTGTTTTACCTGCACAGAACACGTTGCAGCAATTACACCATCTACAGGAGTTTCAGAGAAAGGGTCAAATGTTCGATCTGGTCGTCGCATGAAATCTGGTTTAAGTAGATACCTTATTTTGAGAAAAAGAAGAAAATTATTCTTCTGTGGAACTTAAAATTGTATAAAATACAAATAAAATGGATGCTCTAACTTTAAACAATGAACTCTTCTACAGCACTGTAAAATACAGACTATCATTTGAGCTGCAAGTGTGAGGAAGTAAAAGGAAATATTATAGTTGTCTAGAATACAGCTATATGTTAATCTTAATTTTGAATTACGAGCTATTGATAGATGAAATCAACCCTAGATTTCAAGATGAAAATAAATGTAATATAATCAAGGACATTTCAAAATAATTTTAAAAATTCAGCAAGTTATCATATAATAAAAAGTAGATGCTCTCTTTTGTTTTAATTCTTTAACACTGGAAAAATACAGAGAGCTTATTCAGTTTTATTTTTTTTTAAATTAAGCAGTTCCATAGAGTTAATGATCAAGACTCATACAATGAATTTCAGCTTGAAGCTAATCTTTTCATCTCAGTTGTAAAACCTTGGGGAAAACAGCTGATAATGTCAGTGCTGACAGATTGTTAATTATAGTAACATGAAAGGTACTACCATAATAACACTTACAATGCATCCCTGAGGACTATACACTGGATCAACATATCAATGAAGCCAATATGTGCCCTGATGAATCAAAACGCAAGGATTCTGCCATCAAAATGAAATAACAGTTGATCACAGAAATGCTGTCCTACACATGACAGGGGTTCTCTTCCACTAGTGGAAGAAAACATGTAAACTGGAATCATCTTGCTAACTCTGCAGCCCTGACAGACAACAGCTGCTAGAAGATTATTTTTTATCCACCCTTAGTCTCTCTAGTGAATCACTGGTACACAACGTTATAAAGGCCTAGACAGAATTCAGAAATAATTAAAAAATGCTGGAAAAATTCCAATGGAAAGAATGTCAATGTTTTCTCCCATTTTTTCACAATGTGGCTTCTGTTTAGGAAAGTAATATTTCTCATTTTTCTTATGTTATAAATCTGTGTGATTTTATAATATTATATTAATTTAAAGTAGGTTATGGGTAATAGGGAACTATCGGAAACATTCTTAGCCTCTGCTTCAGGCCTGCTGAAATAAAAAACACTGAAGCTGGCGTGACTCAATCTTGTTTCACCAGCATGAAAACTGTAAATCAGAAAAAAAAGGAGTACAGACAGAAGGAAATGTAATTTTTTAACTTTCATTGCCCTGTGTGTTTTCTGTGACTGAAAAAGCACCGCATTTATAATTCATATAAAAATATACCACTATATTACTGTAATACAGAAGACTGACATAAGAATCAAGGAATTTAGTTGATAATGATGCCTGTCCTTCTGAGCACTGGGCAAGAGTGAATAGGTGCTCTTTTACTAGGCTTGTGGGTCAAACAAGAAAGGAACTCTGCCATAAAAAACCCTTTGGTTTTCTTTTTTTTGTTGTTCTGACTGAAATGACCAGGGACTGCACCTTTGTAAGTCCCAACAGCCTCTACCTGGAGAGTTCACAACCAAAATAAAAGCATGGAGTGGCAAAGCAGTATGTTACCCATTCTGCAGATGCAGAATTTTACCAAGCTTCATATACTCAGATTTTCTGAATAACATTTGCATTAGTAAAAGAGTTGTTTCTTCACAGGATGAGTGTGCAGATTTTAGTGTGTTTCTGGACTGTCATTTCCTATAATTCATCAAAATTCTCCTTTCTCTTGACATTAATGATCAGCCTAACCTATTAAGCTATAAACTCAACATTTGAGAAAAATCCATCAACATCACTTGAGCATTCCTTTTCATGCAAAAGTCATGAGCAAGAACTTAGAGGGATGAAACACTTCAGTATTCTGTGTGAAATCTGCTCTCCAGCTAAAGTACACAGATTAAAAAAATGTTCCCTATGTATTAAGGCTCAACCTGTCCAAGTAAATTTGGCAATTCTGTGAACTGTGCAATGAATCTCCATTCTGAGGCATATCTTCAAAGAAAGATTGAGAACAGAAGCTGAAAATGTATTTAAGTAACTGTGTATCGAATTCATGATCTTCTTAATAATTGGCACACAAAGACTCTATCTCATCTTTAAAAACTGGGCATAGTTAAAAAGCATATTCAGCAGAATACCTCCTTGTAGAGGATAATTCTCCCTGAATTCTGCTGATTTCTACTCTTCACCTAGCATCCCATTTTTCTTTTGTAACGCACAATTAACAGTGACAAAATGTTATAAAAACCATAGTAGTAAAGGATTCGGAAACACAGTGACAACAGTTTAAATCATATCACTCACCCGCATGATCCATTATATTCAAATTTTCCTTGATTCAACTGCATTGCTAAATCTGTCAAGAGAAAAAATTTACTATCTTTCCTTCTGAATAATGCAGATCATGAACAAACCTTTTTAGAAAAGAAAATTACTGTTTGTCCAGAATAATCAGCTTAAATAAAAATTAAATTTAATGCATATAAAACACACACATCTAAAAAATAAAAGGAAGCAATAGGAAAACTTCAAATTTCTTCACAGTAATAAAAGCTTTATCAACCAAGCTGAAGTCTATTCTGTGCTTAGAAAACAGTCTCTCCCTGAATTCAAACACACCTGATAGGCAGAGAAGCATTAGACTGTTGTCATGTGAAAGTGCCTAGGATGGGATTTCCATCATCTGACTTTTGGTATCTAGAGTATAGATGTCTTCATTTCTGCTAGTGATCTAGAATCACTTTGAATAAGAGGCATACAGGCACTTTAACAGTGCAATTAAACTCAGCCTAAGGCAGACACATAAAATATACCAGATGAGACATCCTAGAAGTACGTATTTCTCTACCATGACCATTGCCAACTACCTCCGATGATGCTGTCTGTATCCTGACGGCTTAAAGAAGGTGAGATGACTATCACACTGTTTTTCTATGGGCTTAATAATTGAATAAAATACCACACAAAGAAATCACAAAGATCACAGAAACATTGCTTAGTTTCAATATTTAAAGCATCTGAGTTTTATTCAATGCATTATTACGGCACGTGTATATAAAAACAGATAGTAAACATATAACAACCCCCCTCCCATCCAACCTTCTCCCAGACTTTGTAAAAAATAACATGTTTTCCTGCAGGTTTCCAATTACACTAGAATACAATATCCTTTTTTAGTGATAACACAGGTATTCTCTTGCCCAACAGACTCCACCTTCAAAAAGGAACAAAATCTTTTCTGTATGTTCTCCGTTACACAAAATACAAGTTTCTCATAGGATCATAACAGTTATTATTCACTTTACTGGACAGCTTTATCTTGTATTTCCTCGGTTATTCTTCAGTCTGACAGTACAGCTAGATCATAGAAGACTAATACAGGAAAGTCGCTCACTTCCAATTATACAATTACCACCCCTATTTTGCAATATTAAGGGGTTGAGAATGACATGCAGTGGGCAGAGGCAGTGTTAGGAGCAGACTGAAGCTTGCATATCTGCTCTAACCTCCATATTGTGTCCAGTGGAGTGCTTTACAAGCAGTGTATTCCAGTACAGCTTTCTCTTGCTCCCTCAGCTAGTGAAATCAGTGCAAAGCTTTGCAGGACAGAACTCAGGGTATGATCATTAGGAGTGCCTGCAGTACCAAAGACACCATTTGGGGTGGCGTGGGCGGGGAAGCAAGCACAAAAACATTATCACGGCTAGAAAAACAGAACGGAAAAACTGGTCTGTTACATATATGACTGAAAACATTCCTAGATTAATTAAAAAAAACCCAACCAAACAAACAAAAAACCCAAACCCCTACCCTGTTAGTTATACTCACACCTTCATGGAACAGGATCAATACATGTCCTCTCAGCTTACACTGTGGAGAGGCATTTACATTCCCTGGCATCATTTTCTCAGCTGGGATCTCAGACCCCATTCTCTGATGCTGAACACACGACTCTAACACTTCACAATAACTGGTTTAGAAATGCGTTTGGCACATAGTCATTACTTTTTACCATCTTAATTTGTACACTCCATCTTTACTTTGCAGACATGCACCCAACTGTGCTAAAGCTGTGTTTTGTGAAAACAGCATAATTTAATAATTCCCTGTAATTTACACTTTTTATTAATAAAACATTATCACTTACGCAAGAAGTTGCAGTACTCTATTATTTTTCCATTAAAGGGGACTGAATTTTCCTTCTATGTATGGCTTTTTTATTGCTCCTTGTCTTACGCTTCCATAATTCCACCCCACCATATTATTTAGCCATATGTCTGTTTCCTCAAAAAACGCCAGAAGCAAATCCATGGCATCTGTTTGAGAGTTACTGCCCAAGCCATTCTTTAGGATTGAGGTTCACTGGTCGTTGCTGCCTACCTGGGGTCTGATAGTTCAGTGAGACCATCTGGCAGCCAGCGTTCCAGAAAATTTGAGGCATGTAATTACTGGAATCCACTCTGCCTCCCTTTGGGTATATCCGACTCATTTGTCGTTTATTATAACTGTATAATTCATCATGGAAAATGAAATAAAAACATCATAGAAATGTATGGTCATATCCTGGTATCTTCAATATTTCTTACATTAATCTTACTATTTCTCATCCTATGAGCTACTTTTCCTTTTCCTTTATAGACGTGGGACACTGTAAATCTAGAAAGGTAAGCTGCTTGTTTATTTGTAGCATTAGTAGAGAAGTGGTATGAGGACATGAAAGGATACTTCACAAACTCAATGGCGTGGGTCTTCAAATATCCTAGTCCAACTGATTCATTGAAAGAGGACATATTATGATGAATATTACGTTCTAGAAAGAAAAGACAAGACATTTTAAAACACGTCTGTAATGACAAATCAAAATTCAAAATCATCCACTATATGTAATAGCAGGATATAGCAAATGCTGGTCTGTTTCCCCTTTATCTGTCACTCACAGGATTAAATTATACTGAAGAGAAATTTCATAATATTTCTGACTTGCTTTTTTTCTTTCACTTCCTGGGAAATCAATAAAACTTTCATTTTTTGTTTAGGACAAAATTGTTATTCAGAGCCTGTGTTGTGTGGCTAGATAAGGCAAAGTAACATGGTAAATGGTCTAGCGTGCAATATGAAAGCATCATCTAACTGCTGACCACTGTTACAATCACACTCACCTCACTTTACAGAAAGATGAACTAAAAAAAGCACTTTAGTTGAAAGGGCCTATAGAATATAATCAACCTCAACAGCTTCATATTCTCCCAGTAATTTAGTGACTCCGTGTGGATGACCAACGGAATAACATGCTAATTTTACATTCAAAGAAACAGAGATCTAAAAATATACTGATGACAGTCATTAAACTATAAAAGTTTTATGCCATTTCTAAACTCAGGAAATGTAGAGATTAAAACAACTACCTAGAATAGGCAGACAAATACTTCTATGTCATTCAACCTTTTATGTTACCTTCTGCTACATCGAAACCTTGAAATTTTACAGGTTGAGCATAGTTGACCATTGTTGATAAATATGGATGTATATTGGTTGTGGCACCTACATATTTGTAAGATGCCATCCACGCTTGTTCATCTTCAACAGTTACTAAACCCTGAAAACACATTAAAAAGAATAATTGCTATTTGTGTGTGCAAACACTATTGTTGGAACTTTCAAATGTGATACAAAATTATACCCGAATCTGCAGAAAGTTAAAGAAAGTGCAAATTAATACAAGAAAACTGGAAATTTAATGTCACAAATTAAGATTTTTTTTTTTATTGATATATGCACCAAACACTCTCAATGTTACAGGATGCATGCGAGAGGACTGATGATAGAAAAACTCCTAAGCACTGGGTAAATATTACATGGTGTTAGTAGGATAACTCTGGGATAAAAGATAAATATTGCAACAGACTGAACAACAGTGGGATAAATGATCTATCTTTGTCAAATAAATTCCTATGAATTGTGATTTAATACACATTTTATGATACCAACTGTGGTGGGGTAATGCATGCTTGGTACTAAGTAGAACTTTCTCAACATCAAAACACCAATAGGTTCAATTGCTAATCTTTACTAATAAAAGCAGACCAAAATATAGGGATTGCAACCTTCATTGGAGAAAGACATGTCGCACAAGACCAACAAGAGAGACAGTACCAAGCTCATACTCCTAGCCACTTAAAATGATAAATATCTGAATCCATCATTCACATAAAGATGCACTGTAACAGAACTTCAAAAGTTTTCTAAAAGTATCTCATCTGCTAGAAGCCCTCAACAGGAAGTGCTTCTCATGTGGATCTACACGTCCAACTTCTTCCTTTCCCTAAACCAGTTTGAAGCACATACTTTTCACTGAAAGAAAGGAAAGAAAAAGAAAGATCTCTGCCAATCTAAGCAAACTCTGCAAGGCTTACTGTAAATGGCATTTTTCACACAAACATTTTTGCTTGTTCTCCAGTGCCCAGTTACCAAACTGGTGAACCATTACCAAAAAATCTAACGTACTGTAGGCTGATAGTGAACTTCTGCAAGGAAGTACTAAGTCTATTCAAAAATTCTTACAGTACAGCTTTTTATTTTCAGAATGCAACCTGTGTTTGTCAGGAAGTTCTCCTTCAATATTGTATCAGGAAATAGTCAATAACAGTAAGCACTGCAAAGCCCTTTCTCATGGAAACAGAATGCAGTTCACAGAACCTACACTACTGCAACTCATTTACTCAGGAGATGGGAGAGTAAAGCAAATGTAAAACTACTTGCTCGTATTATGGGCATGTACCTTTACGTGCCATATCTTGCGGACACATTTAAAAAAAAAAACAAATTCCATGCGAAGTGAAACAATTTATGCCTTGATATGATAAGACAATTATAGTCACAAGGAACATCATTTTCTGGCTGCATAGAATAGCTGAGTTATCAGAATGAGTCCAGGTACACATTGTTTTATGTGCATTTTAGACTGAATTAAACTTCCAGTGGCCCATGATATCAAACTGATACCATATTTTAATGCTGATCACCAGGGCTCAATCCAATTACTTTTCAGGAATCCACATATTGAGGGTTCACAGATCTCTTCCCTAAATAAGCCAAATGGTACATCCCTGTATTAGTAAAATATGGACATTGTTACTAAGTCAATACTTATTAAAAGAGTTTTGAACAAATTAAGGCCAAATTTCTTCAAAGGAACTAGTCCTTTTCAGTGTCTTCATTTTTGGAAGGCAAATAATTCAGGAAGAACTGACCACCCCTCTTCTAAAAACCAGGTTCTTTCAGTGTGCTTCTTGCTGACTGATGAGAATTGCTAATCATGTTTTACTATCTTGATCCATAAATGTCTAAGTAATAAATCATAGTGAAAAGGAAGTCAAAGGGTATTACGCATTCCTTAGTGCCAAGGCAATAGTACCCTGCAGACTATAGTTGTATGACTGCATTACTGACAAGCTAGCTCTAAGACAATGTTCTAAGACAATCTACTGGTCATTGATTTTATCTTTTTTTACTTGCAGACCCATAATTTTTATAGTAAATGTATAGTTAACACCCTTTGCAGTGTTCGCAATTTTAAAACTATGAATTAGAAAGGGTAAGGATGAATGTTTCTTAAGCCTACCGAAACAAAAGAATAGTTACAATAGCACATGACCCTTTTAGGGGCTAGAGAAAACAATGGGAGAAAGTTGATCTCTCTACATTATTTACACCTCCCACCCCTCAAGAAAAGAAGCAGAACCCACTTAGAAAACAACACAGACTGAAACAAAGTGTGGTTAGGAACAGGAGCAGCTTTAATGAGAGAAGAGGAGGAAGAGAAGGAGAGCAGAAGGAGGTGGGAAGAGTCTTGCTGAAGGGATTCCTGGGAGAAGATAAATGCAGAAGTCCCAAGGGAGAGCAAAAGGAAGAAAAAGAGAGAGGAAAACAAAATGCAGTCAGGGTAAGGGAAGAGGAAAGAAAAGAAGCAGGGATGATACATCTCAACACCATTCAAAGAACTGCTGTTTCCCAGTGCATGACATTTGAGACTGAGATCAGACACTTCTAAGCAGACAAAAGTCATGCACTCCTATCTGTCCCCAAATTTTCTGACAGCCCTAACCCCAGTATAAAAGTACAGCAGAAGAAACCCTAGATGACAAAAGGAGGTAGTCACTTTCAAAAATATTCTCTAGGTGCAGTGAAACTGAGCATAAAATTGTTAAACCACTAAGAATGCATGGTAAGAAATATGTATGTTATATATAAAGTAATAAAATAAACTACATAACATCCTATGTGTCACCTTTTTATTGTTTTCTTGCTCAGAATCTTCAACAGCCTAAGGGAAAAAAATATATATATATTACCCAAAGAAAAAGCAATAGGAAACACTCAAATTAAGGAAAAAAAAATCCTCAAAAAGTTAATGCATTTAGAAAAAGTATACCCTTTTCCATCTTCCTGTGTGGCTCATCTGTCCCATACGCTTGCAAAAATTTGCAGTTTATTTAAAATTTGGGTACACAAGATATGAAATTCTAACAGCTAGATAGCAATGGGACTAGGAGGGAGGATGCCAGATAGTTAAACCCAAACTAGTGCTATCACTAGATGCTGGGGACACAAAGTTTCAGAGAAGAAAGAGTGACACACCCAGACAACACAAAAGATCATCTGATCCGGATACGCAAACTGCCCAGGCTCTGAAAACTTAAGGGTTAAGACTGCTATAAACTGTGCTTTCAGTGTCCACATTTGGAAAAGGCCTATCTCAAGATGTTATACGCAATGGAACAGTCTACTGTCTATCTTCAATTACAAGCTGCCACTACTGAGAATCTTAGACAGATAAATGTTGACTTGGCACTAAACGTACATTCCTAAAGTTCGAGTCACTGATCAGCAAAGAAGCAGAGAAGTTACCCAAGGGCATATGCTGCAGATGAGTGACTAATCTGAACCCTCCCCCCCCCCAACAAAACCAAACCAAACCAAACAACACCAAACTCCAAAACACTCAGGTAGTTAAGGACCAGCTGACTTAGTAAGTGAAACCAGCCCTACAGCAAAGAACTTAAACAATACTTCAATGGGAGGATTCATAGAAGTCCTGAAGAAGTGAAGATGTTGACTTGAAGAGATACCAAGAAGGCAAGTCTGATGTCTCAGTGATACTGCTAGAGACATACTGCCAAGGGCAATCTGTGCTATGAAGGATTTTCCATACCTATACTTCTGTCTGGAGTAAGATCCAAAAGTAGCCAGGCAGAAGAGAAGTGCCCAAAATACTTGAGTGACAGAAAAGCATGATCCGATAAGGTACCTTAGCACTCACATATGGGGTTTTTTTTTCCTATAGCAAGCAATAATAATGCCTTCAGTGCCAGAGCAGGCTTAGTTTTGAATTCCAATATTCTGTATCTAATTACTGTCAAGTAATATTCAAGTTACTGAGCACGGATTGATAAACTGTACTAAATCAGGTATGAGTGGAATAAAGGGGATGCCCACCCTGTCTGCCAGCTGGCTCTCTGGTATAGCCCCACTGCCATGCCACCCCACTGGGGAGCGATTGTCCTATTTTGCCTTCACTGCTTTAGGTAGAAGGGAGAATCTACCCCAAGAATTAACAAAAAATGACTGAGGGAATCCCTGTAATGAAGACACAGAATGCAACCTTGCAAAAAACCACTGTTGAGCGAGGAAGCTGATATTTCACCTCATATTAGGGCTCTGCAACTGAGATGCAAAGTAAAATATCAGAGGCAGGAGCAGGAAACTGCTTGCTGCCTTTAATTAGTATTTTTAATCAAGTCCTCCACTTGTATACTGTTTTCCTACATACTGATTCTGTTTCCTCAATGACTATTCTACCTGAACAAGCAGAGAGTATTTTTGGCTACAAAATTTTGTCTTCTTATGAGCCTAAATGTTAGGAATCTGGTGAAGATCTCGGGTTTGATTCTTCTGACAACATGTGCTGTGATGCTTCCACAAAACAGACTGTCTTTTACACCTACCTCCACGGAAAGCTTCCAAAGAAATATATATAAGAAGCAATCCCACCTTTTTGACACTGATGGCAACAGCTTCTTTTTGACTGTAATCATCTACAGTAAGGTCACTTCCAAATTTGTACTCTGGATGAGCTTCTTCTTCTTGGTCAGCTGCACAGAAAAGAAAAAGGATCAGTGCAAAAAACAGCAACTGCTGGTTCTCTGTGAGACATGAGGCATTTTTTAAAAACAGAAATAAAATCCAGGGTATTAGATTTCCAAGCATTAGTAGTAAATTACAGCTAAGGCCTGAGATTCTTACAGCTTTGACATGGTTAGTAAGAGAAATTTTATTTACTGTATTTTTGAAGGAATCAGTAATTTGCTTAGCAAAAATGTAAAAAAAAAATAGGTTTGGGGAAATAACAAGAAATGAAGACAGAGTTCTTTAAATAAGGATGTAAAAAGTTGCTGGTGTCCAAGTTTCTCATGTGCATTGTTAGTTTCCTTACGTGCCTCTACTATAGAGAAACATTTTAATTTGCTTTTAAGGTGATTTTCCGTTAGAACCTAGAGTACTAAAAAGGCCTCTTACAGACACAAAACCATTAATCACATTATTCATACAGATTTAATCAATAATTTTAGAAAATACTTATTTGAGCCTCTTGGTAGTCTAGCACAAAATTAATAACAGCACAATAAGAACACTATTAGAAATAAGCATTCCAATGGAAACCAGCTTGCAAAACAACAGAATCTCCTCTTTGGTCCTTGATGACCTGAAGAAAGATACTGAGAGGCCTTGCCAAAAAAATGTTGTACTTCAGTCTTTTTTAGCATTGCAAGGACAGATACCAAGATTTGGATCACAAAGTATATCTTTGATGAGGACCTCTGCTGACTGCAACAGCAGTGTCTTTGTGCTAGTAAAAAAAAAAAACAACCAAAAAAACCCCCCACCAACAAAAAAACACAAAACGAAACCAAAAAAAAAACCAAAACAAAAAAAAAACAAAACAAGGAAAGGACCAAGGGGTAGGCTAAAGTTGGGTCATTCAGCATGACATCGGTCACAGGCCAGTACCTTGGTTCAGACAATTGCAGGCAATGCATGATTTACCTCTTCTGAAGGTGGACATTTAAAACAGACAAGGTGAATGTCTGTTTTCCTCTGTTGGCCATAAATACGTTCCACATCACTGGCTCAGAGCTAGATGTTTATGCTGAAGATATCTGAAGTTTGGCAAAAAAAATCCTATCCCTCATTTTATCCTTGTAAAGTATAATGCAGTAATCCAATCTGATGCTGACACAAGTATTAAAAATAGTGACAAAATCTGTTTTCAAAGCAAAGATCACAGCTGCCCAGCCTCTCACACACACACATACACACAGTGAAAATCTGACTTGGTTGCTACTCCAGTATGACTTCTGAACAGTAAGTGGAAGTTAAAAATTACCACTAGTATCACCAAGTGAACTCATGTTCCTACCACAGCCTGCCACAGAGCCAGGAGCAGCTGTGGTATGTATCTGAGATGAGATGGTAAGGCTGGAGGTCTGTATAAATGGTCCTGCACTGAGCCCAGACTTACTGCTGCTGTGGGCATGTGAGTAATGTGCTTGTGCCAGTCTACTGATTTACCACAGGCATTGTTTGAGAGCCCTTCTCTATTAAATCCTCACCACTTTCTATTTCTTCTTCATTATCATCCTCTAGGATATTTACAGGAGCAGAAGTTTCCCCAGCCTCCATCATCTTTTTCAGAGCATCAAGCTGTTCTGTTAATAAGAAAAATAAAAATAAATTAGTCATGATATGAACAGTTTGTAGCACAAAGAAATACATGAGGACAATCATAAATGATTCTCTGATCCTGAGAGCTACTTTTATTTAATGGGTTCTCTAAGTTTTCAGTTAGCAATAAAATTTTACACAGTAAGAGCATCATTAGACATACACTGTTGTTAGATCGGAAAGTGGTCAGTAAGGGCTGTATCCAAAGCTCACTGAAGTTAAGAAAAATATTTCCATAGACTTCGAATGTCTTTGGAGCAAGTATATTACTTCTTCAAAGAATAAATAGACAGCTATCTCTTTGGTGCTTGATCTATGCAAATGGCAGCAAAGTGTTTGGATTTTCAATTGTATTCCCCTGTGCATTTCAGTTAGACAGTACGAACACAATCATGTATGACTGAAGTCAGTGGAAGGTCTGCATGCTTATCTTTGAATGGAGAAGGACCAGGGTTTATCACTGCAGCCATACTGGAAACTAACATAGCAACATTATTATTACTGAAAGAAGATAAATATCAGAACTGGCAACAATAGCAAAGGCAGCAATTTGAAATTCCATTTAATTTTATGCTTATCCTGGAAAAACACAGCAATGCAAACATACCAGAGTAGGCACAATTTACAAGGGATTCTATCTGCATTATATTTTAGCTCAACAAGCAATCTGATAAAAGTCCCAGGATTACATTTCTAGGTCTATCTACACCTGTGCTGCATGCTGATATCAAGGCCTAGGCTCTGGCACTCATATGAAACACAAGGGTAAACACAGTGTCATTTACATATAATTCATATTTTTCCAACACTAAAGTACAAGCAATTTGGAAACTTTAATAACAAAGTCTATTTGTATCTATCTGGACCTTTGTTTAATTTAATACTTGACAAGCTTTACTTACTTTTTTCTACCTCAGGTTTCAACCTTTTATTCTTTATGAGAATCTTTCTTCTGAGGTCATTAGGAGAAGGTAAGGCTTTACCTGGATCAAGCTGTAAAATAATTTCAAGAAAAGGCTTAAGAACACCTATTTGGCCTCTCTGTATCCCTATTTGGGATTTTGACTTTAGGGCAGCAATGGTAAGGGGCAGTGAACAAGCAGTGCCGCCTCAGGCACAACCCTGGGAGGTAGTATGACCGCAGTTACGTTGTCTCCTCTGCTTCTTCCCTCTTCCATGAGAAAGCTGTGCTCAGGTAAATGTTGCTGGCTGAAGCCAGCACACTGGTCTCCAGCCTACGTCATCTTCAGCTGCACTGGTCAAAACTCTCTCTTGCCTAGCAGTGGGCACGGATGTGACCTGCAAATCTTCCTAAGAGGATTTCCTACTTTCCTTCTCTCCATGTGGTTCACACACAATCCAAGTTACAGCTTAGTCCATTATCATTCGATCTCTGAATAAGTCACCTTTTACGGTTCCTTCAAGCTGTAATAATGCAAGTGAGGCAGCCCACACATACTTACAGAGCAGAAATAGGCTGGCACTGGCAAATGGAAAACTACTCCGTCCTTAGCTAGGTAATGAGGACTATTTTTGCCAGTAGGACTACGGGGTCACATCTTCAGTATTTGTGAAAGACAAATGGCAAGTTTCACATACACAAGGAATTACTACTAAAAGGTTTGTTCCAGTTTGGGGAAGGAGAAAAAATATTACTGAGAAAAGACGAAGTCCAAAATCCTCAGATTTAAGCACCATCACATCATTGAGGCTAAGAAAGAGATTTGGGTACAGTAATCAGCACCCTCTCCACCTCAGGCTTGCTAAGAATTTTATGCAGGGAGTTGTTAGTAGAATGGACTGTGGTTTCCAGTGAACCGTAAGTGATACAAGAGAAGAAGATATTTCCAGGATTAGTAAAAATTCTTAGAAGAAACATTCAGATATTCTTATCCTTAAACCCAACTCTGAGCTATGCAAGAAGCATCATTCTAGACGAAGAAACAAAAGAACAAAGCACCATGACTTAAAACCAAATAAAAGATGCGGAACTGACAAATAACAAATGAGCAAAAAAACCCCGAATCAACCCAACCCCCCACGAGAATGGGTGCAAACCTCCTTGCAGGAGGGTAATGATTATCCACAACCACCAGCCTAGCTCAGTCATAGGAGTTTCAGCGTGTTGGATGAAAAGAAAACACAATTGTTCCTGAGAGCGTTTGGGTTGTAATTCCACTAGGTGTCAGTGCCGCAGAGCTCATTTATCCCCAGGCTTCCAGAATGCCAGTCTGCATCCCCAGGCAAGGGCACAGTTGGATGCCCATTTGGACAAATATTTGCTTTTACTTAAAACCAAATCTGCTTCAGCCAATGCCATGTCTCTCAGGTCTGCCCTCCTCAGTCGACTGGTAGAGGTACCAGAAACCAAGCACTCGTAAAACACACATTTCAAGCTTCTCCTGCCATCTCTGCAACATTTGCTTTGTGAGCAGCTGGGGACTGGATTCACCCACGAGGAGGAATGGACACAAAATGCAGAAGGCTCAGTAGTGCTACAGGCTACAGGTAGCTGAGGCTAAATACTGGGCCCTGAGGTAGCAGCATGGCAGCCTTTGGCCAGCTCTGTTTTAGGCTTCCCTGCAAGCTACTGGAAGCTGTTATTTGTGAGGAAATGTGGCATGGTGTTACATACATTACAGAGAATCACTACAGATTCAGCTCTCTGGGATGCAGTTTTCAGGACAACAGCCTGATATTCACCAAGCCTTGTGTGTTGCTGTCCCTGCAACATGCAAGGAAAGCCAAGAAATGTACAGCTGTAGAGATGATAATGCCAGGAGCTCCCTTTGCCAGGGTCACATAGACAGGAGCTGACAGGTAAGGCAGATTCCTCTGCTGTGGTCCCCACAGCACTAAAGAGCATCTGCGGGTTTTGGGTGGCTGCTGGCAGACAGTGAATGCATTGCTCAGGAGAGTCAGGAAGGCCTGGAGGAGTAGCTGCAAGCACTGGGTAACGAGCTATTAAAGTCTCAAATATTGTGTTTGTGAAGGAGTGTCTGTTATTATCTCCTGCCATGCAGGAGAGTGAAGTGCATGCAGATTACAGTGTCCTTGATAGTCCAAATGAGACTGCAGGGAACTCTTCATGCTTAATTTAATTCTTAATGCAGTAGAGGAGGCCACCTAGTCTGCAGGACTTGATCTGGAGCACAATGCATGCAAGGTGCAGCTGAAAGCTGAAAGAAGAGCTTTCCTTAGCTGAGACCATGCAATTTATAATTAACTGGTTTTCAACAGTGACTGGCAATTTCAGAGTTACGTATGACCTGCAAATACAATGTATGTGGTGTATTTTATGTAGGTGCTGATATTACGTCACACATCAAGGGGATGGATTTCCCCAGGCTGCTCCCCAGAGCCCTGCACAGAAGAGATTAAACAAATCAGATAAGGACAAGTTTGTACCAAAAAGCATAGACACCCAAAATCACTAGTCATTTTTGAAAGCACAAGACTGGCAGTGAACAGCACTATAGGTGATATGATCCCAGCTTATCATCTGTTTTAAATACAGATAATATAAAAAAAAAAAAAAAAAAAAAAAAGGACTGGCAGAATATAACATACTGGATGTGTTTCTAGAGGCTGCTTCAACAGGAGATCTCCAAAAAGATCTTCACAGTATTTTGACATCTTGTACTGTTGATATTTACTGGAAAAGATGATGTTGGTTAATTTTTAAACATAAAAAAGATATCACTATTACTCAGCAAAACAGAATAATACTAAGTAATGTAGACATCCCAAATTATATACTGCCCACTTTCTCTCAACTGAGAAGTATCACTTTACTGTAAGTATACTGTCAATAAAAGTCTATTATCAGACATAGATGAATTTAATAAGACCAAAAAAGTAAATTAACTGAATCCCACACAGCTAATGGAACATCCAAATATATTTCACAGCTTTACCACATATAAAAATATTGCCATTACTAAGCTAGATAAAGATTGGCTAGTATATTAAAGTACAGTCTCTTGAAGCGACATTCAGTATACCTGCGTAACCCTAAAAAATTTTCAAGTACACTCAAATTATAGTAATAATAATCAAAATATAGTTTTGAGCTGTATCATCTCTCATACTTTGCACTATTTTAAAAAAAAAAAAAAAAGGGCACCATATACCTGCAGTGATTTTCAAATGAAAGAATGACAGGATACTCTGATGTAACAAATGCTGTTTCCTTAATGGCTTGAATTACATCCTATAAAAAATGCAGTAATAGGATTCAAATTAGAACAGATCAAATTACAATCATAATGAAAGAGATTTATTTGTTCTCCACCCCACCCTGAGAAACACAGAGCTGAGTCTCAAATGTGCCAAGTGAAGCCAGAACTAGAACAAACTGTATGCTTATTCTTCTCTGTTCCCCCACAACAACCTGGACTCAGTGCACAACAGGTACCTCACTGCAGCAGTGATGGCAGCTTCACGAACCCGTTAATGCTACCCCTGGATCTGCTGCCATCTTCTCTTGCCAGGGAGAATTGCTACTCCCAGAATAACTCCTGCATCTTCAGGCTTTTTCCACAGCTAAGGAACTTCTCAGACAATGGAGAAGATATTTATTCTGTGACACAAAGAGCCACAGAATGTGAAAATATGGGGCAAAAGAAGGAAGTGTGCTTCCTGCAGTTTCTGTGGAAAGGCAGATGTAACACAGGGGGCGTATGGTGTGAGTCAGAAATAAGCCTTAAGATCTGGGGACAAGAAACTGTGCCTATGTGATCTGTCAGTCTGTCACAAGGGAGCAGCATCTGGGTACTAAGGAAGGGAGGGTTTCCTGCACGGATTCTTGCCTGGGGGTTCTACTGGGGCTTACTGCCAGGCGTAGAGGTCAGGCATTTACCTTGAAAAGAATATCTGTACACATCGCTTTTCCATGTGTTATTATCGGTTCTTGGTCTTCACCTTTGCCATCCCAACAGTCCAGCTCAACACACCTAAAGACCCAAGAAAAATTATGTCGGCTTCCTTAGTGTTTCAGTATAGGTGAGCTACGTGGGACACGTTCTAAGCAGTGATGTTCAGAGCAGTATGTTACAAAGCAGTTTGGGGCATTACACAATTCCTTTTAAGCTGCACATGTAATTTCAGACTGCTTTTATAACTTTTTTTTTATAACTTTTATAACTTATACTATAAATATGGTATGTGTGGGTTAATATATCTACACCTGAACAATAATGTTTTTAGCTCTTCTAATTTATTCTCTTACTCAATTAACATTGACACATTCCAGTACGTCAAGAAACTAAGCAGGAAATCATAAACTGATTCTCATTTCCATACAAACTTCGTAATTACAAACCAGAAAGCCCTCTGAAAATCTTCAGTTGTCATTTTGACATCAAACTTCTGTTATTTTTCTCACAAACTCTCTCCTGACATCAATTTCTACATTCCAATGCCTTTCAACTTTTTTTGTGAGAAAAAGTGTCTTAAATATGTGTATTTTCATTTACCACACTAATATATTTATACATTCAATTATACAATATATCACCACCAAGGTATATTATGTAGGTTTAAAGTATTAGATTCACAAATATTAAAGGATGTTATCTCCTGCTCCCAACCTGCATCCAGCCAAAAGCACTTGTCTATACATCTCCACCGAAGACTTGCCACCAAACTGCCTGCCTGTTAAATATGTATTGTGAGAGGAGCTGATGAAATAATGAGCCAAAGGATGGTCCATTTCTTGATATAATTCCAGACGGTCTAGGAAAACTGGGGCATTTTCATCTGACATCAAGTATCTGCAAAACCCATCACTTGATATGACACCTAGAAGGAAGAAGAAAGCATGGTAAATTACTACTAGAAATGTATAGCAGGCAGGAATCAAAGTGTCTCACAGAGCAGGAACCCTAGCACAAAAGCTATGTTTAAGCAGGCTTCTGCAAGCAAACAGAAGCTCTCCCCTTCCAGTGCTCCAAGCTGACCAGCAACTGTGTCCCTGGTGCAAAATCTGCCACTGTGTTCCCAGATAACAAAAGAAAAAAAACAGGTGCCCACCTAGCTCAATAACCTATGTCCAGCACTCAGACCTAGGGCATCAAGAGGATGTGAAGAAGGCAAATAAGTAGGGACATCTCAGAATACTTCCAAGAATTTTGGGCTCTGGGACTCTGAGACAGAAATTGTGAGCTCGCATGTACCACTTTTCTATGGTACTTTTCTCCCCTCTTTCATATTTAGTCCTGCCCTGGCTGTATTTCATTGCTGTTGAATCAGCTTGCAGCATGTGCAGAGGCTGTTCGCCACTCACAAAAACAAGTGGAGGCAAACCTGAAAATGTTTGCAGATGTTCACTTGTTCATGAATGTGCATTAGGAAAACCTAAGATACCTTCCAAGTTTACTGTTTGAAATATAGGTTTATTCCTTTATAATGAAAAGCAAGCCATTTTCTACAATGAATATGGGACATACAGTAATTCAGAGGACAGAATTCATAACACCTTTCCCTTATTTCTCTGCTGTTATACACTTCATAAAGTATAAAAAATATAAATCAAGGGATAAATCTTAATGAAAACACAGTAAGAACAATCAGTACTGTAGTATCTGTTTTAAAGTGACCAAGAGACTAAAACATGATCTGGGGTAGAGAAGAAGGGATTACTCACAAAGAGTCACTGCAGAGAATCGTTATCTGGCACTAATTTGGAGATTGCTTTCCCTAAAGTCATATATGAACACTTAGCTATTGTTAAGGCACAGGTTGCAGCAGTCCTATTTTTATTTTGTTTAATACAACTTTTCTTTTATACAGAGAACTCCAGTAATCCTGCTTTTCATTCTGCTCTTAGCTTTCTGAAAAAATCCTCTACCGGAGCTTACATTTTCTGTGCTTGGTGTCAGCCAGAGGTGAACTGTTCTGGAACATCTTATTCAAATCTGTTCAGCTGATTCCGAGTTTTGGAAGAAGGGGGGAAAAAAGGTGGCAAAATGGAATTTTCAACTTTATGAATGTTTTTATTTTGTTGATCACTGAGAACTTAAAAGCAGCAGCACAAAATATCTCACAATACACAATTCTAGTGAATCATCTAGTGGAAAAAGTCACAGGTGGGCAGGTGTCCTAGAAAAACAATGTCTGAGACTTCAGCAACTTAGCAGAGCTTTATGTGCTCAACAGACAGGCCTTTCTATTTTTGACATGCACTGACCAGGCAGAAGAATTTGCCTTTGTAGTGTTCCTGAGCAGACTCTGGTTACTAAACTGTACAGCATTAACTTGTTCAGCGTTACTGACTCCTTCTGTTACTGAAATGTAACTGAGGAAGAGTCAGTTGCTTATTGCTACTGCCGTGTTGTACAACAGCCTTGTTTCTTAAACTACACGATTTAGCAAAAAAAGGTGTTGAGCTTAATTATTTTGCTCAACAGCAAAGTTATATCTAAAAAGAAGGGGAAAGAGACTGCAGAGAACAGCCACTGCTGAGATAAATTCTTGCCTTCTTTACATGCTAAGGTTCAACATATTATTATATGAAATCATCTTTCTATCCTACTGATTACATTGGGATAAAATCTGCACCAGTGAATATGACCAATGAAGGAACACTGTAAGAGGACACTGCTGCTGTTCTGTTGTTACTCTCCATAACTCTATCCCTGCAGGAGGAGGTTTACAACATTTATTTAAAACCTGTTAGAAATATAAATCAAAGAAAGAAGCTAAATAATTAACCAAGATTCAATTATTGGCTAGAAGAATAAGCCAGTATCATCCCCTGCTACAGCTTGGTGATGGCAAAATCCTCTTCTTTGCAAATTCCTGAATGTTGTTTTCCAGCTTTAGATTAATTTCCACCTTTGTACAACATGTTTTTACATATTCCATCCTAAACAGGTGGCAGCTACATTAGTACACCTTCCTCATTTTGGAAAATATGTAAAATACACTGGCATCAAGAGAAATCACAGATGAGTGCCTTCAAAAAAAGGGGGGCGGGGGGGGTAGAGTTGACTAAAACCGAGTAATTAATACTTGGAGAATCTACTTCATGTAGAGAGGAAGAGAAATAAGCTACACTGCTTGTGAGTGGAAAATCCTCACAACATTTATAAATGACTCCTAGCCAAGAGAAATAGCTCCTTCTCTCCTAGATAATTCCTGGAAAGTCCATTTTTTCCCAGAACTAAAAGAGCAATCTATTAACCCAGCATACAACACAGCATCTGAAGTAGTATATACAGTACAAGCTCTTCCTCTAGTGGTTTGCTCAAAAGGACTAAAGTACTATAAAGAATGGTGAAAGCTACACATCCAGCTACAGAAGAATTCCTTAAGTTTATAGACCGAGGAAGACAACTGTAAACTCTTCCCAACCACTGGCCCAGAGAAAGTGAAAGAGGCAAGTGTCGCTGCAGAAGGCATTGTTGGTGCCAATGCCTGTGATCATAAAGCAACACAAAGGCACACAGGAGATCCAACAAGGCTGCAACACTGAGCAAAAGCTGCCTCAGGCTTTATTGAAGCAGTTTAAGATATCGCTTCCTTCTGTTTGCTTTGCACATCCTTCATCAGCAGGGGCAGCACTAGGGGCTGTGTAAAAGCTACTCACCTTCTCCAGTGCTAGCTTGGTACATTACCCTGAGCATCTAGTGAAAGTGGCTTCTTCCCGTTAGGACGTCTGAAGGCTTACGGGCTTTGCAAGGCTGCAGTCTCCTCCTCCACATGCTATGACAACAGTAACTTCCCGCAAAAGGGCAGGGAGGACAGATGGGGATAGCAACATTTTCAATTGCTGCAGTTGATCCCAACACAGCTTGTACAGCAGAACGCATAAGAACTGGGAGCTAAGTTCAACCACTGACACCTCCAACACCCACAGACGCTCAGGAGGTGAGCAGTCCATGGAGGCTTGGAGACACTTCCTGCAATCTCCTTGCTCAGAGAGAACATTTTTCAATGCACCCACACACAATACCCTGTCCTAAGGTAGGCTGCTTCCCTCAAGCACTATACAGATTATATCATAAGAAGGTGGATGCATGTCCAATGGCACACATGGTGATTTTTTATCTTTCATTTTTACGCCGTACCTGTACAGTTTTGCAGTCTCTTTGAGACCTTGGCCATAGCCACATGCATGTTGCCTTGTTGCCAGAAGGAGTCTCCATGCTGCTCCCTGTTTATTCAATCCTAGCCTCTCCCATTTCCTATCAGGATGGCTGTCTTTGTAGCCACACTGTAACCTGGATCAGGGAAATAATCCTTCTAAAAAATCACTGATTTTGAGGGGGAGATATTTTTCAGCAGATCAGTTTCCTGATCTAGTTCACTGGGTGGCGACATAAGTGCTTGCCCCTGACCACAAGAACTGTAAGCTCCCTTTTAAAAAGTTGGGTGCTTTGGAACAAATTCCCCAAATGCCTAAAAGCAGTGAATATTGAATTCCCTCCCACATTTACCTTTACTCTTCAAGTCTTCATCTGGCTCATATGTCTCAATTATCTGCATTGCTCTTTTTGTGTCATAAAAGGGAAATAAAATTTCATTGAGCCGAGGATCTCGTTGATGCTAAGGTTAGAAAACAAGGGAATTCAGCAAAACAATATAGTGCATGGCTATCATCCAAGAGCATTTCATTATGGCAGATGAGAAAGAAAGAAGTGGATATTTAAAAAAAAAAAAAAAAAAAAAAAAAGGTGCCCTAAAACTAACAGACTATTCAACAGTAACTTTAGCTTTAGACAGAAAACGAACCTTATCTTTCGTAAGAAACCTAGGCAGTTTGATTATAAAAATATTTCAAAAAAACAATCCAGTGCAATAGTATAACTGGTCATACTCTTGCTTGTTCATGAAAATAATGATTGCACGTGGTATACATGCAAATGAAATGTTGAAAATAAATAGCTAAATCTCTCTTCTTTGTAAATTGTCTCTCTTCCTAATGGTTTTTGTAGGTCATGTAAACTGACAGACTTGACTGATGGTACTGTAATCACCTCTGCAAAAATGCATGTCTCCAGCAATTTCTACAGCTGAGGTAAAAATCAGAATTAAAATAAAGCTATACTATAAACACAGAATTTAGAACCCGAATTTAGAAATCTGCAACTACTGATTATTATTCGTGAATCATGGAAACACCGTGTTATTAATTATTCAAAACCAGCATAGGTTCTTAGAAGAAATAGTGCAACTTAAAAGAGCTTCACAGTATCATCTCTTCAATTCACAGTAATTTACAATGTTAGGATTTCATAATATATGTAATATTTAGATACAATTTAGCAGTGATTTCTAATACACTACTAAAACTCAAAGTTCTTAAGTTTTCACTTAATAGTGTGCTATGTAACTTTTGTTTTTCTCCATGCTAGATTACAGCTGCACACTGTGTGCCTGATTCTCCATGAAAAGAAAATTAAAAACAGAATCGAACGGAGTAGTGGCATGTAAGCAGATGCAATAAAACATAAAGAAATAAATATGACTGTGAAAACACTCTTTTACCTCAGTAGGTGCATAGTTTTCAAGCTTTAGTTTAAGCAGAATTCAGAAATGTAACAGGCCACCCCCATATTGGTGATCAATAATTTGGAGTAGTCAGGATGGTGTTGATACAGCTTGGCGCAGTACTATCAGCATTTGCTGTAATTCCTTATGTGTAAATTTTTTTACATTTTTTTCATGAAAAAAGCAATATCCAATCAAAAATAAGCACTTGATCTCTTTTCTTACAATTGATACATTGGTGCATATGCTTAATTAATTGCAAGAAATTACAACCAATGCCAATTTAATCATGCAATTAAGGAGGGATCTTTCAAGTAACGCTACTGACAGTCTGCAGCATCTAAGATATAGCAGTTTCATTCGCTACAGATCAGCTGTTTGGATATCTAAGTAAAACTCAGATGAAATATGATATGACAGCAGATGGATGCAGGACATAACTTGCTAAGCAGCACACAACAGCAACACAACATGGGCATGCAACAGCAGTCTACTGTGACACATGAAAAGCTTTATACCATTAGTGGCAATACACCACTTCAAAAAACTGTAAGAAATAGAAGGGAAGGTTCTTAAATAAAGAAAAGTACTCTTCCCCACTCCCTCTCTTCTACAGTTAGTCATAAGCAAACAGAAGAAAATAAATGGGACAAAGCAAAAAGTCACCTCTTGAGAAAAAGTCCCAGAGTTATTGGAAGGAACTAAGAGCAAAATATTCTTGTAGCAATGATCATCACTCATTATCAATTTACCATTTGAACAAAAGCATGTCTTTATGTTTACTTAGTTTAAAAAATAAAGCAAAATTGTCAACTGATGGAAGTTTTACTGAAAAAAAGGAAGAATGCTTACTAGTGTCTCTCGGGGAAACGTTCTCCGCTATTGACCTTGTTGGGACAGGAACACAGAAGTTGACCAAAACTAAAAGCATGAAGTTTCATCTAGAAAGACAACATGCCCCAGGACTAATTGCGTATCTCTAACAAAGTTGCATTTGATTGTTCTAGTTACCATATTAGACAGGACACCCTTACACTAGACATTCTTAACCATATGAGGGTGAACCATCTAAAAGCATGGGGAGAAAGAATACCTGTATGGGTCTGCAAAGAGAGAAGGACGATTTAGTCTCCTCAACCTGGTTTCCAGTCTCCTCTTTATGTGGATACAAACCGAGATGCACAGCAGTTAACAATGTGCCGGAACCAATTTTGCCTCTTGAATTACTGTGCAGTGGTAAGAAGGGCGTCCTTTCATGGAGATGAAAAACAGAGGGAGATAGAAAGAGCAAGCGAGCGAGTGGGAAGGAGGGAGGAAGAGCAGGCAAGTGAGAGGGAGGGAGAAAGAGAAAGGAAGTGGGAAAGAAGGGGGATAGAAAAGAATCTCCTCATACCTCCTTCCTAGGAGAAACGGTGAGTCATGGTCAGACTACTGAATTTCCATTTTGACAGTTACTTGGCTTATTAATTTATTGCTGCAAATGAACGGCAGGAGCAAATCTCAATAGTAGTGATTTCAGTTCTTTTTCTACTACATTTTCTTTTTTCAAAATTTGGTTTTAAAAAAGACGACCTAGACAAAATACTCAGTGCCTGACAATAATGAAATTTCTAAAAACTTCCCAGAAGCTTTAATACTGATACACAATTAAATCAGCTGTCAGCCAGCAGCATTTAAAAGTCAAATAGAGACAGCAGTTTGGAAAAACTCCGGGAAATATCCTCATGCTCCCTTAAAAACCTGTAACACAAAGTTTCTGCAGCATGCCTTGGAGGTTACCGAATTCAGAATCCTTTAGGTTGAAGACTCTCGTGAAGAATTGCTCTGCCAAGTAACTCTCCTCTCCTATATAATGATAATAATCTTTTAATATTTTCCAGCATTAAACACCACTGCTAATGGCACTGTTGGCCGGCTGTCAAGGGGACAGAAATGATCACTTCAGGAGGGAGATTCTGGGTCATTTAGTGCCTTTTAAATCATGACCAAAACTTTAAACTCTATTTGGAGACCAAAAGACCTCCAGCACAGAGCCAAAGACATTAGTTCCAGTCATAAGAGTGAATGTCCTACTCTATAAAATAATTTGACTAAGTTTTCTCAACTCTGGTCACCAACTAAAGGGCCAACTACAAGATTTCCAACTGCAAAATGAGTTGTGTCAATAGGAATGTAGCCAACAAGATGCATCCTTCTCCAATACTGCCCATAAAATAAGGCTTCTAATTCTGTAAAAAGAACTGCTACAACAATACAAAACTGAGAGCATAACAACTCAATTTTAATTTTTTAATCAGTTACTAGAGATAGCCAGGAAGTTCTCACAATTGCTGGCAGCTCTTCTTCAGAAGTTTAGGCTTCAAGGAAGCACACTTTAAACTAACACAACTACAGAGATCAATTTTAAAATAATGATAAAATAATAATTTACTGAAAAATCAGGATTAACACTAAAAAAAAAAATCAGAAACTAATAGGGTTCAAGGTGAGGACAGGGCTATGTGCTTCAAGCAGTGAAGCATATCTATCAATACAACTGAACTGGGGGGCTGAGGTACTTTAAGGGAAAAATTTAAAACATAACTTTATCTTTTCTCTCTTCAACGCAGAGGCAAAAATGATGTGCCTTAGCTATGACTCCTGTCCTGCAAACATTTAGACACTGAACTTGGTAAACAGCTGTGACAAAACAACATCTCACAGTAGTAAGATTAAGCATGTGCTCCAATTTGCTAATAGAGAGAACTATATAGATATGAACTAAGGCCCCAAGTGTGTAACCATTAGTCCTGAAGCTGTTAATCTTCTCACAATCTTTTCTTTTGGAATACTCTTTCTACATGTAATTCAGGTTTGGTGAAGAGCAAGGCATGCATTCCCTTCTGAAAAAGAAAATTATATTCTAAATTTGATATACGGGGAACTTGCAGCTCGAATCTCCATATAGCAGTATCAGATATATAAATAGAGATAAATAAATAAATAAATGCACAAAATATATAAAATAGATTTATAACTAGTAAAATGATTTTAGAGAGAAAGAAACCTAAACAAGTCCCTAAAAGATCATGCAGAGAGGTAAAGCAGCTATCCATGTTCCAGATGACAAGAACCTACTGGTACAAAAGCAAGTAGAATGTGCCTGTTTTCCATGTGTCTGTTCTTGTCAAATCCACATAGTGCATTTATTGTTGCAATTCCAAATAAGTCAGTCTTCTATAACTTACTGTGCTTTAGGAATAGGGAAAAAAACCCAATCCTACACTGTTTATTGAACTACTTCACACACTCATGATGTTTTTATGAAATACTAAATACTCTTGCCAACAACTGTATTCTGGAACTACAGCAATAAAAAATATTTCCTCTTATTCTGCACACATAGTATTTTAGAAATCATATACAAACTCTTAAAATATCCTCTTAGCTCTTAGATTTGTAATAGATTGAAATAATAGTGTCAAGAAGAATTAAACCACTGTTTATAATAGCCTACTTCATTTTTTCTATTATTCAGAAGTATTAGCAGATATATTTAGCTGTGGCCTACAGATAAAGTAATTGCTTATAATAAAATACTGGGTGTATTTTAGTTGAAACTGCATAGAATGTAACAATATAAAATGTATAAAACCACATAACACACAACATAACACAACAGCAAGTAATCAACAGATGCAATCTGCAAAGCCAACATGTAGAAAGCACAACAACATACAAGGCTGGAGCTGATTTTTGCACCTGGATGTTACCATAATGGAAAGATCAGCAGATCAAAAGCATAGCAAATAATGGCATGATTCATGCAATGGGAAGATTGGAAGAAGCAAGCCACTGCAGACAGACTTGTATGGTAGTTAATGTATGAAAAAGCTTACTTCATTTAGAAAGCTCACTAATTGGTCTACCGTTAAATAATCAGTTTTGTCTCCATTGCTGAAAAGAAATTTATTAGAGAATGTAAGTTTTCATATAAGATGCTACAGTAGGTATGATTTACATGTTGACATTGTTGATACTTTTAAAACCACCTACTCTTCTACCTGAAGTAGCTCTATAATCTCAAAATGAACAGTCACAGAAAACATACTAACTGTCTATGCTTGGCACAGTGTATCTCCCATACTTACTATAACTTAACAAATGTTACTTCATAAAACAACATGTAAGTCCTCCGGCTGAGAATAAATTGAGTGAAGAAACTTTTTAAACTTCAAATTTCTTATTTAATTTAATTAGTTCACATACCATGTTAATCACCTAAAGGAGCAAGTTAAAATTACAGTAGTTAGTAAAGCCAATGCAAAAAAAAAAAAGTTCCAGGTGCTTCCTCTAAATCATGTAAAAGTTGCTCTAAAATAGAGAGTGAACTTTTACATTAACAGTCTGAGAGGGAAGGAAGAGGAAAAACATAGACTCAAGTTTGTCTTAAAATACTGCTGATTCAAAATACTACTAGGATTCAAGGTTAGATAATCTTTAAAGTGTTCTGTCACTATTAGATATAGACTAAAAATACAGCAAAATCAGTTTAAAACAAGATTATATTAAATTTGAACTTACATCTTCTTAAAGAGGTCCTCTATGTCCGTTCGGGGACATATCTTTTGGGTGAG